>OZ020141.1:3910624-4432333 GCA_963971185.1 Bombus muscorum
CGCCCTCCTGTGAGACATGACGGTCCAGCAGAATTGCCTGAACTTATCCCAGCACTCGTTCTTGGCGGTCACCGTGGCGATCAGATTGTCCACGTCTATCTTCTCGCCAAGGGCATTCTCCAGCTCAATCCTTCTGTCCGTCCACTTCGGGCACGCGAAGAGGGCGTGCTCTGCATCGTCGTTAGGATCTCCACAGTCGAGACAGTTGCTGTCGCTGCTCTTGCCAATCCTCTTCCTATAAACACCGAAACTTCCATGCCCGGTTAACAGCTGCATGGTATGATGATCGATGTCCATCTTCTTTTTGGTAAATAGCAGCGCATTCGGGATTAACTTTCTGGTGACATTTTCCTTTTTGTAGTTGTCCCATTCCTTCTGCCACTCTTCTTGGGCCTTCTTGTGTATCGCCTCCAGATCCTCCTTCAGCTCGCTGCCGTTATCCGCGCCGATCCTGGTCTTGTGGATCTTGTTTCTCTCGAAAGTCTCACCGAGCATCTTTATCTTTATGTAGATCGGGAGGTTCCCGGTCAACACGCAAAGAGCCGCGTGGGAGACGGTACGGTATGCCGTCGTTGTTATGCACAGGTCCGTTCGTTGTGCCCGTCGCAGCTTCTTCTTGTTCTTATCGGTGTTCGCTGCTCTGGCCCACAGCGGTGCTCCGTAAGTCACGATGGACTCCCAGACATTGTAGTAGAGCCTACGAGCCAAGCTGGGCGGCCCGTTGATATTAGGTAATATTCCCCTAATGGCTCCTATTAACTTGTCGGCTCTATTACACACCGTCTCGATATGCGCACCGAACCTCCGACTGGTGTCGATGATGACCCCAAGATACTTGATGCGGTCGGCTGATTCGATGTCCGAAGAGCCCAACTTTAGTTTTACCACTCTTGGCACTTGCAACCTAGTGACGAGCATGACTTCCGTCTTCTCTCTCGCCAGCGTGAGACCCACACCCGTGCACCAATCGTTGGCGATCCTTAGCATCTTGTTGACCTTAGCGGAGGCCTCTTCGTTCTTCCCGACGGAACACGTGATGGCCAGATCGTCCGCGAAGGCGGTTGCTCTGACCATTGGCATGTTGTCGAATCTCTCGAGCAATCGGTCGTATACCAAGTTCCACAGGAATGGTGCAAGGATGGATCCCTGCGGAACTCCCGCCGCCACCTCGTGCTCCACTGTGCCATGCTGGTTGCTCACGATGATCTTTCTTCCAGATAGGTAACTGCCAATTAGCCTTTTGACCTTCCATGGCAGCTTCCTCCTGTCGAACTCCTCGTAGATGCTCTTCCAGCTGAGCGAGTTGAAGGCATTGCTAATGTCCAGGGCGATCATCACGCAGATTACCCTCTTCTGTTTGCAGATGTCGGCAAACTTCATCACCTGCGTGATGGCATCTACCGTACTCATCTTCTTTCTGAAACCATACTGCCTTCGATGGAACGGGTCTGTTCCGATGCATCTCTCGATGACCTTCTTAAAACATTTTTCCCAGATCTTGCTCATGGCTGGGAGTATGCTTATCGGTCGATACGCGTTGGGGAGACTGGGATCCTTTCCCGGCTTCCTTAGCAATATTACTCTGGCCGTCTTCCAGCAGTCTGGGATCCTTCCTGTTTCGGTGATGCTGTTGAACGCCTTTGTCACGAGCCCGCTCCTACGACTCGCTATCAGCTTCGCGATCTCGCCCGGAACGCCATCGACTCCTGCGGCCTTCTTGGTGTTCATTCTTCCGGCGGCCTCGACGACATCGCCTTCGTCGATGACGACGCTGAGGCTGATGTCTCCTTCCTCTTCGGTCTCTGCCTCTTCGCGGCCCTCGCAACGGGAGGGTCCGTGTCCCATGGCGAATAGCCTTTGTAGGACTGCTTCCACCATGTCTATCGGCATGTCGTTGGTTGGTCCCTTGCTTTTGCATCTCTTCATGACCGTGCGATAGGGTTTGCCCCAAGGGTCGCTCTCCAATATCTTGCAGTATTCTGCCCAAGCTGTTGTTTTGCTACGGGCGATCTCCTTTTTTAGCTGCCTTCGGATCTCCTTGTAGGCGTTGACGAGGGGCTCGGTGTTGCCGGCATTCTTCTTCCTTTCTCTCGTCACCTTCCTGAGCGCTTTGTGCGTCTGCGCTCTAAGTTCCGCGATCTTCGGGCTCCACCAGTAGTTCGCGTACTTCCCGTTCGCCGCACAGCTCGCCTTCCTTAGCATCCCTTCGCACGTACCTTCGATGCACTTTTGCAAGGACTCGGCCCCATCCGTCTCGACAGCCGCGCTGAGGTCCTCCTTCTTCAGTGTGTCGTCGAATCTGCTCAGGAACTCCTCCGGCGCCATGTCCTTGGTCACGTATCTGAAGAACTTCGATGCGATTCGAGTCTTCCTCGCCTTAAACCTGTGGAGCACGTACAAATGGTCCGAGGCCGAGTATTTGTCCAAGACCGCGCTTCCGGCGTGTATCTCGCTCATCTTGTTCGATACACTTATTATGTCCGGGAAGCTCGTTTTCCCGTTCCTGAAGAAGGTGTATTTTTCCTTAAGCCTCAATGGAAACACTCGGTGACCGCTTAATGCCTCGATTAAGACTCTCCCTCTCTTGTCTGTGGTCGATCCTCCCCAACATGCTGACTTTGCGTTGAAGTCTCCGGCCACGACGACCTTGTCGTGTTTTTTAGTAACGTTTTTCGTCATAGCTGACAGTGTGTCTACGTACTTAAAATATTCGTCTTTACTTATATTGGGCGAGCAGTATCCGCTGACGCAGAAGACGTCGCCGACGCGGACGCCCACTATCCCGTCGCTCTTGACCTCTGATGTTTCATCCGGAAGTTCGCCATTGAGAAGGGTGACCCATATCGAGGCATCTCCTTTGGTGTCATTAAACCAATGCGGTAACTGCCTGTTCGGCTCGGATATTATTATTATATCCGGCCTAAGTTCGATCGCGCATTGGTGCATCAAGTCCTGCGCCAGCTTGCATCTGTTGAGGTTTATCTGTAATATTTTCATTTCTTCGTTCTCAACAGCCTTCTATATTCTGGGCAAGCTAGGGACCCTGTTACGTGGTCAAATTTCACACCTTTCTCCTTGCTGCAGATGGAGCAGCACGGTGCGTTGACGCAGGCAGCTATCGTGTGGTATTTGGCTCCACACTTCCTGCACATCTCCTTTCCAGGGCTTATCAACGTGCATTTATTCGCGATATGCCCGAACGTGTGGCATCTGAAGCACTTTACCACATTGGGTAGTGCCTTTATCGAGGCTATCGTCAAGCCGGTTCTGATCTTCCGGCTCGCCCCCTCTTTGACCAGATAGGCCTTCGGCATCGTTACTATTGCCGATTGAGTACCCCACGGCGCCATTCTTAGGGTTCTCACCTCGACCTCGGTGATATCCTGCATATTTAATTGATCTACTAGCTCCCTGGCTAGTTCTTCCTTGTTTATGAGCGGGTCTATATCCCTGATCTCCACGGAGGTCTTGTCGCGCATTGGTAGCGCTCTCAGCTTGCCTCCTAAGGCGGTGTTCATATCCGCCGCGGTCTTTCCGGCGTCGCTGCCTGCTTTCAGTTCGATCAGAATATCTCCTGCTCTGGTCCTTCTGATCCCGTTACTTTCCTTTAGGGCCTCCCTAGCACCCATCATCTCCTTGTAGACCTGGATCCACTCTTTATCCTGACCTACTTTGACGAGGATCGCCTCGGGCCTATTGCGCACCTTCTTCGGCCTCTCCGGCCTCTTTGGCCTGTCCACCGCCGCCTTGTCTGCGTTGACTCCTCTATCTGTCGTCGGGTTGTCCCTTCTTCTTACTCTTCTCCCACGGACGACGGCCCAGTCCTCTTTTCCATCGCTGTCCGTGCAGTACGGAGCCGCTTTTGTCGAGCGATCGCCGGCACAGACTGCGGCGTAGGAGGTCTCCCCGTTCGCCTGTCTCTTCCTTTTATCGTCGCCTTTCCTTTCGATGGGAGATATCTCCTTCCTCTTCCCTTTATTCTCCTCGTTCCTCTCAGGGGGGGGGGGTCGTCGTCTTGGTGGCTCTGACCATCCTGGAACTCTTTTTGCTCTTCACCTCTTCCAATATAAAGTGGAGCTTATTCGCCTTGTCGGTAAGGGCGTCCCTCCTTCTCTTGACGTCGGCGTCCTGTCTGGGTGTGAGGTGCGATCCGTTGCACAGCTCATGAATATCGAGGGAGACCTCCCTGATGATCCGTGTCAACAACCTCCACTCACTCAGTTTAATGACGATATTGTCGTCATCGTCGTCCTTAACCTCGGCCGTTGCCCTGCTCATCAAGGCCTTCCTCCTGAGGCATTCTCTTGTTATCGTCACCTCGCTGCCGCTATCCGACATTTCTGCTGGTGTGTCCAGCTCCGATGCGCTGGTTGCCTCGTCCTTCGCGCGCTTCAACGGGCTTCTGGCCAGGCTTCTTGTTGGCCTGAATATCCTCTCCTCTTCCGCTGGCATTCCCGCATATTTCACGATCCTATCGCCTTTCAAGATTTCTTCCTTGACGATTCGGATCGTCTTTTCGCCGGGCGGAGTTGCTCCTTTCGTTGTTGGGGTGAGCATCTCGACTTCCCCGATGATCTCCGCTATGTCCTCGTCGAACTCCAAGTATCTCCTCGTAGATATCTTGGGTCCGTTCTCCTGCTTCGCAACCTTGGTTGCTATTTGGTCCCCGGTCGTGGTTACCGAACGAGAGGAGGCCCTGGGATCGACCTTCCCCTCGTCGTTCGTCCAGTCGCTAGATGACCGTCGGGTCGAGCCTGGAACGCCACTCGAATCACCGACGGGGCCTGGGGGCTCCGAAACCCCCTGAGCCGTAAGTTTATTTCCTTTGTTTGCCTTGTCCATATTGTTTTGTTTGTTAAAAGAGTATGTCCGTTAACGTAGCCGGTCGTCGTTTAATCACACTGCATCCTTCCGAATGTATACAATCCGTATCCAAATAACTTGCCAATGTCGTCGTCAAATCGCCAATCGAATACTTCTAGATAATTTTAATTCCAGTTGGTCTCAGTAATTAGGTACTAACTATTATACTAGCAATTCGTAATTTATTTTAACGTATCTTCCTTTATAACCTTAATTTTATTTTTTATCATTCTCACTTTCAGTTTTACTAATTAGAGGTTATTATCAGTTCTAACTTTACTCGTAGTACTACTAACAATTACTTATTGGTTAAATCTAACTTTGGTCTTAGTATTTGGTTGGTTATAATTATTCTAACTTTAACTCGTAACTATTGTCTTACGATCAATCTTGCTAATTGTTATCAACAATTTGATGATATAATTAAATCTACTTTTATTTGTATTTATCCTTTTACGACTCTAGTCTTATCTCTATAACCTTAATTTTATTTTTTATCCGTTCGCGTATCGATTATGTGTGTGCAGATCTATTTTCTTTCATCTACGTTCGATATTAGCTACTTAATTTACATTTAAATTATGCTTTTATTTTCTCCGTTATTGAATCGGTTTTACCATCGAGTTCGGTTCTATGCATCGTGCACTCCGCGACTCATTGATTTTCGCATCGACCCGAGTCGTCGATCTTGCGACCGTGTGCTCTATGCTTCAGTCGGGCCGCTCCGTGCCACCAGTGTCATGGCGGCGCGCCACTAGCGTAATGGCGGCGCCCGGCGATCACCGCACGCCTCACGCCGCAGTCACGGTTTACGAGTTTTCAAAAATAACAAAGTACTCACAGTGATCTCCGGATATTTGTAAAAATCCACCGTGACCTGTGCTCTCCTTCTTCGCCTCGGGTAGTGAAATTCCACCGATTTATGCCCGTCGACGGTGCGCTGTCCGCGGTGGGTAAATATTTACCTCGCAAAGTCTTAACTTGCACTACATCCAGCTGATGAGCTTGTTCATCGGCCCTTATTGATTTGAGAAAACCCGCTCGCTGCCCCTGATTGCTGCATAACCTCAACGATGTGACAGCTTGTCTTACAGGCACAAAACCTTAGTAAGTAATATTTGTTCATTATGTACTATTGCCTTCTCATCGTAAGAACAATTTTGCCCAGAAGTGGCATCGAATTCAGATGTTGGATATCCACATTGTCATAAACCTTCCTTGTTTTAGGTTTGCGACAAGCAATCACGCAATTATTACATGCTATCCTGTTACGATACAATCAACAGTGCTTCTGCCAGGAGAAAGGCACTGGAACTCGGCTCATTGGTTACAACTATAGTGCTACAATCACTCTGGTGCTCTGTCCAAGATCAGTTTTACAGGTGTTTCCCCTCCTTGAGTTGCGTTATATGACCACACGCTTCTATGTATCCCAGACTTTTCCCTTTCCGATGGAGGGCCTCAGCCTTTGATTGTATTACACCCAAAGGGCTCTTGAACACATTCAGACACTGGTTGCTTTAACTTATAATGAAGAGAACGCATCCTTCTCCGACAGCTAGTATACAAGATAAGTATTGCACTAATAACTTGTTGCTTCAGGCTTGTCACATACACAAATCACATACATACAACTATCACTAAAACTTTTCTTCCAGGTAGAGGATTTAACAGAACAGTCAACCATTCTGCTCTCACACATAATATTTGCCTAACTTAATTTAACTTGAAACCACTCTAACTTCTGTGACGCTAATGGCCATACCCTGCGTCCACCCCGCTTGTCGCATAATCACTTTCCTGACTGCGACACAAGTTAAACTCATTGCATGGATTACCGTCTCATATTTAATAAAGAACCTATCACATCCACCTTTGATTTATAGTTTTGTTTTAAACCTATTACTCCCTATAGCGTGTTACGAACACCAGGCATAGCAAAGTATACTATCCGAGTATCTTTCTACGTTGGTATTAACCCTTCCCTACTTCTTCTTAGCTGTAATGAGCCGTCGCCACTATTGTTGGTCAAAATTATATCCACGTTGTATCAAGAACTCTATAGGCTTCTTTAGAAAACCTAACCTCGACATTTCACAGCTCGCCTAGCCTATTTGCTTGACTGAATATATGCCAACGCTAATGTTGGCATGATCGTTACACCTTGCACTTTTGATTGCACACATCGTAATTGAGAAATTTATCAATTAGAAGTTCTCAAGCATATTTTATGAAGTCGATGTACCACGGCATGGCCGGGCCACGTGGCCCGGGGTTTCCGCGCGGTGCCACATTTCCGTATTTTAATATTTTTAACTATTTCATTGTTTTTGTACAGTCGCCTAGTATTATGGTGAGTATTCATCTTAATTGATTAAATTAATTCTAATCACACACATGTGGAGTATTGCCCTCGCTATCGCCAATGATTACACTTCACTTTGGCGTTTTTTGTAATTTTTTCGCGAAATTCAATTACTTCCTCACATTTTCCGGTATGATCACCGTCCACTAATCGTTTCGTAACAGTAAAATTATAAGAGCACACCCATAATTTGCGTATTACGCGAACAGGTACTAACTTGGGGAGCGAACCGAAAACACGTCCGCTCGCCTCCGCGTCTCCGATGAATCTCCATACTATTACGTAATAACGTATAACGTTATATAGTATTACCTTATGCCGTATAACGTTATGTAGTATTACCTTATATCTTATAACGTTATATGCTATTACGTACTAACGTATAACGATATATACTATTACGAACTAACGTATAACGTTATATACTATTACGTATTAATGTATAACGTTATATAGTATTACATTATGACGTATAACGTTATGTAGTATTGCCTTATAACGTATAACGTTATATACTATTACGTATTAATGTATAACGTTATACAGTATTACATTATGACGT
Organism: Bombus muscorum; assembly: GCA_963971185.1. NCBI lineage: Eukaryota > Metazoa > Arthropoda > Insecta > Hymenoptera > Apidae > Bombus > Bombus muscorum. The sequence continues at coordinate 3,918,415 of OZ020141.1, forward strand.
ATAACGTTATGTAGTATTGCCTTATAACGTATAACGTTATATACTATTGCGTACTAACGTATAACGTTATATAGTATTACGTACTAACGTATAACGTTATATACTATTGCGTAATAATGTATAACGGTATATACTATTACTTAATAACGTATAACGTTATGTAGTATTACCTTATAACGTATAACGTTATATACTATTACCTTATAACGTATAACGTTATATACTATTACGTTATAACGTATAACGTTATATACTATTACGTACTAACGTATAACGTTATATACTATTACGTTCTAACGTATAACTTTATATAGTATTACGCACTAACGTATAACGTTATATAGTATTACCTTATTACGTATAACGTTATATACTATTGCGTACTAACGTATAACGTTATGTACTATTACGTAATAACGTAGAACGTTATATAGTATTACCATATGACGTATAACGTTATGTAGTATTACCTTATGACGTATAACGTTATGTAGAATTACCTTGGTACGTATAACGTTCTGTAGTAATACCTTGTTACGTATAACGTTATATACTATTACGTAATAACGTATAACGTTATATAGTATTACCTTATGCCGTATAACGTTATGTAGTATTACCTTATATCTTATAACGTTATATGCTATTACGTACTAACGTATAACGATATATACTATTACGAACTAACGTATAACGTTATATACTATTGAGCATTAATGTATAACGTTATATAGTATTACATTATGACGTATAACGTTATGTAGTATTGCCTTATAACGTATAACGTTATATACTATTACGTATTAATGTATAACGTATTAATGTATTACATTATGACGTATAACGTTATGTAGTATTGCCTTATAACGTATAACGTTATATACTATTGCGTACTAACGTATAAGGTTATATAGTATTACGTACTAACGTATAACGTTATATACTATTGCGTAATAATGTATAACGGTATATACTATTACTTAATAACGTATAACGTTATGTAGTATTACCTTATAACGTATAACGTTATATAATATTACGTACTAACGTATAACGTTATGTACTATTACGTAATAACGTATAACGATATATACTATTACGTACTAACGTATAACGTTATATACTATTACGTATTAATGTGTAACGTTATATAGTGTTACGCTATGAGGTATAACGTTATATACAATTACGTTATAACGTAAAACGTTATGTACTATTACGTCATAACGTATAACGTTATATAGTATTACTTTATGACGTATAACGTTATGTAGTATTACCTTATGAAGTATAACGTTATGTATTATTACCTTATAACGTATAACGTTATATGCTATTACGTACTAACGTATAACGATATATACTATTACGTAATAACGTATAACGTTATATAGTATTACCATATGACGTATAACATTATGTAGTATAACGTACTAACGTATTACGTTATGTACTATTACGTATTAACGTATAACGTTATATACTATTACGCAATAACGTATAACGTTATATAGTATTACCAGATGACGTATAACGTTATGTAGTATTACGTACTAACGTATTACGTTATGTACTATTACGTATTAACGTATAACGTTATATACTATTGCGTACTAACGTATAACGTTATGTACTATTACGTAATAACGTATAACGTTATATACTATTACGTATTAATGTATAACGTTATATACTATTACGTTGTAACGTAAAACGATATGTAGTATTACCTTATGTCGTATACCGTTATATATTATTACGTACTAACGTATAACGTTATATACTATTAGGTATTAATGTTTAATGTTATGTAGTATAACTTATAACGTATAACGTTATATACTATTACGTACTAACGAATAACTTTATATACTATTACTTAATAACGAATAACGTTATGCAGTATTACCTTATAACGTATAACGTTATATGCTATTACGTTATAACGTATAACGTTATATACCATTACGTACTAACGTATAACGTTATATACTATTACGTTCTAACGTATAACTTTATTTAGTATTACGTACTAACGTATAACGTTATATAGTATTACCTTATTACGTATAACGTTATATACTATTACTTTATAACGTAAAACGTTATGTAGTATTACGTGCTAAGGTATAACGTTATAGAGTAATACCTCATGACGTATAACGTTATGTAGTATTACCTTATGACGAATAAGGTTATGTAGTATTACCTTGTTACGTATAAGGTTATATACTATTACGTTCTAACGTATAACTTTATATAGTATCACGTACTAACGTATAACGATATATACTATTACGTACTAACATATAACGTTAAATACTATTACGTACTAACGTATAACGTTATATACTATTACGTTCTAACGTATAACGTTATGTACTATTACGTAATAACGTAGAACGTTATATAGTATTACCATATGACGTATAACGTTATGTAGTATTACCTTATGACGTATAACGTTATGCAGAATTACCTTGGTACGTATAACGTTCTGTAGTAATACCTTGTTACGTATAACGTTATATACTATTACGTAATAACGTATAACGTTATATAGTATTACCTTATGAGGTATAACGTTATATACTATTTCGTTATAACGTAAAACGTTATGTACTATTACGTAATAACGTATAACGTTATATAGCATTACCTTATGACGTATAACGTTATGTAGTATTACCCTATGAAGTATAACGTTATGTATTATTACCTTATAACGTATAACGTTATATGCTATTACGTACTAACGTATAACGATATATACTATTACGAACTAACGTATAACGTTATATACTATTACGTACTAATGTATAACGTTATACGGTATTATATTATGACGTATAACGTTATGTAGTATTGCCTTATAACGTATAACGTTATATACTATTGCGTAATAATGTATAACGTTATATAGTATTACATTATGACGTATACCGTTATATATTATTACGTACTAACGTATAACGTTATATACTATTACGTACTAACGTATAACGTTATATACTATAACGTTCTAACGTATAACTTTATATAGTATTACGCACTAACGTATAACGTTATATAGTATTACGTACTAACGTATAACGTTATATACTATTCTGTAATAATGTATAACGGTATATACTATTACTTAATAACGTATAACGTTATGTAGTATTACCTTATAATGTATAACGTTATATACTATTACGTTATAACGTATAAGGTTATATACTACTACGTACTAACGTATAACGTTATATACTATTACGTTCTAACGTATTACTTTATATAGTTTTACGCACTAACGTATAATGTTATATAGTATTACCTTATACCTTATAACGTTATATGCTATTACGTACTAACGTATAACGATATATACTATTACGAACTAACGTATAACGTTATATACTATTAGGCATTAATGTATAACGTTATATAGTATTACATTATGACGTATAACGTTATGTAGTATTGCCTTATAACGTATAACGTTATATACTATTACGTATTAATGTATAACGTTATACAGTATTACATTATGACGTATAACGTTATGTAGTATTGCCTTATAACGTATAACGTTATATACTATTGCGTACTAACGTATAACGTTATGTACTATTACGTAATAACGTAGAACGTTAAATAGTATTACGATATGACGTATAACGTTATGTAGTATTACCTTATGACGTATAACGTTATGTAGAATTACCTTGGTACGTATAACGTTCTGTAGTAATACCTTGTTACGTATAACGTTATATACTATTACGTAATAACGTATAACGTTATATAGTATTACCTTATGCCGTATAACGTTATTTAGTATTACCTTATATCTTATAACGTTATATGCTATTACGTACTAACGTATAACGATATATACTATTACGAACTAACGTATAACGTTATATACTATTAAGCATTAATGTATAACGTTATATAGTATTACATTATGACGTATAACGTTATGTAGTATTGCCTTATAACGTATAACGTTATATACTATTACGTATTAATGTATAACGTTATACAGTATTACATTATGACGTATAACGTTATGTAGTATTGCCTTATAACGTATAACGTTATATACTATTGCGTACTAACGTATAACGTTATGTACTATTACGTAATAACGTAGAACGCTATATAGTATTACGATATGACGTATAACGTTATGTAGTATTACCATATGACGTATAACGTTATGTTGTATTACCTTGTTACGTATAACGTTCTGTAGTATTACCTTGTTACGTATAACGTTATGTACTATTGCGTACTAACGTATAACGTTATGTACTATTACGTAATAACGTATAACGTTATATCGTATTACCATATGACGTATAACGTTATGTAGTATTACCTTATGACGTTTAACGTTATGTAGTATTACCTTATAACGTATAACGTTGTATACTATTACGTATTAATGTATAACGTTATACAGTATTACATTATGACGTATAACGTTATGTAGTATGGCCTTATAACGTATAACGATATATACTATTATGTACTAACGTATAACGATATATACTATTACGTACTAACGTATAACGTCATATACTATTGCGTAATAATGTATAACGTTATATACTATTGCGTAATAATGTATAACGTTATGTAGTATTACCTTATAACGTATAACGTTATATACTATTACGTTATAACGTATAACTTTATATACTATTACGTACTAACGTATAACGTTATATACTATTACGTTCTAACGTATAACTTTATATGGTATTACGCACTAACGTATAACGTTATATAGTATTTCCTTATTACGTATAACGTTACATACTATTACGTTATAACGCATAATGTTAAATACTATTACGTAAACTTGTATAACGCTATATACTATTACGTTATAACGTATAAGGTTATATACTTGTTCGTAATAACGAATAACGTTATGTAGTATTACCTTATAACGTGTAACGTTATATACTATTACGTACTAACGTATAACGTTATGTACTATTACGTAATAACGTATAACGTTATATACTATTACGTATTAATGTATAACGTTATACAGTATTACATTATGACGTATAACGTTATATGCTATTACGTTATAAAGTATAACGTTGTATACTATTACGTACTAACGTATAACGTTATATACTACTACGTATTAATGTATAACGTTATATAGTGTTACCTTATGAGGTATAACGTTATATACTATTTCGTTATAACGTAAAACGTTATGTACTATTACGTAATAACGTATAACGTTATATAGCATTACCTTATGACGTATAACGTTATGTAGTATTACCCTATGAAGTATAACGTTATGTATTATTACCTTATAACGTATAACGTTATATGCTATTACGTACTAACGTATAACGATATATACTATTACGAACTAACGTATAACGTTATATACTATTACGTATTAATGTATAACGTTATATGGTATTACATTATGACGTATAACGTTATGTAGTATTGCCTTATAACGTATAACGTTATATACTATTGCGTAATAATGTATAACGTTATATAGTATTACATTATGACGTATACCGTTATATATTATTACGTACTAACGTATAACGTTATATACTATAACGTTCTAACGTATAACTTTATATAGTATTACGCACTAACGTATAACGTTATATAGTATTACGTACTAACGTATAACGTTATATACTATTGCGTAATAATGTATAACGGTATATACTATTACTTAATAACGTATAACGTTATGTAGTATTAAATTATAATGTATAACGTTATATACTATTACGTTATAACGTATAAGGTTATATACTACTACGTACTAACGTATAACGTTATATACTATTACGTTCTAACGTATTACTTTATATAGTTTTACGCACTAACGTATAACGTTATATAGTATTACCTTATATCTTATAACGTTATATGCTATTACGTACTAACGTATAACGATATATACTATTACGAACTAACGTATAACGTTATATACTATTAAGCATTAATGTATAACGTTATATAGTATTACATTATGACGTATAACGTTATGTAGTATTGCCTTATAACGTATAACGTTATATACTATTACGTATTAATGTATAACGTTATACAGTATTACATTATGACGTATAACGTTATGTAGTATTGCCTTATAACGTATAACGTTATATACTATTGCGTACTAACGTATAACGTTATGTACTATTACGTAATAACGTAGAACGTTATATAGTATTACGATATGACGTATAACGTTATGTAGTATTACCTTATGACGTATAACGTTATGTAGAATTACCTTGGTACGTATAACGTTCTGTAGTAATACCTTGTTACGTATAACGTTATATACTATTACGTAATAACGTATAACGTTATATAGTATTACCTTATGCCGTATAACGTTATGTAGTATTACCTTATATCTTATAACGTTATATGCTATTACGTACTAACGTATAACGGTATATACTATTACGAACTAACGTATAACGTTATATACTATTAAACATTAATGTATAACGTTATATAGTATTACATTATGACGTATAACGTTATGTAGTATTGCCTTATAACGTATAACGTTATATACTATTACGTATTAATGTATAACGTTATACAGTATTACATTATGACGTATAACGTTATGTAGTATTGCCTTATAACGTATAACGTTATATACTATTGCGTACTAACGTATAACGTTATGTACTATTACGTAATAACGTAGAACGTTATATAGTATTACGATATGACGTATAACGTTATGTAGTATTACCATATGACGTATAACGTTATGTTGTATTACCTTGTTACGTATAACGTTCTGTAGTATTACCTTGTTACGTATAACGTTATGTACTATTGCGTACTAACGTATAACGTTATGTACTATTACGTAATAACGTATAACGTTATATCGTATTACCATATGACGTATAACGTTATGTAGTATTACCTTATGACGTTTAACGTTATGTAGTATTACCTTATAACGTATAACGTTGTATACTATTACGTACTAACGAATAACTTTATATACTATTACGCTATAACGTATAACGTTATATAGTATTACGTACTAACGTATAACGATATATACTATTACGTACTAACGTATAACGATATATACTATTACGTACTAACGTATAACGTCATATACTATTACGTAATAATGTATAACGTTATATACTATTGCGTAATAATGTATAACGTTATGTAGTATTACCTTATAACGTATAACGTTATATACTATTACGTTATAACGTATAACTTTATATACTAGTACGTACTAACGTATAACGTTATATACTATTACGTTATAACGCATAATGTTAAATACTATTACGTAAACTTGTATAACGCTATATACTATTACGTTATAACGTATAAGGTTATATACTAGTTCGTAATAACGAATAACGTTATGTAGTATTACCTTATAACGTGTAACGTTATATACTATTACGTACTAACGTATAACGTTATGTACTATTACGTAATAACGTATAACGTTATATACTATTACGTATTAATGTATAACGTTATATAGTATTACATTTTGACGTATAACGATATGTAGCATTGCCTTATGACGTATAACGTTATGTAGAAATACCTTGTTACGTATAACGTTCTGTAGTATTACCTTGTTACGTATAACGTTATATACTATTACGTAATAACGTATAACGTTATATAGTATTACGTACTAACGTATAACGATATATACTATTACGTACTAACGTATAACGTTATATACTATTACGTACTAACGTATAACGATATGTACTATTACGTACTAACGTATAACGTTATATACTATTTCGTATTAATGTTGAACGTTATGCAGTATTAGCTTATAACGTATAACGTTATATACTATTACGTACTATCGAATAACTTTACATACTATTACTTAATAACGTATAACGTTATCCAGTATTACCTTATAACGTATAACGTTATATGCTATTACGTTATAAAGTATAACGTTGTATACTATTACGTACTAACGTATAACGTTATATACTACTACGTATTAATGTATAACGTTATATAGTGTTACCTTATGAGGAATAACGTTATATACTATTTCGTTATAACGTAAAACGTTATGTACTATTACGTAATAACGTATAACGTTATATAGCATTACCTTATGACGTATAACGTTATGTAGTATTACCCTATGAAGTATAACGTTATGTATTATTACCTTATAACGTATAACGTTATATGCTATTACGTACTAACGTATAACGATATATACTATTACGAACTGACGTATAACGTTATATACTATTACGTATTATTGTATAACGTTATATGGTATTACATTATGACGTATAACGTTATGTAGTATTGCCTTATAACGTATAACGTTATATACTATTGCGTAATAATGTATAACGTTATATAGTATTACATTATGACGTATACCGTTATATATTATTACGTACTAACGTATAACGTTATATACTATAACGTTCTAACGTATAACTTTATATAGTATTACGCACTAACGTATAACGTTATATAGTATTACGTACTAACGTATAACGTTACTATTGCGTAATATACTATTGCGTAATAATGTATAACGTTATATACTATTACTTAATAACGTATAACGTTATGTAGTATTACCTTATAACGTATAACGTTATATAGTATTACCATATGACGTATAACGTTATGTAGTATTACCTTATGACGTATAACGTTATGTAGAATTACCTTGGTACGTATAACGTTCTGTAGTATTACCTTGTTACGTATAACGTTATATAGAATTACGTAATAACGTATAACGTTATATAGTATTACCTTATGCCGTATAACGTTATGTAGTATTGCCTTATAACGTATAACGTTATATACTATTGCGTACTAACGTATAACGTTATGTACTATTACGTAATAACGTAGAACGTTATATAGTATTACGTTATAACGTATAACGTTATATACTACTACGTACTAAGGTATAACGTTATATACTATTACGTTCTAACGTATAACTTTATATAGTTTTACGCACTAACGTATAACGTTATGTAGTATTACCTCATGACGTATAACGTTATGAAGTATTACCTTGTTACGTATAACGTTCTGTAGTATTACCTTGTTACGTATAACGTAATGTACTATTGCGTACTAACGTATAACGTTATGTACTATTACGTAATAACGTATAACGTTATATAGTATTACCATATGACGTATAACGTTATGTAGTATTACCTTATGACGTTTAACGTTATGTAGTATTACCTTGATACGTATAACGTTCTATACTATTACGTACTAACGTATAACGTTATATAGTATTACGTACTAACGTATAACGTTATATACTATTACGTACTAACGTATAACGTTATATGCTGTTACGTACTAACGTATAACGTTATATACTATTACGTACTAACGTATAACGTTATATACAATTACGTAATAATGTTTAACGTTATGTAGTATTACCTTATAACGTATAACGTTATATACTATTACGAACTAACGTATAACGTTATATACTATTACGTATTAATGTATAACGTTATATAGTATTACATTATGACGTATAACGTTATGTAGTATTACCTTGTTACGTATAACGTTCTGTAGTATTACCTTGTTACGTATAACGTTATGTACTATTGCGTACTAACGTATAACGTTATGTACTATTACGTAATAACGTATAACGTTATATAGTATTACCATATGACGTATAACGTTATGTAGTATTACCTTATGACGTTTAACGTTATGTAGTATTACCTTGATACGTATAACGTTCTATACTATTACGTAATAACGTATAACGTTATATAGTATTACGTACTAACGTATAACGATATATACTATTACGAACTAACGTATAACGTCATATACTATTGCGTAATAATGTATAACGTTATATACTATTACGAACTAACGTATAAGGATATGTACTATTACGTTCTAACGTATAACTTTATATAGTTTTACGCACTAACGTATAACGTTATATAGTATTACCTAATTACGTATAACGTTATATACTATTACGTTATAACGCATAATGTTAAATACTATTACGTAAACCTGTATAACGTTATATACTATTACGTTCTAACGTGTAACTTTATATAGTATTACGCACTAACGTATAACGTTATATAGTATTACCTTATTACGCATAACGATATATACTATTACGTTATAACGTAAAACGTTATGTAGTATTACCTTATAACGTATAACGTTATATACTATTACGTACTAACGAATAACTTTACATACTATTACTTAATAACGTATAACCTTATGCAGTATTACCTTATAACGTATAACGTTATATGCTATTACGTTATAACGTATAACGTTATATACTATTACGTATTAATGTATAACATTATGTAGTGTTACCTTATGAGGTATAACGTTATATACTATTTCGTTATAACGTAAAACGTTATGTACTATTACGTAATAACGTATAACGTTATATAGTATTACCTTATGACGTATAACGTTATGTAGTATTACCTTGTTACGTAAAAGGTTATATAATATTACGTTCTAACGTATAACATTATATAGTATCACGTACTAACGTATAACGATATATACTGTTACGTACTAACATATAGCGTTATATACTATTACGTATTAATGTATAACGTTATATAGTATTACATTATGACGTATAACGTTATGTAGTATTGCCTTATAACGTATAACGTTATCTACTATTACGTATTAATGTATAACGTTATACAGTATTACATTATGACGTATAACGTTATGTAGTATTGCCTTATAACGTATAACGTTATGTACTATTACGTAATAACGTATAACGATATATACTATTACGTACTAACGTATAACGTTATATACTATTACGTTCTAACGTATAACTTTATATAGTATTACGTACTAACGTATAACGTTATTTAGTATTACCTTATTACGTATAACGTTATATACTATTACGTTATAACGCATAACGTTAAATACTATTACGTAAACTTGTATAACGTTATATACTATTACTTAATAACGTATGACGTTATCTATTATTACCTTATAACGTATAACGTTATATACTATTACGTACTAACGTATAACGTTATATACTATTACGTACTAACGTATAACGTTACATACTATTACGTAATAACGTATAACATTATATACTATTACGTACAAACGTATAACGATATATACTATTACGTACTAACGTATTACGTTATGTACTATTACGTTATATCGTAAAACGTTATGTAGCATTACCTTATAACGTATAACGTTATATACTATTATCTTATAAAGTATAACGTTATATACTATTGCGTACTAACGTATAACGTTATGTACTATTACGTAATAACGTATAACGTTATATAGTATTATCATATGACGTATAACGTTGTGTGGTATTACCTTATGACGTATAACGTTATGTAGTATTACCTTGTTACGTATAACGTTATATACTATTACGTAAAAACGTATAACGTTATATAGTATTACGTACTAACGTATAACGATATATACTATTACGTACTAACGTATAACGTTATATGCTGTTACGTACTAACGTATAACGTTATATACTATTACGTACTAACGTATAACGTTATATACAATTACGTAATAATGTTTAACGTTATGTAGTATTACCTTATAACGTATAACGTCATATACTATTACGAACTAACGTATAACGTTATATACTATTACGTATTAATGTATAACGTTATATAGTATTACATTATGACATATAACGTTATGTAGTATTACCTTGTTACGTATAACGTTCTGTAGTATTACCTTGTTACGTATAACGTTATGTACTATTGCGTACTAACGTATAACGTTATGTACTATTACGTAATAACGTATAACGTTATTTAGTATTACCATATGACGTACGAAGGCGAATCAAATATAAACGAGACTTTATTTTTAAAATAATTTTATTCAGTGAAATAACATAGCCAAGCACATATTATTTTTCAACATAGTCTCCTGCTTTGGAAATGCATTTTTCCCAGCGGATTGGGAGATTTTTGATCCCAGCATCGTAAAAAGAAGAGTGCTGTGTCAGAAGCCAATTGCGCACAAAGGCCTCCACCGCCGCGTCGTCTTGGAATCGTTGTCCTCCTAGTGCTTCTTTAAGCGGTCCGAAGAGATGGAAATCGCAGGGCGATAGGTCAGGACTGTAGGGAGGATGATCAAGTGGAGTCCACCTTATTTCCTCTAATGTTGTGCAGGTTAGAGCTGCTGTATGAGGCCTGGCGTTGTCGTGGAGGAGAATGACGTCTCGAATCGGTTGGTTACGCCTTTTCGAACGATAAGCAACCTTTGCCTCCCTCAAAAGCTCACAGTAATAAGCAGCATTTATTGTGCGACGCTCATGCAAAAAATCAATGTGCAAAACGCCACGCCGGTCGAAAAAAACAGTTGCCAGCACCTTCCCAGCTGACAACCGCGTCTTGGCTTTCACAGGGGCTGCCTCCTCCTTCCTCCGCCACTCCATACTGGCTTGTTTCGATTCGGGTGTGTAATGATGAACCCAAGTTTCATCGCAGGTGACTATTCGATTCAAAAATGTATCCCCTTCTTCCGAAAACCGTGCTGAAAGCTCCTGACACACTTGGAAACGTCTCAACTTCTGTTCTGCTGTCAAAAGGCGAGGGACCCATCTGGCGCACACTTTACGGAACCCTAGGTCCTTTGTGACGATTGTTTGACAGCTCCCATAACTTATTCCAACCTGTGCTGTCATTTCAGAAAGTGTCAAACGCCGATCTCTTTCAAGAAGTTCACGAATCGTGCGAATGTTCTCCTCCGTAATGCTGGTTCGAGGACGACGATCATGTTCCACATTTTCAACCAGTTCACGTCCTTCCTTGAACTTCTTATGCCAGGCAAACACGCGAGCCCTTGACAGTGTCTGATCCCCGAACTGTGCAGTCAATCTTTGCAGAATTTCTATTGGTTTGACGCCTTCATGTGTGAGAAATTTAATAATAATGCGTTGCGCAACTGAGAGGTGTACTTGTTGCTCTGACATCTTGAATACTACCGCCAAACGTGTCTGAACTGGACAACGGCCTGCTCTCCCCACTCCTGACATCCCAACCAATGCACACTAGAAGCGGCCGCTCGCTCCCTTTAAATTTACGCGCTCAGAAACAAAAGTCTCGTTTATATTTGATTCACCCTCGTATAACGTTATGTAGTATTACCTTATGACGTTTAACGTTATATAGTATTACCTTGATACGTATAACGTTCTATGCTATTACGTAATAACGTATAACGTTATATAGTATTACGTACTAACGTATAACGACATATACTATTACGAACTAACGTATAACGTCATATACTATTGCGTAATAATGTATAACGTTATATACTATTACGTACTAACGTATAACGATATGTACTATTACGTACTAACGTATAACGTTATATACTATTACGTATTAATGTTTAACGTTATGCAGTATTAGCTTATAACGTATAACGTTATATACTATTACGTACTAACGAATAACTTTACATACTATTACTTAATAACGTATAACGTTATCGAGTATTACCTTATAACGTGTAACGTTATATACTATTACGTACTAACGTATAACGTTTTATGCTATTACGTTCTAACGTATAACGTTATATACTATTACGTACTAACGTATAACGATATATACTATTACGTTCTAACGTATAACTTTATATAGTATTACGTACTAACGTATAACGTTATTTAGTATTACCTTATTACGTATAACGTTATATAATATTACGTTATAACGCATATCGTTAAATACTACTACGTAAACTTGTATAACGTTGTATACTATTACTCAATAACGTATAACGTTATCTATTATTACCTTATAACGTATAACGTTATATACTATTACGTAATAACGTATAACGTTATTTACTATTACGTACTAACGTATAACGTTATATAATATTACCTTATTACGTATAACGTTATATACTTTTACGTTATAACGTAAAACGTTATGTACTATTACGTAATAACGTATAACGGTATATACTATTACTTAATAACGTATAACGTTATATACTATTGCGTAATAATGTATAACGGTATATACTATTACTTAATAACGTATAACGTTATGTAGTATTACCTTATAACGTATAACGTTATATACTATTACGTTATAACGTATAACGTTATATACTACTACGTACTAACGTATAACGTTATATACTATTACGTTCTAACGTATAACTTTCTATAGTTTTACGCACTAACGTATAACGTTATATAGTATTACCTAATTACGCATAACGATATATACTATTACGTTATAACGTAAAACGTTATGTAGTATTACCTTATAACGTAGAACGTTATATACTATTACGTACTAACGAATAACTTTACATACTATTACTTAATAACGTATAACCTTATGCAGTATTACCTTATAACGTATAACGTTATATGCTATTACGTTATAACGTATAACGTTATATAGTATTACCATATGACGTATAACGTCATGTAGTATTACCTTATGACGTATAACGTTATGTAGAATTACCTTGGTACGTATAACGTTCTGTAGTATTACCTTGTTACGTATAACGTTATATAGAATTACGTAATAACGTATAACGTTATATAGTATTACCTTATGCCGTATAACGTTATGTAGTATTGCCTTATAACGTATAACGTTATATACTATTGCGTACTAACGTATAACGTTATGTACTATTACGTAATAACGTATAACGTTATATAGTATTACCATATGACGTATAACGTTATGTAGTATTACCTTATGACGTTTAACGTTATGTAGTATTACCTTGATACGTATAACGTTCTATACTATTACGTAATAACGTATAACGTTATATAGGATTACGTACTAACGTATAACGATATATACTATTACGAACTAGCGTATAACGTCATGTACTATTGCGTAATAATGTATAACGTTATATACTATTACGTACTAACGTATAACGATATGTACTATTACGTACTAACGTGTAACGTTATATACTATTACGTATTAATGTTTAACGTTATGCAGTATTAGCTTATAACGTATAACGTTATATACTATAACGTTATAACGTATAACGTTATATACTATTACGTACTAACGTATAACGTTATATACTATTACGTATTAATGTATAACATTATGTAGTGTTACCTTACGAGGTATAACGTTATATACTATTTCGTTATAACGTAAAACGTTATGTACTATTACGTAATAACGTATAACGTTATATAGTATTACCTTATGACGTATAACGTTATGTAGTATTACCATGTTACGTAAAAGGTTATATAATATTACGTTCTAACGTATAACATTATATAGTATCACGTATTAACGTATAACGATATATACTGTTACGTACTAACATATAGCGTTATATACTATTAAGTATTAATGTATAACGTTATATAGTATTACATTATGACGTATAACGTTATGTAGTATTGCCTTATAACGTATAACGTTATATACTATTACGTATTAATGTATAACGTTATACAGTATTACATTATGACGTATAACGTTATGTAGTATTGCCTTATAACGTATAACGTTATATACTATTACGTATTAATGTATAACGTTATACAGTATTACATTATGACGTATAACGTTATGTAGTATTGCCTTATAACGTATAACGTTATATACTATTACGTATTAATGTATAACGTTATACAGTATTACATTATGACGTATAACGTTATGTAGTATTGCCTTATAACGTATAACGTTATATACTATTACGTACTAACGTATCACGTTATATACTATTACGTACTACCGTATAAGGTTATGTACTATTACGCAATAACGTATAACGATATATACTATTACGTACTAACGTATAACGTTATATACTATTACGTATTAATGTATAACGTTATATAGTGTTACCTTATGAGGTATAACGATATATACTATTACGTACTAACGTATAACGTTATATGCTGTTACGTACTAACGTATAACGTTATATACTATTACGTGTTAATGTATAACCTTATATACTATTACGTTGTAATGTAAAACGATATGTAGTATTACCTTATGTCGTATACCGTTATATATTACTACGTACCTACGTATAACGTTATATACTATTACATATTAATGTTTAACGTTATGTACTATTACCTTATAACGTATAACGTTATATAATATTACGTAATAACTTATAACGTTATTTACTATTACGTACTATCGTATATGGTTATGTACTATTACGTAATAACGTATAACGATATATACTATTACCTACTAACGTATAACGTTATATACTATTACGTATTAATGTATAACGTTATATAGTGTTACATTATGAGGTATAACGATATATACTATTGCGTATTAATGTATAACGTTATATAGTATTACATTATGACGTATAACGTTATATACTATTACGTTATAACGCATAACGTTAAATACTTTTACGCTATAACGTATAACGTTATGTAATAATACGTAATAACGTATAACGATATATACTATTACGTACTAACGTATAACATTATATACTATTACGTACTAACGTATAACGTTATACACAATTACGTTATATCGTAAAACGATATGTTGTATTACCTTATAACGTATAACGTTATATACTATTACGTTATAACGTATAACGTTATATACTATTACGTACTAACGTATAACGTTTTATACTATTACGTTCTAACGTATAACTTTATATAGTATTACGTACTAACGTATAACGTTATATAGTATTACCTTATTACGTATAACGTTATATAGTATCATGTTATAACATAAAACGATATGTAGGATTACGTGCTAACGTATAACGTTATAGAGTAATACCTTATGACGTATAACGTTATGTACTATTACCTCATAACGTATAACGTTATATAGTATTGCCATATGACGTATAACGTTATGTAGTATTACCTTATGACGTATAACGTTATGTAGTATTACCTTGTTACGTATAACGTTATGTAGTATTACCTTGTTACGTATAACGTTACATACTATTACGTAATAACGTATAACATTATATAGTATTACGTACTAACGTATAACGATATATACTATTACGTACTAACGTATTACGTTATATACAATTACGTTATATCGTAAGACGATATGTTGTATTACCTTATAACGTATAACGTTATATACTATTACGTTATAACGTGTAACGTTATATACTATTACGTACTAACGTATAACGTTTTATGCTATTACGTTCTAACGTATAACGTTATATACTATTACGTACTAACGTGTAACGATATATACTATTACGTTCTAACGTATAACTTTATATAGTATTACGTACTAACGTATAACGTTATTTAGTATTACCTTATTACGTATAACGTTATATAATATTGCGTTATAACGCATATCGTTAAATACTACTACGTAAACTTGTATCACGTTGTATACTATTACTCAATAACGTATAACGTTATCTATTATTACCTTATAACGTATAACGTTATATACTATTACGTAATAACGTATAACGTTATTTACTATTACGTACTAACGTATAACGTTATATAATATTACCTTATTACGTATAACGTTATATACTTTTACGTTATAACGTATAACGTTATGTACTATTACGTAATAACGTATAACGTTATATGCCATTTCGTACTAACGAATAACTTTATATACTATTACTTAAAAAGTATAACGTTATGCAGAATTACCTCATAACGTATAACGTTATATGCTATTACGTTGTAACGTATAACGTTATGTACTATTACGTAATAACGCTTAACGTTATATGCTATTTCGTACTAACGAATAACTTTACATACTATTACTTAATAAAGTATAACGTTATGCAGAATTACCTTATAACGTATAACGTTATATGCTATTACGTTATAACGTATAACGTTATATACTATTACGTAATAACGTATAACGTTATTTACTATTACGTTATAACGTATAACGTTATATACTATTACGTACTAACGTATAACGTTTTATGCTATTACGTTCTAACGTATAACGTTATATACTATTACGTAATAACGTATAACGTTATATGCCATTTCGTACTAACGAATAACTTTATATACTATTACTTAATAAAGTATAAAAATTATGCAGAATTACCTTATAACGTATAACGTTATATGCTATTACGTTGTAACGTATAACGTTATGTACTATTACGTAATAACGTATAACGATATATACTATTACGTACTAACGTATAACGTTATGTACTATTACGTAATAACGTATAACGTTATATGCCATTTCGTACTAACGAATAACTTTATATACTATTACTTAATAAAGTATAACGTTATGCAGAATTACCTTATAACGTATAACGTTATATGCTATTACGTTATAACGTATAACGTTATATACTATTACGTACTAACGTATAAGGTTATGTACTACTACGTAATAACGTATAACGGTATATACTATTACGTACTAACGTATAACGTTATATACTATTACGTATTAATGTATAACGTTATATAGTGTTACCTTATGAGGTATAACGACATATACTATTACGTATTAATGTATAACGTTATATAGTATTACATTATGACGTATAACGTTATATACTATTACGTTATAACACATAACGTTAAATACTTTTA
This sequence comes from Bombus muscorum, assembly GCA_963971185.1. Lineage (NCBI taxonomy): Eukaryota > Metazoa > Arthropoda > Insecta > Hymenoptera > Apidae > Bombus > Bombus muscorum. The sequence goes on from OZ020141.1 coordinate 3,937,115, forward strand.
CGCTATAACGTATAACGTTATGTACTATTACGTAATAACGTATAACGATATATACTATTACGTACTAACGTATAACGTTATGTACTATTACGTAATAACGTATAACGTTATATAGTATTACCTTATGACGTATAACGTTATGTCGTATTACCTTGTTACGTAAAAGGTTATATAAAGTATAACGTTATATACTATTGCGTACTAACGTATAACGTTATGTACTATTACGTAATAACGTATAACGTTATATAGTATTACCATATGACGTATAACGTTGTGTAGTATTGCCTTATGACGTATAACGTTATGTAGTATTACCTTGTTACGTATAACGTTATATACTATTACGTAAAAACGTATAACGTTATATAGTATTACGTACTAACGTATAACGACATATACTATTACGAACTAACGTATAACGTCTTATACTATTGCGTAATAATGTATAACGTTATATACTATTACGTACTAACGTATAACGATATGTACTATTACGTACTAACGTATAACGTTATATACAATTACGTAATAATGTTTAACGTTATGTAGTATTACCTTATAACGTATAACGTTATATACTATTGCGAACTAACGTATAACGTTATATACTATTACGTATTAATGTATAACGTTATATAGTATTACATTATGACGTATAACGTTATGTAGTATTACCTTGTTACGTATAACGTTCTGTAGTATTACCTTGTTACGTATAACGTTATGTACTATTGCGTACTAACGTATAACGTTATGTACTATTACGTAGTAACGTATAACGTTATATAGTATTACCATATGACGTATAACGTTATGTAGTATTACCTTATGACGTTTAACTTTATGTAGTATTACCTTGATACGTATAACGTTCTATACTATTACGTAATAACGTATAACGTTATATAGTAATACGCACTAACGTATAACGACATATACTATTACGAACTAACGTATAACGTCATATACTATTGCGTAATAATGTATAACGTTATATACTATTACGTACTAACGTATAACGATATGTACTATTACGTACTAACGTATAACGTTATATACTATTACGTATTAATGTTTAACGTTATGCAGTATTAGCTTATAACGTATAACGTTATATACTATTACGTACTAACGAATAACTTTACATACTATTACTTAATAACGTATAACGTTATCCAGTATTACCTTATAACGTATAACGTTATATGCTATTACGTTAGAAAGTATAACGTTGTATCCTATTACGTACTAACGTATAACGTTATATACTACTACGTATTAATGTATAACGTTATATAGTGTTACCTTATGAGGTATAACGTTATATACTATTTCGTTATAACGTAAAACGTTATGTACTATTACGTAATAACGTATAACGGTATATACTATTACTTAATAACGTATAACGTTATATACTATTGCGTAATAATGTATAACGGTATATACTATTACTTAATAACGTATAACGTTATGTAGTATTACCTTATAACGTATAATTTTATATAGTTTTACGCACTAACGTATGACGTTATATAGTATTACCTAATTACGTATAACGTTATATACTATTACGTTATAACGCATAATGTTAAATACTATTACGTAAACTTGTATAACGTTATATACTATTACGTTCTAACGTGTAACTTTATATAGTATTACGCACTAACGTATAACGTTATATAGTATTACCTTATTACGCATAACGATATATACTATTACGTTATAACGTAAAACGTTATGTAGTATTACCTTATAACGTATAACGTTATATACTATTACGTACTAACGAATAACTTTACATACTATTACTTAATAACGTATAACCTTATGCAGTATTACCTTATAACGTATAACGTTATATGCTGTTACGTTATAACGTATAACGTTATATAGTATTACCATATGACGTATAACGTTATGTAGAATTACCTTGGTACGTATAACGTTCTGTAGTATTACCTTGTTACGTATAACGTTATATAGAATTACGTAATAACGTATAACGTTATATAGTATTACCTTATGCCGTATAACGTTATGTAGTATTGCCTTATAACGTATAACGTTATATACTATTGCGTACTAACGTATAACGTTATGTACTATTACGTAATAACGTATAACGTTATATAGTATTACCATATGACGTATAACGTTATGTAGTATTACCTTATGACGTTTAACGTTATGTAGTATTACCTTGATACGTATAACGTTCTATACTATTACGTAATAACGTATAACGTTATATAGTATTACGTACTAACGTATAACGTTATATACTATTACGTACTAACGTATAACGTTATATACAATTACGTAATAATGTTTAACGTTATGTAGTATTACCTTATAACGTATAAGGTTATATACTATTACGTACTGACGAATAACTTTATATACTATTACGCTATAACGTATAACGTTATATAGTATTACGTACTAACGTATAACGTTATATACTATTACGTACTAACGTATAACGTTATATACAATTACGTAATAATGTTTAACGTTATGTAGTATTACCTTATGACGTATAACGTTATATACTATCACGTTATAACGTAAAATGATATGTAGTATTACGTGCTAACGTATAACGTTATAGAGTAATACCTTATGACGTATAACGTTATGTACTATTACCTAATAACGTATAACGTTATAGAGTAATACCTTATGACGTATAGCGTTATGTACTATTACCTAATAACGTATAACGTTATATAGTATTACCATATGACGTATAACGTTATGTAGTATTACCTTATGACGTATAATGTTATGTAGTATTACCTTGATACGTTTAACGTTATATAGTATTACCTTGTTACGTATAACGTTATGTAGTATTACCTTGTTACGTATAACGTTATATACTATTACGTACTAACGAATAACTTTGTATACTATTACGTTATAACGTATAACGTTATATAGTATTACGTACTAACGTATAACGTTATATAGTATTACGTACTAACGTATAACGTTATATACTATTACGTACTAACGTATAACGTTATATAGTATTACGTACTAACGTATTACGTTATGTACTATAACCTTAATAACGTATAACGTTATATAGTATTACGTATTAATGTATAACGTTATATAGTATTACCTTATTACGTATAACGTTATGTACTATTACGTAATAACGTATAACGCTATATACTATTACGGTATAACGTATAACGTTATATACTATTACGTACTAACGTATTACGTTATGTACTATTACGTATTAATGTATAACGTTATATAGTATTACATTATGACGTATAACGTTATATACTATTACGTATTAATGTATAACGTTATATAGTATTACATTATGACGTATAACGTTATGTAGTATTGCCTTGTAACGTATAACGTTATATACTATTACGTACTAACGTATTACGTTATGTACTATAACGTAATAACGTATAACGTTATATAGTATTACGTATTAACGTATAACGTTATATACTATTACAAATTAATGTTTAACGTTATGTAGTATTACCTTATAACGTATAACGTTATATAATATTACGTACTAACGAATAACTTTGTATACTATTACGTACTAACGTATTACGTTATGTACTATTACGTTATAACGCATAACGTTAAATACTTTTACGTTATAACGTATAACGTTATGTACTATTACGTAATAACGTATAACGATATATACTATTACATATTAATGTATAACGTTATATAGTATTACCTTATTACGTATAACGTTATGTACTATTACGTAATAACGTATAACGTTATATACTATTACGTACTAACGAATAACGTTATATACAATTACGTTATATCGTAAAACGGTATGTTGTATTACCTTATAACGTATAACGTTATATACTATTACGTTATAACGTATAACGTTATATACTATTACGTACTAACGTATAACGTTTCATACTATTACGTTCTAACGTATAACTTTATATAGTATTACGTACTAACGTATAACGTTATATAGTATTACCTTATTACGTATAACGTTATATGCTATGACGTTATATCGTAAAACGTATGTAGTATTACCTTATAACGTATAACGTTATATACTATTATGTTATAAAGTTTAACGTTATATACTATTGCGTACTAACGTATAACGTTATGTACTATTACGTAATAACGTATAACGTTATATAGTATTACCATATGACGTATAACGTTATGTAGTATTACCTTATGACGTATAACGTTATATACTATCACGTTATAACGTAAAACGATATGTAGTATTACGTGCTAACGTATAACGTTATAGAGTAATACCTTATGACGTATAACGTTATGTACTATTACCTAATAACGTATAACGTTATGTAGTATTACCTTATTACGTATAACGTTATGTAGTATTACCTTGTTACGTATAACGTTATGTAGTATCACCTTGTTACGTATAACGTTATATACTATTACGTAAAAACGTATAACGTTATGTACTATTACGTAATAACGTATAACGATATATACTATTACGTATTAATGTATAACGTTATATAGTATTACATTATGACGTAAAACGATATGTAGTATTACGTGCTAACGTATAACGTTATAGAGTAATACCTTATGACGTATAACGTTATGTACTATTACCTAATAACGTATAACGTTATGTAGTATTACCTTGTTACGTATAACGTTATGTAGTATTACCTTGTTACGTATAACGTTATGTAGTATTACCTTGTTACGTATAACGTTATATACTATTACGTAAAAACGTATAACGTTATGTACTATTACGTAATAACGTATAACGTTATATACTATTACGTATTAATGTATAACGTTATATAGTGTTACATTATGACGTAAAACGATATGTAGTATTACGTGCTAACGTATAACGTTATAGAGTAATACCTTATGACGTATAACGTTATGTACTATTACCTAATAACGTATAACGTTATATAGTATTACCATATGACGTATAACGTTATGTAGTATTACCTTATGACGTATAACGTTATGTAGTATTACCTTGATACGTTTAACGTTATATAGTATTACCTTGTTACGTATAACGTTATGTAGTATTACCTTGTTACGTATAACGTTATATACTATTACGTAAAAACGTATAACGTTATATACTATTACGTGTTAATGTATAACGTTATATACTATTACGTTGTAACGTAAAACGATATGTAGTATTACCGTATGTCCTATAACGTTATATATTATTACGTACTAACGTACAACGTTATATACTATTACAAATTAATGTTTAACGTTATGTAGTATTACCTTATAACGTATAACGTTATATACTATTACGTACTAACGAATAACTTTGTATACTATTACGTTATAACGTATAACGTTATATAGTATAACGTACTAACGTATAACGTTATATAGTATTACGTACTAACGTATAACGTTATATACTATTACGTATTAATGTATAACGTTGTATAGTGTTACCTCATGAGGTATAACGTTATATACTTTTACGTACTAACGTATAACGTTATGTACTATTACGTAATAACGTATAACGCTATATAGTATTACATTATGACGTATAACGTTATATACTATTACGTATTAATGTATAACGTTATATAGTATTACATTATGACGTATAACGTTATGTAGTATTGCCTTGTAACGTATAACGTTATATACTATTACGTACTAACGTATAACGTTATATAGTATTACCTTATTACGTATAACGTTATATGCTATCACGTTATATCGTAAAACGTATGTAGTATTGCCTTATAACGTATAACGTTATATACTATTATGTCATAAAGTTTAACGTTATATACTATTGCGTAGTAACGTATAACGTTATGTACTATCACGTAATAACGTATAACGTTATATAGTATTACCATATGACGTATAACGTTATGTAGTATTACCTTATGACGTATAACGTTATATACTATCACGTTATAACGTAAAACGATATGTAGTATTACGTGCTAACGTATAACGTTATAGAGTAATACCTTATGACGTATAACGTTATGTACTATTACCTAATAACGTATAACGTTATGTAGTATTACCTTGTTACGTATAACGTTATGTAGTATTACCTTGTTACGTATAACGTTATGTAGTATTACCTTGTTACGTATAACGTTATATACTATTACGTAAAAACGTATAACGTTATGTACTATTACGTAATAACGTATAACGTTATATACTATTACGTATTAATGTATAACGTTATATAGTGTTACATTATGACGTAAAACGATATGTAGTATTACGTGCTAACGTATAACGTTATAGAGTAATACCTTATGACGTATAACGTTATGTACTATTACCTAATAACGTATAACGTTATATAGTATTACCATATGACGTATAACGTTATGTAGTATTACCTTATGACGTATAACGTTATGTAGTATTACCTTGATACGTTTAACGTTATATAGTATTACCTTGTTACGTATAACGTTATGTAGTATTACCTTGTTACGTATAACGTTATATACTATTACGTAAAAACGTATAACGTTATATACTATTACGTGTTAATGTATAACGTTATATACTATTACGTTGTAACGTAAAACGATATGTAGTATTACCGTATGTCCTATAACGTTATATATTATTACGTACTAACGTACAACGTTATATACTATTACAAATTAATGTTTAACGTTATGTAGTATTACCTTATAACGTATAACGTTATATACTATTACGTACTAACGAATAACTTTGTATACTATTACGTTATAACGTATAACGTTATATAGTATTACGTACTAACGTATAACGTTATATAGTATTACGTACTAACGTATAACGTTATATACTATTACGTATTAATGTATAACGTTGTATAGTGTTACCTCATGAGGTATAACGTTATATACTTTTACGTACTAACGTATAACGTTATGTACTATTACGTAATAACGTATAACGCTATATAGTATTACATTATGACGTATAACGTTATATACTATTACGTATTAATGTATAACGTTATATAGTATTACATTATGACGTATAACGTTATGTAGTATTGCCTTGTAACGTATAACGTTATATACTATTACGTACTAACGTATAACGTTATATAGTATTACCTTATTACGTATAACGTTATATGCTATCACGTTATATCGTAAAACGTATGTAGTATTGCCTTATAACGTATAACGTTATATACTATTATGTCATAAAGTTTAACGTTATATACTATTGCGTACTAACGTATAACGTTATGTACTATCACGTAATAACGTATAACGTTATATAGTATTACCATATGACGTATAACGTTATGTAGTATTACCTTATGACGTATAACGTTATATACTATCACGTTATAACGTAAAACGATATGTAGTATTACGTGCTAACGTATAACGTTATAGAGTAATACCTTATGACGTATAACGTTATGTACTATTACCTAATAACGTATAACGTTATGTAGTATTACCTTATTACGTATAACGTTATGTAGTATTACCTTGTTACGTATAACGTTATGTAGTATCACCTTGTTACGTATAACGTTATATACTATTACGTAAAAACGTATAACGTTATGTACTATTACGTAATAACGTATAACGGTATATACTATTACGTATTAATGTATAACGTTATATAGTATTACATTATGACGTAAAACGATATGTAGTATTACGTGCTAACGTATAACGTTATAGAGTAATACCTTACGACGTATAACGTTATGTACTATTACCTAATAACGTATAACGTTATATAGTATTACCATATGACGTATAACGTTATGTAGTATTACCTTATGACGTATAACGTTATGTAGTATTACCTTGATACGTTTAACGTTATATAGTATTACCTTGTTACGTATAACGTTATGTAGTATTACCTTGTTACGTATAACGTTATATACTATTACGTAAAAACGTATAACGTTATATACTATTACGTGTTAATGTATAGCGTTATATACTATTACGTTGTAACGTAAAACGATATGTAGTATTACCGTATGTCGTATAACGTTATATATTATTACGTACTAACGTATAACGTTATATACTATTACAAATTAATGTTTAACGTTATGTAGTATTACCTTATAACGTATAACGTTATATACTATTACGTACTAACGAATAACTTTGTATACTATTACGTTATAACGTATAACGTTATATAGTATTACGTACTAGCGTATAACGTTATATAGTATTACGTACTAACGTATAACGTTATATACTATTACGTACTAACGTATACCGTTATATACTATTACGTTCTAACGTATAACTTTATATAGTATTACGTACTAACGTATAACGTTATATAGTATTACGTACTAACGTATAACGTTATATACTATTACGTACTAACGTATAACGTTATATACTATTACGTAAAAACGTATAACGTTATGTACTATTACGTAATAACGTATAACGTTATATACTATTACGTATTAATGTATAACGTTATATAGTGTTACATTATGACGTAAAACGATATGTAGTATTACGTGCTAACGTATAACGTTATAGAGTAATACCTTATGACGTATAACGTTATGTACTATTACCTAATAACGTATAACGTTATATAGTATTACCATATGACGTATAACGTTATGTAGTATTACCTTATGACGTATAACGTTATGTAGTATTACCTTGATACGTTTAACGTTATATAGTATTACCTTGTTACGTATAACGTTATGTAGTATTACCTTGTTACGTATAACGTTATATACTATTACGTAAAAACGTATAACGTTATATACTATTACGTGTTAATGTATAACGTTATATACTATTACGTTGTAACGTAAAACGATATGTAGTATTACCGTATGTCCTATAACGTTATATATTATTACGTACTAACGTACAACGTTATATACTATTACAAATTAATGTTTAACGTTATGTAGTATTACCTTATAACGTATAACGTTATATACTATTACGTACTAACGAATAACTTTGTATACTATTACGTTATAACGTATAACGTTATATAGTATTACGTACTAACGTATAACGTTATATAGTATTACGTACTAACGTATAACGTTATATACTATTACGTATTAATGTATAACGTTGTATAGTGTTACCTCATGAGGTATAACGTTATATACTTTTACGTACTAACGTATAACGTTATGTACTATTACGTAATAACGTATAACGCTATATAGTATTACATTATGACGTATAACGTTATATACTATTACGTATTAATGTATAACGTTATATAGTATTACATTATGACGTATAACGTTATGTAGTATTGCCTTGTAACGTATAACGTTATATACTATTACGTACTAACGTATAACGTTATATAGTATTACCTTATTACGTATAACGTTATATGCTATCACGTTATATCGTAAAACGTATGTAGTATTGCCTTATAACGTATAACGTTATATACTATTATGTCATAAAGTTTAACGTTATATACTATTGCGTACTAACGTATAACGTTATGTACTATCACGTAATAACGTATAACGTTATATAGTATTACCATATGACGTATAACGTTATGTAGTATTACCTTATGACGTATAACGTTATATACTATCACGTTATAACGTAAAACGATATGTAGTATTACGTGCTAACGTATAACGTTATAGAGTAATACCTTATGACGTATAACGTTATGTACTATTACCTAATAACGTATAACGTTATGTAGTATTACCTTATTACGTATAACGTTATGTAGTATTACCTTGTTACGTATAACGTTATGTAGTATCACCTTGTTACGTATAACGTTATATACTATTACGTAAAAACGTATAACGTTATGTACTATTACGTAATAACGTATAACGGTATATACTATTACGTATTAATGTATAACGTTATATAGTATTACATTATGACGTAAAACGATATGTAGTATTACGTGCTAACGTATAACGTTATAGAGTAATACCTTACGACGTATAACGTTATGTACTATTACCTAATAACGTATAACGTTATATAGTATTACCATATGACGTATAACGTTATGTAGTATTACCTTATGACGTATAACGTTATGTAGTATTACCTTGATACGTTTAACGTTATATAGTATTACCTTGTTACGTATAACGTTATGTAGTATTACCTTGTTACGTATAACGTTATATACTATTACGTAAAAACGTATAACGTTATATACTATTACGTGTTAATGTATAGCGTTATATACTATTACGTTGTAACGTAAAACGATATGTAGTATTACCGTATGTCGTATAACGTTATATATTATTACGTACTAACGTATAACGTTATATACTATTACAAATTAATGTTTAACGTTATGTAGTATTACCTTATAACGTATAACGTTATATACTATTACGTACTAACGAATAACTTTGTATACTATTACGTTATAACGTATAACGTTATATAGTATTACGTACTAGCGTATAACGTTATATAGTATTACGTACTAACGTATAACGTTATATACTATTACGTACTAACGTATACCGTTATATACTATTACGTTCTAACGTATAACTTTATATAGTATTACGTACTAACGTATAACGTTATATAGTATTACGTACTAACGTATAACGTTATATACTATTACGTACTAACGTATAACGTTATATACTATTACGTTCTAACGTATAACTTTATATAGTATTACGTACTAACGTACAACGTTATATAGTATTACGTACTAACGTATAACGTTATATACTATTACGTATTAATGTATAACGTTATATAGTGTTACCTCATAAGGTATAACGTTATATACTTTTACGTACTAACGTACAACGTTATGTACTATTACGTAATAACGTATAACGCTATATACTATTACGTTATAACGTATAACGTTATATAGTATTACGTACTAACGTATAACGTTATATACTATTACGTACTAACGTATACCGTTATATACTATTACGTTCTAACGTATAACTTTATATAGTATTACGTACTAACGTACAACGTTATATAGTATTACGTACTAACGTATAACGTTATATACTATTACGTATTAATGTATAACGTTATATAGTGTTACCTCATAAGGTATAACGTTATATACTTTTACGTACTAACGTACAACGTTATGTACTATTACGTAATAACGTATAACGCTATATACTATTACGTTATAACGTATAACGTTATATACTATTACGCAATAACGAATAACGTTATATACTATTACGTACTAACGTATAACGTTATATACTATTACGTACTAACGTATAACGTTATATACTATTACGTTCTAACGTATAACTTTATATAGTATTACGTACTAACGTATAACGTTATATAGTATTACGTTATTACGTATAACGTTATATACTTTTACGTTATAACGTATAACGTTATCTACTATTACGTACTAAGGTATAACGATATATACTATTACGTACTAACGAATAACGTTATATACAATTACGTTATATCGTAAAACGGTATGTTGTATTACCTTATAACGTATAACGTTATATACTATTACGCAATAACGAATAACGTTATATACTATTACGTACTAACGTATAACGTTATATACTATTACGTACTAACGTATAACGTTATATACTATTACGTTATAACGTATAACGTTATATACTATTACGTTCTAACGTATAACTTTATATAGTATTACGTACTAACGTATAACGTTATATACTATTACGTACTAACGTATACCGTTATATACTATTACGTTCTAACGTATAACTTTATATAGTATTACGTACTAACGTACAACGTTATATAGTATTACGTACTAACGTATAACGTTATATACTATTACGTATTAATGTATAACGTTATATAGTATTACCTTATTACGTATAACGTTTTGTACTATTACGTAATAACGTATAACGCTATATACTATTACGGTATAACGTATAACGTTATATACTATTACGTACTAACGTATTACGTTATGTACTATTACGTAATAACGTATAACGTTATATACTATTACGCACTAACGAATAACGTTATATACAATTACGTTATATCGTAAAACGGTATGTTGTATTACCTTATAACGTATAACGTTATATACTATTACGTTATAACGTATAACGTTATATACTATTACGTACTAACGTATAACGTTTTATACTATTACGTTCTAACGTATAACTTTATATAGTATTACGTACTAACGAATAACGTTATATAGTATTACCTTATTACGTATAACGTTATATACTATCACGTTATATCGTAAAACGTATGTAGTATTACCTTATAACGTATAACGTTATATAGTATTATGTTATAAAGTTTAACGTTATATACTATTGCGTACTAACGTATAACGTTATGTACTATTACGTAATAACGTATAACGTTATATAGTATTACCATATGCCGTATAACGTTATGTAGTATTACCTTATGACGTATAACGTTATATACTATCACGTTATAACGTAAAACGATATGTAGTATTACGTGCTAACGTATAACGTTATAGAGTAATACCTTATGACGTATAACGTTATGTACTATTACCTAATAACGTATAACGTTATGTAGTATTACCTTGTTACGTATAACGTTATGTAGTATTACCTTGTTACGTATAACGTTATGTAGTATTACCTTGTTACGTATAACGTTATATACTATTACGTAAAAACGTATAACGTTATATACTATCACGTACTAACGCATAACGATGTATACTATTACGTACTAACGTATAACGTTATATACTATTACGTACTAACGTATAACATTATAAACTATTACGTTCTAACGTATAACTTTATATAGTATTACATTATGACGTATAACGTTATATACTATTACGTATTGATGTATAACGTTATATAGTATTACATTATGACGTATAACGTTATGTAGTATTGCCTTGTAACGTATAACGTTATATACTATTACGTACTAACGTATAACGTAATATACTATTACCTATTAATGTATAACGTTATATAGTGTTACCTCATGAGGTATAACGTTATATACTTTTACGTACTAACGTATAACGTTATGTACTATTACGTAATAACGTATAACGCTACATACTATTACGTTATAACGTATAACGTTATATACTATTACGTAATAACGAATAACGTTATATTCTATTACGTACTAACGTATAACGTTATGTACTATTACGTAATAACGTATAACGTTATATACTATTACGTATTAATGTATAACGTTATATAGTATTACATTATGACGTATAACATTATATACTATTACGTATTAATGTATAACGTTATATAGTATTACATTATGACGTAAAACGATATGTAGTATTACGTGCTAACGTATAACGTTATAGAGTAATACCTTATGACGTATAACGTTATGTACTATTACCTAATAACGTATAACGTTATGTAGTATTACCTTGTTACGTATAACGTTATGTAGTATTACCTTGTTACGTATAACGTTATATACTATTACGTAAAAACGTATAACGTTATGTACTATTACGTAATAACGTATAACGTTATATACTATTACGTATTAATGTATAACGTTATATAGTATTACATTATGACGTAAAACGATATGTAGTATTACGTGCTAACATATAACGTTATAGAGTAATACCTTATGACGTATAACGTTATGTACTATTACCTAATAACGTATAACGTTATATAGTATTACCATATGACGTATAACGTTATGTAGTATTACCTTATGACGTATAACGTTATGTAGTATTACCTTGATACGTTTAACGTTATATAGTATTACCTTGTTACGTATAACGTTATGTAGTATTACCTTGTTACGTATAACGTTATATACTATTACGTAAAAACATATAACGTTATATACTATTACGTGTTAATGTATAACGTTATATACTATTACGTTGTAACGTAAAACGATATGTAGTATTACCGTATGTCCTATAACGTTATATATTATTACGTACTAACGTACAACGTTATATACTATTACAAATTAATGTTTAACGTTATGTAGTATTACCTTATAACGTATAACGTTATATACTATTACGTACTAACGAATAACTTTGTATACTATTACGTTATAACGTATAACGTTATATAGTATTACGTACTAACGTATAACGTTATATAGTATTACGTACTAACGTATAACGTTATATACTATTACGTATTAATGTATAACGTTGTATAGTGTTACCTCATGAGGTATAACGTTATATACTTTTACGTACTAACGTATAACGTTATGTACTATTACGTAATAACGTATAACGCTATATAGTATTACATTATGACGTATAACGTTATATACTATTACGTATTAATGTATAACGTTATATAGTATTACATTATGACGTATAACGTTATGTAGTATTGCCTTGTAACGTATAACGTTATATACTATTACGTACTAACGTATAACGTTATATAGCATTACCTTATTACGTATAACGTTATATACTATCACGTTATATCGTAAAACGTATGTAGTATTACCTTATAACGTATAACGTTATATAGTATTATGTTATAAAGTTTAACGTTATATACTATTGCGTACTAACGTATAACGTTATGTACTATTACGTAATAACGTATAACGTTATATAGTATTACCATATGACGTATAACGTTATGTAGTATTACCTTATGACGTATAACGTTATATACTATCACGTTATAACGTAAAACGATATGTAGTATTACGTGCTAACGTATAACGTTATAGAGTAATACCTTATGACGTATAACGTTATGTACTATTACCTAATAACGTATAACGTTATGTAGTATTACCTTGTTACGTATAACGTTATGTAGTATTACCTTGTTACGTATAACGATATGTAGTATTACCTTGTTACGTATAACGTTATATACTATTACGTATTAATGTATAACGTTATATAGTATTACATTATGACGTGTAACATTATATACTATTACGTATTAATGTATAACGTTATATAGTATTACATTATGACGTAAAACGATATGTAGTATTACGTGCTAACGTATAACGTTATAGAGTAATACCTTATGACGTATAACGTTATGTAGTATCACCTTGTTACGTATAACGTTATATACTATTACGTAAAAACGTATAACGTTATGTACTATTACGTAATAACGTATAACGATATATACTATTACGTATTAATGTATAACGTTATATAGTATTACATTATGACGTAAAACGATATGTAGTATTACGTGCTAACGTATAACGTTATAGAGTAATACCTTACGACGTATAACGTTATGTACTATTACCTAATAACGTATAACGTTATATAGTATTACCATATGACGTATAACGTTATGTAGTATTACCTTATGACGTATAACGTTATGTAGTATTACCTTGATACGTTTAACGTTATATAGTATTACCTTGTTACGTATAACGTTATGTAGTATTACGTACTAGCGTATAACGTTATATAGTATTACGTACTAACGTATAACGTTATATACTATTACGTACTAACGTATACCGTTATATACTATTACGTTCTAACGTATAACTTTATATAGTATTACGTACTAACGTATAACGTTATATAGTATTACGTACTAACGTATAACGTTATATACTATTACGTATTAATGTATAACGTTATATAGTGTTACCTCATAAGGTATAACGTTATATACTTTTACGTACTAACGTACAACGTTATGTACTATTACGTAATATCGTATAACGCTATATACTATTACGTTATATCGTATAACGTTATATACTATTACGTAATAACGAATAACGTTATATACTATCACGTACTAACGTATAACGTTATATACTATTACGTACTAACGTATAACGTTATATACTATTACGTATTAATGTATAACGTTATATAGTATTACGTACTAACGTATAACGTTATATACTATTACGTATTGATGTATAACGTTATATAGTATTACATTATGACGTATAACGTTATGTAGTATTGCCTTGTAACGTATAACGTTATATACTATTACGTACTAACGTATAACGTTATATACTATTACCTATTAATGTATAACGTTATATAGTGTTACCTCATGAGGTATAACGTTATATACTTTTACGTACTAACGTATAACGTTATGTACTATTACGTAATAACGTATAACGCTACATACTATTACGTTATAACGTATAACGTTATATACTATTACGTAATAACGAATAACGTTATATACTATTACGTACTAACGTATAACGTTATGTACTATTACGTAATAACGTATAACGCTATATACTATTACGTTATATCGTATAACGTTATATACTATTACGTAATAACGAATAACGTTATATACTATTACGTACTAACGTATAACGTTATATACTATTACGTACTAACGTATAACGTTATATATTATTACGTATTAATGTATAACGTTATATAGTATTACATTATGACGTATAACATTATATACTATTACGTATTAATGTATAACGTTATATAGTATTACATTATGACGTATAACGTTATGTAGTATTGCCTTGTAACGTATAACGTTATATACTGTTGCGTACTAACGTATTACGTTATGTACTACAACGTAATAACGTATAACGCTATATAGTATTACCATATGACGTATACCGTTATGTAGTATTACCTTATGACGTATAACGTTATATACTATCACGTTACAACCTAAAACGATATGTAGTATTACGTGCTAACGTATAACGTTATAGAGTAATACCTTATGACGTATAACGTTATGTACTATTACCTAATAACGTATAACGTTATGTAGTATTACCTTATGACGTATAACGTTATGTAGTATTACCGTGATACGTTTAACGTTATATAGTATTACCTTGTTACGTATAACGTTATGTAGTATTACCTTGTTACGTATAACGTTATATACTATTACGTAAAAACGTATAACGTTATATACTATTACGTGTTAATGTATAACGTAATATACTATTACGTTGTAACGTAAAACGATATGTAGTATTACCGTATGTCGTATAACGTTATATATTATTACGTACTAACGTATAACGCTATATACTATTACAAATTAATGTTTAACGTTATGTAGTATTACCTTATAACGTGTAACGTTATATACTATTACGTACTAACGAATAACATTGTATACTATTACGTTATAACGTATAACGTTATATAGTATTACGTACTAACGTATAACGTTATATAGTATTACGTACTAACGTATAACGTTATATACTATTACGTACTAACGTATAACGTTATATACTATTACGTTCTAACGTATAACTTTATATAGTATTACGTACTAACGTATAACGGTATATAGTATTACGTACTAACGTATAACGTTATATACTATTACAAATTAATGTTTAACGTTATGTAGTTTTACCTTATAACGTGTAACGTTATATACTATTACGTACTAACGAATAACTTTGTATACTATTACGTTATAACGTATAACGTTATATAGTATTACGTACTAACGTATAACGTTATGTACTATTACGTCATAACGTATAACGTTATATACTATTACGTACTAACGTATAACGTTATATACTATTACGTTCTAACGTATAACTTTATATAGTATTACGTACTAACGTATAACGTTATATAGTATTACGTTATTACGTATAACGTTATATACTTTTACGTTATAAGGTATAACGTTATGTACTATTACGTACTAAGGTATAACGATATATACTATTACGTACTAACGAATAACGTTATATACAATTACGTTATTTCGTAAAACGGTATGTTGGATTACCTTATAACGTATAACGTTATATACTATTACGTTATAACGTATAACTTTATATACTATTACGTTCTAACGTATAACTTTATATAGTATTACGTACTAACGTATAACGTTATATAGTATTACGTTATTACGTATAACGTTATATACTTTTACGTTATAACGTATAACGTTATGTACTATTACGTACTAAGGTATAACGATATATACTATTACGTACTAACGTATAACGTTATGTACTATTACGTAATAACGTATAACGTTATATACTATTACGTATTAATGTATAACGTTATATAGTATTAAATTATGACGTATAACATTATATACTATTACGTATTAATGTATAACGTTATATAGTATTACATTATGACGTATAACGTTATGTAGTATTGCCTCGTAACGTATAACGTTATATACTATTACGTACTAACGTATTACGTCATGTACTATAACGTAATAACGTATAACGTTATATAGTATCACCATATGACGTATAACGTTATGTAGTATTACCTTATGACGTATAACGTTATATACTATCACGTTATAACGTAAAACGATATGTAGTATTACGTGCTAACGTATAACGTTATATACTATTACGTACTAACGTATAACGTTATATAATATTACCTTATTACGTATAACGTTATATACTTTTACGTTATAACGTATAACGTTATGTACTATTACGTAATAACGTATAACGTTATATGCCATTTCGTACTAACGAATAACTTTATATACTATTACTTAATAAAGTATAACGTTATGCAGAATTACATCATAACGTATAACGTTATATGCTATTACGTTGTAACGTATAACGTTATGTACTATTACGTAATAACGCTTAACGTTATATGCTATTTCGTACTAACGAATAACTTTACATACTATTACTTAATAAAGTATAACGTTATGCAGAATTACCTTATAACGTATAACGTTATATGCTATTACGTTATAACGTATAACGTTATATACTATTACGTAATAACGTATAACGTTATTTACTATTACGTTATAACGTATAACGTTATATACTATTACGTACTAACGTATAACGTTTTATGCTATTACGTTCTAACGTATAACGTTATATACTATTACGTAATAACGTATAACGTTATATGCCATTTCGTACTAACGAATAACTTTATATACTATTACTTAATAAAGTATAACGTTATGCAGAATTACCTTATAACGTATAACGTTATATGCTATTACGTTGTAACGTATAACGTTATGTACTATTACGTAATAACGTATAACGATATATACTATTACGTACTAACGTATAACGTTATGTACTATTACGTAATAACGTATAACGTTATATGCCATTTCGTACTAACGAATAACTTTATATACTATTACTTAATAAAGTATAACGTTATGCAGAATTACCTTATAACGTATAACGTTATATGCTATTACGTTATAACGTATAACGTTATATACTATTACGTACTAACGTATAAGGTTATGTACTACTACGTAATAACGTATAACGGTATATACTATTACGTACTAACGTATAACGTTATATACTATTACGTATTAATGTATAACGTTATATAGTGTTACCTTATGAGGTATAACCACATATACTATTACGTATTAATGTATAACGTTATATAGTATTACATTATGACGTATAACGTTATATACTATTACGTTATAACACATAACGTTAAATACTTTTACGCTATAACGTATAACGTTATGTACTATTACGTAATAACGTATAACGTTATATACTATTACGTACTAACGTATAACGTTATATACTATTACGTTCTAACGTATAACTTTATATAGTATTACGTACTAACGTATAACGTTATATAGTATTACGTTATTACGTATAACGTTATATACTTTTACGTTATAACGTATAACGTTATGTACTATTACGTACTAAGGTATAACGATATATACTATTACGTACTAACGAATAACGTTATATACAATTACGTTATTTCGTAAAACGGTATGTTGTATTACCTTATAACGTATAACGTTATATACTATTACGTTATAACGTATAACTTTATATACTATTACGTTCTAACGTATAACTTTATATAGTATTACGTACTAACGTATAACGTTATATAGTATTACGTTATTACGTATAACGTTATATACTTTTACGTTATAACGTATAACGTTATGTACTATTACGTACTAAGGTATAACGATATATACTATTACGTACTAACGTATAACGTTATGTACTATTACGTAATAACGTATAACGTTATATACTATTACGTATTAATGTATAACGTTATATAGTATTAAATTATGACGTATAACATTATATACTATTACGTATTAATGTATAACGTTATATAGTATTACATTATGACGTATAACGTTATGTAGTATTGCCTCGTAACGTATAACGTTATATACTATTACGTACTAACGTATTACGTCATGTACTATAACGTAATAACGTATAACGTTATATAGTATCACCATATGACGTATAACGTTATGTAGTATTACCTTATGACGTATAACGTTATATACTATCACGTTATAACGTAAAACGATATGTAGTATTACGTGCTAACGTATAACGTTATATACTATTACGTACTAACGTATAACGTTATATAATATTACCTTATTACGTATAACGTTATATACTTTTACGTTATAACGTATAACGTTATGTACTATTACGTAATAACGCTTAACGTTATATGCTATTTCGTACTAACGAATAACTTTACATACTATTACTTAATAAAGTATAACGTTATGCAGAATTACCTTATAACGTATAACGTTATATGCTATTACGTTATAACGTATAACGTTATATACTATTACGTAATAACGTATAACGTTATTTACTATTACGTTATAACGTATAACGTTATATACTATTACGTACTAACGTATAACGTTTTATGCTATTACGTTCTAACGTATAACGTTATATACTATTACGTAATAACGTATAACGTTATATGCCATTTCGTACTAACGAATAACTTTATATACTATTACTTAATAAAGTATAACGTTATGCAGAATTACCTTATAACGTATAACGTTATATGCTATTACGTTGTAACGTATAACGTTATGTACTATTACGTAATAACGTATAACGATATATACTATTACGTACTAACGTATAACGTTATGTACTGTTACGTAATAACGTATAACGTTATATGCCATTTCGTACTAACGAATAACTTTATATACTATTACTTAATAAAGTATAACGTTATGCAGAATTACCTTATAACGTATAACGTTATATGCTATTACGTTATAACGTATAACGTTATATACTATTACGTACTAACGTATAAGGTTATGTACTACTACGTAATAACGTATAACGGTATATACTATTACGTACTAACGTATAACGTTATATACTATTACGTATTAATGTATAACGTTATATAGTGTTACCTTATGAGGTATAACGACATATACTATTACGTATTAATGTATAACGTTATATAGTATTACATTATGACGTATAACGTTATATACTATTACGTTATAACACATAACGTTAAATACTTTTACGCTATAACGTATAACGTTATGTACTATTACGTAATAACGTATAACGTTATATACTATTACGTACTAACGTATAACGTTATATACTATTACGTTCTAACGTATAACTTTATATAGTATTACGTACTAACGTATAACGTTATATAGTATTACGTTATTACGTATAACGTTATATACTTTTACGTTATAACGTATAACGTTATGTACTATTACGTGCTAAGGTATAACGATATATACTATTACGTACTAACGAATAACGTTATATACAATTACGTTATTTCGTAAAACGGTATGTTGTATTACCTTATAACGTATAACGTTATATACTATTACGTTATAACGTATAACTTTATATACTATTACGTTCTAACGTATAACTTTATATAGTATTACGTACTAACGTATAACGTTATATAGTATTACGTTATTACGTATAACGTTATATACTTTTACGTTATAACGTATAACGTTATGTACTATTACGTACTAAGGTATAACGATATATACTATTACGTACTAACGTATAACGTTATGTACTATTACGTAATAACGTATAACGTTATATACTATTACGTACTAACGTATTACGTCATGTACTATAACGTAATAACGTATAACGTTATATAGTATCACCATATGACGTATAACGTTATGTAGTATTACCTTATGACGTATAATGTTATATACTATCACGTTATAACGTAAAACGATATGTAGTATTACGTGCTAACGTATAACGTTATATACTATTACGTACTAACGTATAACGTTATATAATATTACCTTATTACGTATAACGTTATATACTTTTACGTTATAACGTATAACGTTATGTACTATTACGTAATAACGCTTAACGTTATATGCTATTTCGTACTAACGAATAACTTTACATACTATTACTTAATAAAGTATAACGTTATGCAGAATTACCTTATAACGTATAACGTTATATGCTATTACGTTATTACGTATAACGTTATATACTATTACGTAATAACGTATAACGTTATTTACTATTACGTTATAACGTATAACGTTATATACTATTACGTACTAACGTATAACGTTTTATGCTATTACGTTCTAACGTATAACGTTATATACTATTACGTAATAACGTATAACGTTATATGCCATTTCGTACTAACGAATAACTTTATATACTATTACTTAATAAAGTATAACGTTATGCAGAATTACCTTATAACGTATAACGTTATATGCTATTACGTTGTAACGTATAACGTTATGTACTATTACGTAATAACGCATAACGATATATACTATTACGTACTAACGTATAACGTTATGTACTATTACGTAATAACGTATAACGTTATATGCCATTTCGTACTAACGAATAACTTTATATACTATTACTTAATAAAGTATAACGTTATGCAGAATTACCTTATAACGTATAACGTTATATGCTATTACGTTATAACGTATAACGTTATATACTATTACGTACTAACGTATAAGGTTATGTACTACTACGTAATAACGTATAACGGTATATACTATTACGTACTAACGTATAACGTTATATACTATTACGTATTAATGTATAACGTTATATAGTGTTACCTTATGAGGTATAACGACATATACTATTACGTATTAATGTATAACGTTATATAGTATTACATTATGACGTATAACGTTATATACTATTACGTTATAACACATAACGTTAAATACTTTTACGCTATAACGTATAACGTTATGTACTATTACGTAATAACGTATAACGATATATACTATTACGTACTAACGTATAACGTTATGTACTATTACGTAATAACGTATAACGTTATATAGTATTACCTTATGACGTATAACGTTATGTAGTATTACCTTGTTACGTAAAAGGTTATATAAAGTATAACGTTATATACTATTGCGTACTAACGTATAACGTTATGTACTATTACGTAATAACGTATAACGTTATATAGTATTACCATATGACGTATAACGTTGTGTAGTATTGCCTTATGACGTATAACGTTATGTAGTATTACCTTGTTACGTATAACGTTATATACTATTACGTAAAAACGTATAACGTTATATAGTATTACGTACTAACGTATAACGACATATACTATTACGAACTAACGTATAACGTCATATACTATTGCGTAATAATGTATAACGTTATATACTATTACGTACTAACGTATAACGATATGTACTATTACGTACTAACGTATAACGTTATATACAATTACGTAATAATGTTTAACGTTATGTAGTATTACCTTATAACGTATAACGTTATATACTATTGCGAACTAACGTATAACGTTATATACTATTACGTATTAATGTATAACGTTATATAGTATTACATTATGACGTATAACGTTATGTAGTATTACCTTGTTACGTATAACGTTCTGTAGTATTACCTTGTTACGTATAACGTTATGTACTATTGCGTACTAACGTATAACGTTATGTACTATTACGTAGTAACCTATAACGTTATATAGTATTACCTTATGACGTTTAACGTTATGTAGTATTACCTTGATACGTATAACGTTCTATACTATTACGTAATAACGTATAACGTTATATAGTAATACGCACTAACGTATAACGACATATACTATTACGAACTAACGTATAACGTCATATACTATTGCGTAATAATGTATAACGTTATATACTATTACGTACTAACGTATAACGATATGTACTATTACGTACTAACGTATAACGTTATATACTATTACGTATTAATGTTTAACGTTATGCAGTATTAGCTTATAACGTATAACGTTATATACTATTACGTACTAACGAATAACTTTACATACTATTACTTAATAACGTATAACGTTATCCAGTATTACCTTATAACGTATAACGTTATATGCTATTACGTTAGAAAGTATAACGTTGTATCCTATTACGTACTAACGTATAACGTTATATACTACTACGTATTAATGTATAACGTTATATAGTGTTACCTTATGAGGTATAACGTTATATACTATTTCGTTATAACGTAAAACGTTATGTACTATTACGTAATAACGTATAACGGTATATACTATTACTTAATAACGTATAACGTTATATACTATTGCGTAATAATGTATAACGGTATATACTATTACTTAATAACGTATAACGTTATGTAGTATTACCTTATAACGTATAACGTTATATACTATTACGTTATAACGTATAACGTTATATACTACTACGTACTAACGTATAACGTTATATACTATTACGTTCTAACGTATAACTTTATATAGTATTACGCACTAACGTATAACGTTATATAGTATTACCTTATTACGCATAACGATATATACTATTACGTT
The DNA here is from genome assembly GCA_963971185.1 of Bombus muscorum. Classification (NCBI taxonomy): domain Eukaryota; kingdom Metazoa; phylum Arthropoda; class Insecta; order Hymenoptera; family Apidae; genus Bombus; species Bombus muscorum. Next base: position 3,961,808 of record OZ020141.1, read on the forward strand.
ATAACGTAAAACGTTATGTAGTATTACCTTATAACGTATAACGTTATATACTATTACGTACTAACGTATTACGTTATGTACTATAACCTTAATAACGTATAACGTTATATAGTATTACGTATTAATGTATAACGTTATATAGTATTACCTTATTACGTATAACGTTATGTACTATTACGTAATAACGTATAACGCTATATACTATTACGGTATAACGTATAACGTTATATACTATTACGTACTAACGTATAACGTTATATAGTATTACGTACTAACGTATAACGTTATATACTATTACGTATTAATGTATAACGTTGTATAGTGTTACCTCATGAGGTATAACGTTATATACTCTTACGTACTAACGTATAACGTTATGTACTATTACGTAATAACGTATAACGCTATATAGTATTACATTATGACGTATAACGTTATATACTATCACGTATTAATGTATAACGTTATAGAGTAATACCTTATGACGTATAACGTTATGTACTATTACCTAATAACGTATAACGTTATATAGTATTACCATATGACGTATAACGTTATGTAGTATTACCTTATGACGTATAATGTTATGTAGTATTACCTTGATACGTTTAACGTCATATAGTATTACCTTGTTACGTATAACGTTATGTAGTATTACCTTGTTACGTATAACGTTATATACTATCACGTTATAACGTAAAACGATATGTAGTATTACGTACCAACGTATAACGTTATAGAGTAATACCTTATGACGTATAACGTTATGTACTATTACCTAATAACGTATAACGTTATGTAGTATTACCTTGTTACGTATAACGTTATGTAGTATTACCTTGTTACGTATAACGTTATGTAGTATTACCTTGTTACGTATAACGTTATATACTATTACGTAATAACGTATAACGTTATATAGTATTACGTACTAACGTATAACGATATATACTATTACGTACTAACGTATAACGTTATATACTATTACGTACTAACGTATAACGATATGTACTATTACGTACTAACGTATAACGTTATATACTATTTCGTATTAATGTTTAACGTTATGCAGTATTAGCTTATAACGTATAACGTTATATACTATTACGCACTAACGAATAACTTTACATACTATTACTTAATAACGTATAACGTTATCCAGTATTACCTTATAACGTATAACGTTATATGCTATTACGTTATAAAGTATAACGTTGTATACTATTACGTACTAACGTATAACGTTATATACTGCTACGTATTAATGTATAACGTTATATAGTGTTACCTTATGAGGTATAACGTTATATACTATTTCGTTATAACGTAAAACGTTATGTACTATTACGTAATAACGTATAACGTTATATAGCATTACCTTATGACGTATAACGTTATGTAGTATTACCCTATGAAGTATAACGTTATGTATTATTACCTTATAACGTATAACGTTATATGCTATTACGTACTAACGTATAACGATATATACTATTACGAACTAACGTATAACGTTATATACTATTACGTACTAACGTATAACGTTATATACTATAACGTTCTAACGTATAACTTTATATAGTATTACGCACTAACGTATAACGTTATATTGTATTACGTACTAACGTATAACGTTATATACTATTGCGTAATAATGTATAACGGTATATACTATTACTTAATAACGTATAACGTTATGTAGTATTACCTTATAATGTATAACGTTATATACTATTACGTTATAACGTATAAGGTTATATACTACTACGTTCTAACGTATAACGTTATATACTATTACGTTCTAACGTATTACTTTATATAGTTTTACGCACTAACGTGTAACGTTGTATAGTATTACCTTATATCTTATAACGTTATATGCTATTACGTACTAACGTATAACGATATATACTATTACGAACTAACGTATAACGTTATATACTATTAAGCATTAATGTATAACGTTATATAGTATTACATTATGACGTATAACGTTATGTAGTATTGCCTTATAACGTATAACGTTATATACTATTACGTATTAATGTATAACGTTATACAGTATTACATTATGACGTATAACGTTATGTAGTATGGCCTTATAACGTATAACGTTATATACTATTGCGTACTAACGTATAACGTTATGTACTATTACGTAATAACGTAGAACGTTATATAGTATTACGATATGATGTATAACGTTATGTAGTATTACCATATGACGTATAACGTTATGTTGTATTACCTTGTTACGTATAACGTTCTGTAGTATTACCTTGTTACGTATAACGTTATGTACTATTGCGTACTAACGTATAACGTTATGTACTATTACGTAATAACGTATAACGTTATATCGTATTACCATATGACGTATAACGTTATGTAGTATTACCTTATGACGTTTAACGTTATGTAGTATTACCTTATAACGTATAACGTTGTATACTATTACGTACTAACGAATAACTTTATATACTATTACGCTATAACGTATAACGTTATATAGTATTACGTACTAACGTATAACGATATATACTATTACGTACTAACGTATAACGATATATACTATTACGTACTAACGTATAACGTCATATACTATTGCGTAATAATGTATAACGTTATATACTATTGCGTAATAATGTATAACGTTATGTAGTATTACCTTATAACGTATAACGTTATATACTATTACGTTATAACGTATAACTTTATATACTATTACGTACTAACGTATAACGTTATATACTATTACGTTCTAACGTATAACTTTATATGGTATTACGCACTAACGTATAACGTTATATAGTATTTCCTTATTACGTATAACGTTATATACTATTACGTTATAACGCATAATGTTAAATACTATTACGTAAACTTGTATAACGCTATATACTATTACGTTATAACGTATAACGTTATATACTAGTTCGTAATAACGAATAACGTTATGTAGTATTACCTTATAACGTGTAACGTTATATACTATTACGTACTAACGTATAACGTTATGTACTATTACGTAATAACGTATAACGTTATATACTATTACGTATTAATGTATAACGTTATATAGTATTACATTATGACGTATAACGTTATGTAGTATTGCCTTATGACGTATAACATTATGTAGAAATACCTTGTTACGTATAACTTTCTGTAGTATTACCTTGTTACGTATAACGTTATATACTATTACGTAATAACGTATAACGTTATATAGTATTACGTACTAACGTATAACGATGTATACTATTACGTACTAACGTATAACGTTATATAATATTACGTACTAACGTATAACGATATGTACTATTACGTACTAACGTATAACGTTATATACTATTTCGTATTAATGTTTAACGTTATGCAGTATTAGCTTATAACGTATAACGTTATATACTATTACGCACTAACGAATAACTTTACATACTATTACTTAATAACGTATAACGTTATCCAGTATTACCTTATAACGTATAACGTTATATGCTATTACGTTATAAAGTATAACGTTGTATACTATTACGTACTAACGTATAACGTTATATACTGCTACGTATTAATGTATAACGTTATATAGTGTTACCTTATGAGGTATAACGTTATATACTATTTCGTTATAACGTAAAACGTTATGTACTATTACGTAATAACGTATAACGTTATATAGCATTACCTTATGACGTATAACGTTATGTAGTATTACCCTATGAAGTATAACGTTATGTATTATTACCTTATAACGTATAACGTTATATGCTATTACGTACTAACGTATAACGATATATACTATTACGAACTAACGTATAACGTTATATACTATTACGTATTAATGTATAACGTTATATGGTATTACATTATGACGTATAACGTTATGTAGTATTGCCTTATAACGTATAACGTTATATACTATTGCGTAATAATGTATAACGTTATATAGTATTACATTATGACGTATACCGTTATATATTATTACGTACCAACGTATAACGTTATATACTATTACGTACTAACGTATAACGTTATATACTATAACGTTCTAACGTATAACTTTATATAGTATTACGCACTAACGTATAACGTTATATAGTATTACGAACTAACGTATAACGTTATATACTATTGCGTAATAATGTATAACGGTATATACTATTACTTAATAACGTATAACGTTATGTAGCATTACCTTATAATGTATAACGTTATATACTATTACGTTATAACGTATAAGGTTATATACTACTACGTACTAACGTATAACGTTATATACTATTACGTTCTAACGTATTACTTTATATAGTTTTACGCACTAACGTATAACGTTATATAGTATTACCTTACATCTTATAACGTTATATGCTATTACGTACTAACGTATAACGATATATACTATTACGAACTAACGTATAACGTTATATACTATTAAGCATTAATGTATAACGTTATATAGTATTACATTATGACGTATAACGTTATGTAGTATTGCCTTATAACGTATAACGTTATATACTATTGCGTACTAACGTATAACGTTATGTACTATTACGTAATAACGTAGAACGTTATATAGTATTACGATATGACGTATAACGTTATGTAGTATTACCTTATGACGTATAACGTTATGTAGAATTACCTTGGTACGTATAACGTTCTGTAGTAATACCTTGTTACGTATAACGTTATATACTATTACGTAAAACGTATAACGTTATATAGTATTACCTTATGCCGTATAACGGTATGTAGTATTACCTTATATCTTATAACGTTATATGCTATTACGTACTAACGTATAACGATATATACTATTACGAACTAACGTATAACGTTATATACTATTATGCATTAATGTATAACGTTATATAGTATTACATTATGACGTATAACGTTATGTAGTATTGCCTTATAACGTATAACGTTATATACTATTACGTATTAATGTATAACGTTATACAGTATTACATTATGACGTATAACGTTATGTAGTATTGCCTTACAACGTATAACGTTATATACTATTGCGTACTAACGTATAACGTTATGTACTATTACGTAATAACGTAGAACGTTATATAGTATTACGATATGACGTATAACGTTATGTAGTATTACCATATGACGTATAACGTTATGTTGTATTACCTTGTTACGTATAACGTTCTGTAGTATTACCTTGTTACGTATAACGTTATGTACTATTACGTAATAACGAATAACTTTATATACTATTACGCTATAACGTGTAACGTTATATAGTATTACGTACTAACGTATAACGATATATACTATTACGTACTAACGTATAACGATATATACTATTACGTACTAACGTATAACGTCATATACTATTGCGTAATAATGTATAACGTTATATACTATTGCGTAATAATGTATAACGTTATGTAGTATTACCTTATAACGTATAACGTTATATACTATTACGTTATAACGTATAACTTTATATACTATTACGTACTAACGTATAACGTTATATACTATTACGTTCTAACGTATAACTTTATATGGTATTACGCACTAACGTATAACGTTATATAGTATTTCCTTATTACGTATAACGTTATATACTATTACGTTATAACGCATAATGTTAAATACTATTACGTAAACTTGTATAACGCTATATACTATTACGTTATAACGTATAAGGTTATATACTAGTTCGTAATAACGAATAACGATATGTAGTATTACCTTATAACGTGTAACGTTATATACTATTACGTACTAACGTATAACGTTATGTACTATTACGTAATAACGTATAACGTTATATACTATTACGTATTAATGTATAACGTTATATAGTATTACATTATGACGTATAACGTTATGTAGTATTGCCTTATGACGTATAACGTTATGTAGAAATACCTTGTTACGTATAACGTTCTGTAGTATTACCTTGTTACGTATAACATTATATACTATTACGTAATAACGTATAACGTTATATAGTATTACGTACTAACGTATAACGATATATACTATTACGTACTAACGTATAACGTTATATACTATTACGTACTAACGTATAACGATATGTACTATTACGTACTAACGTATAACGTTATATACTATTTCGTATTAATGTTTAACGTTATGCAGTATTAGCTTATAACGTATAACGTTATATACTATTACGTACTAACGAATAACTTTACATACTATTACTTAATAACGTATAACGTTATCCAGTATTACCTTATAACGTATAACGTTATATGCTATTACGTTATAAAGTATAACGTTGTATACTATTACGTACTAACGTATAACGTTATATACTACTACGTATTAATGTATAACGTTATATAGTGTTACCTTATGAGGTATAACGTTATATACTATTTCGTTATAACGTAAAACGTTATGTACTATTACGTAATAACGTATAACGTTATATAGCATTACCTTATGACGTATAACGTTATGTAGTATTACCCTATGAAGTATAACGTTATGTATTATTACCTTATAACGTATAACGTTATATGCTATTACGTACTAACGTATAACGATATATACTATTACGAACTAACGTATAACGTTATATACTATTACGTATTAATGTATAACGTTATATGGTATTACATTATGACGTATAACGTTATGTAGTATTGCCTTATAACGTATAACGTTATATACTATTGCGTAATAATGTATAACGTTAGATAGTATTACATTATGACGTATACCGTTATATATTATTACGAACTAACGTATAACGTTATATACTATTACGTACTAACGTATAACGTTATATACTATAACGTTCTAACGTATAACTTTATATAGTATTACGCACTAACGTATAACGTTATATAGTATTACGTACTAACGTATAACGTTACTATTGCGTAATATACTATTGCGGAATAATGTATAACGGTATATACTATTACTTAATAACGTATAACGTTATGTAGTATTACCTTATAACGTATAACGTTATATACTATTACGTTATAACGTATAACGTTATATACTACTACGTACTAACGTATAACGTTATATACTATTACGTTCTAACGTATAACTTTATATAGTTTTACGCACTAACGTATAACGTTATATAGTATTACCTTATTACGTATAACGTTATATACTATTACGTTATAACGCATAATGTTAAATACTATTACGTAAACTTGTATAACGTTATATACTATTACGTTCTAACGTGTAACTTTATATAGTATTACGCACTAACGTATAACGTTATATAGTATTACCTTACTACGTATAACGATATATACTATTACGTTATAACGTAAAACGTTATGTAGTATTACCTTATAACGTATAACGTTATATAGTATTACCATATGACGTATAACGTTATGTAGTATTACCTTATGACGTATAACGTTATGTAGAATTACCTTGGTACGTATAACGTTCTGTAGTATTACCTTGTTACGTATAACGTTATATAGAATTACGTAATAACGTATAACGTTATATAGTATTACCTTATGCCGTATAACGTTATGTAGTATTGCCATATAACGTATAACGTTATATACTATTGCGTACTAACGTATAACGTTATGTACTATTACGTAATAACGTAGAACGTTATATAGTATTACGATATGAAGTATAACGTTATGTAGTATTAACTCATGACGTATAACGTTATGAAGTATTACCTTGTTATGTATAACGTTCTGTAGTATTACCTTGTTACGTATAACGTAATGTACTATTGCGTACTAACGTATAACATTATGTACTATTACGTAATAACGTATAACGTTATATAGTATTACCATATGACGTATAACGATATGTAGTATTACCTTATGACGTTTAACGTTATGTAGTATTACCTTGATACGTATAACGTTCTATACTATTACGTAATAACGTATAACGTTATATAGTATTACGTACTGACGTATAACGTTATATACTATTACGTACTAACGTATAACGTTATATACAATTACGTAATAATGTTTAACGTTCTGTAGTATTACCTTGTTACGTATAACGTTATGTACTATTGCGTACTAACGTATAACGTTATGTACTATTACGTAATAACGTATAACGTTATATAGTATTACCATATGACGTATAACGTTATGTAGTATTACCTTATGACGTTTAACGTTATGTAGTTTTACCTTGATACGCATAACGTTCTATACTATTACGTAATAACGTATAACGTTATATAGTATTACGTACTAACGTATAACGATATATACTATTACGAACTAACGTATAACGTCATATACTATTGCGTAATAATGTATAACGTTATATACTAACACGTACTAACGTATAACGATATATACTATTACGTACTAACGTATAACGATATATACTATTACGTACTAACGTATAACGTCATATACTATTGCGTAATAATGTATAACGTTATATACTATTGCGTAATAATGTATAACGTTATGTAGTATTACCTTATAACGTATAACGTTATATACTATTACGTTATAACGTATAACTTTATATACTATTACGTACTAACGTATAACGTTATATACTATTACGTTCTAACGTATAACTTTATATGGTATTACGCACTAACGTATAATGTTATATAGTATTTCCTTATTACGTATAACGTTATATACTATTACGTTATAACGCATAATGTTAAATACTATTACGTAAACTTGTATAACGCTATATACTATTACGTTATAACGTATAAGGTTATATACTAGTTCGTAATAACGAATAACGATATGTAGTATTACCTTATAACGTGTAACGTTATATACTATTACGTACTAACGTATAACGTTATGTACTATTACGTAATAACGTATAACGTTATATACTATTACGTATTAATGTATAACGTTATATAGTATTACATTATGACGTATAACGTTATGTAGTATTGCCTTATGACGTATAACGTTATGTAGAAATACCTTGTTACGTATAACGTTCTGTAGTATTACCTTGTTACGTATAACATTATATACTATTACGTAATAACGTATAACGTTATATAGTATTACGTACTAACGTATAACGATATATACTATTACGTACTAACGTATAACGTTATATACTATTACGTACTAACGTATAACGATATGTACTATTACGTACTAACGTATAACGTTATATACTATTTCGTATTAATGTTTAACGTTATGCAGTATTAGCTTATAACGTATAACGTTATATACTATTACGTACTAACGGATAACTTTACATACTATTACTTAATAACGTATAACGTTATCCAGTATTACCTTATAACGTATAACGTTATATGCTATTACGTTATAAAGTATAACGTTGTATACTATTACGTACTAACGTATAACGTTATATACTACTACGTATTAATGTATAACGTTATATAGTGTTACCTTATGAGGTATAACGTTATATACTATTTCGTTATAACGTAAAACGTTATGTACTATTACGTAATAACGTATAACGTTATATAGCATTACCTTATGACGTATAACGTTATGTAGTATTACCCTATGAAGTATAACGTTATGTATTATTACCTTATAACGTATAACGTTATATGCTATTACGTACTAACGTATAACGATATATACTATTACGAACTAACGTATAACGTTATATACTATTACGTATTAATGTATAACGTTATATGGTATTACATTATGACGTATAACGTTATGTAGTATTGCCTTATAACGTATAACGTTATATACTATTGCGTAATAATGTATAACGTTAGATAGTATTACATTATGACGTATACCGTTATATATTATTACGAACTAACGTATAACGTTATATACTATTACGTACTAACGTATAACGTTATATACTATAACGTTCTAACGCATAACTTTATATAGTATTACGCACTAACGTATAACGTTATATAGTATTACGTACTAACGTATAACGTTACTATTGCGTAATATACTATTGCGGAATAATGTATAACGGTATATACTATTACTTAATAACGTATAACGTTATGTAGTATTACCTTATAACGTATAACGTTATATACTATTACGTTATAACGTATAACGTTATATACTACTACGTACTAACGTATAACGTTATATACTATTACGTTCTAACGTATAACTTTATATAGTTTTACGCACTAACGTATAACGTTATATAGTATTACCTTATTACGTATAACGTTATATACTATTACGTTATAACGCATAATGTTAAATACTATTACGTAAACTTGTATAACGTTATATAATATTGCGTTCTAACGTGTAACTTTATATAGTATTACGCACTAACGTATAACGTTATATAGTATTACCTTACTACGTATAACGATATATACTATTACGTTATAACGTAAAACGTTATGTAGTATTACCTTATAACGTATAACGTTATATAGTATTACCATATGACGTATAACGTTATGTAGTATTACCTTATAACGTATAACGTTATATGCTATTACGTTGTAACGTATAACGTTATGTACTATTACGTAATAACGTATAACGATATATACTATTACGTACTAACATATAGCGTTATATACTATTACGTTCTAACGTATAACTTTATATAGTATTACGTACTAACGTATAACGTTATTTAGTATTACCTTATTACGTATAACGTTATATACTATTACGTTATAACGCATAACGTTAAATACTATTACGTAAACTTGTATAACGTTATATACTATTACTTAATAACGTATGACGTTATCTATTATTACCTTATAACGTATAACGTTATATACTATTACGTACAAACGTATAACGATATATACTATTACGTACTAACGTATAACGTTATATACAATTACGTAATAATGTTTAACGTTATATAGTATTACCTTACTACGTATAACGATATATACTATTACGTTATAACGTAAAACGTTATGTAGTATTACCTTATAACGTATAACGTTATATAGTATTACCATATGACGTATAACGTTATGTAGTATTACCTTATAACGTATAACGTTATATGCTATTACGTTGTAACGTATAACGTTATGTACTATTACGTAATAACGTATAACGATATATACTATTACGTACTAACGTATAACGATATATACTATTACGTACTAACGTATTACGTTACGTACTAATACGTTATATCGTAAAACGTTATGTAGCATTACCTTATAACGTATAACGTTATATACTATTACGTAATAACGTATAACGTTATTTACTATTACGTACTAACGTATAACGTTATATAATATTACCTTATTACGTATAACGTTATATACTTTTACGTTATAACGTATAACGTTATATGCCATTTCGTACTAACGAATAACTTTATATACTATTACTTAATAAAGTATAACGTTATGCAGAATTACCTCATAACGTATAACGTTATATGCTATTACGTTGTAACGTATAACGTTATGTACTATTACGTAATAACGCTTAACGTTATATGCCATTTCGTACTAACGAATAACTTTACATACTATTACTTAATAAAGTATAACGTTATGCAGAATTACCCTATAACGTATAACGTTATATGCTATTACGTTATAACGTATAACGTTATATACTATTAGGTAATAACGTATAACGTTATTTACTATTACGTTATAACGTATAACGTTATATACTATTACGTACTAACGTATAACGTTTTATGCTATTACGTTCTAACGTATAACGTTATATACTATTACGTAATAACGTATAACGTTATATGCCATTTCGTACTAACGAATAACTTTATATACTATTACTTAATAAAGTATAACGTTATGCAGAATTACCTCATAACGTATAACGTTATATGCTATTACGTTGTAACGTATAACGTTATGTACTATTACGTAATAACGCTTAACGTTATATGCTATTTCGTACTAACGAATAACTTTACATACTATTACTTAATAAAGTATAACGTTATGCAGAATTACCCTATAACGTATAACGTTATATGCTATTACGTTATAACGTATAACGTTATATACTATTACGTACTAACGTATAACGTTTTATGCTATTAGGTTCTAACGTATAACGTTATATACTATTACGTACTAACGTATAACGTTATATACTATTACGTTCTAACGTATAACTTTATATAGTATTACGTACTAACGTATAACGTTATTTAGTATTACCTTATTACGTATAACGTTATATAATATTACGTTATAACGCATAACGTTAAATACTACTACGTAAACTTGTATAACGTTGTATACTATTACTCAATAACGTATAACGTTATCTATCATTACCTTATAACGTATAACGTTATATACTATTACGTAATAACGTATAACGTTATTTACTATTACGTACTAACGTATAAAGTTATATAATATTACCTTATTACGTATAACGTTATATACTTTTACGTTATAACGTATAACGTTATATACTATTACGTTCTAACGTATAACTTTATATAGTATTACGTACTAACGTATAACGTTATTTAGTATTACCTTATTACGTATAACGTTATATACTATTACGTTATAACGCATAACGTTAAATACTATTACGTAAACTTGTATAACGTTATATACTATTAGTTAATAACGTATGACGTTATCTATTATTACCTTATAACGTATAACGTTATATACTATTACGTACTAACGTATAACGTTATATACTATTACGTACTAACGTATAACGTCACATACTATTACGTAATAACGTATGACATTATATAGTATTACGTACTAACGTATAACGATATATACTATTACGTACTAACGTATTACGTTACGTACTATTACGTTATATCGTAAAACGTTATGTAGCATTACCTTATAACGTATAACGTTATATACTATTACGTAATAACGTATAACGTTATTTACTATTACGTACTAACGTATAACGTTATATAATATTACCTTATTACGTATAACGTTATATACTTTTACGTTATAACGTATAACGTTATGTACTATTACGTAATAACGTATAACGTTATATGCCATTTCGTACTAACGAATAACTTTATATACTATTACTTAATAAAGTATAACGTTATGCAGAATTACCTCATAACGTATAACGTTATATGCTATTACGTTGTAACGTATAACGTTATGTACTATTACGTAATAACGCTTAACGTTATATGCTATTTCGTACTAACGAATAACTTTACATACTATTACTTAATAAAGTATAACGTTATGCAGAATTACCCTATAACGTATAACGTTATATGCTATTACGTTATAACGTATAACGTTATATACTATTACGTACTAACGTATAACGTTTTATGCTATTAGGTTCTAACGTATAACGTTATATACTATTACGTACTAACGTATAACGTTATATACTATTACGTTCTAACGTATAACTTTATATAGTATTACGTACTAACGTATAACGTTATTTAGTATTACCTTATTACGTATAACGTTATATAATATTACGTTATAACGCATAACGTTAAATACTACTACGTAAACTTGTATAACGTTGTATACTATTACTCAATAACGTATAACGTTATCTATCATTACCTTATAACGTATAACGTTATATACTATTACGTAATAACGTATAACGTTATTTACTATTACGTACTAACGTATAAAGTTATATAATATTACCTTATTACGTATAACGTTATATACTTTTACGTTATAACGTATAACGTTATATACTATTACGTTCTAACGTATAACTTTATATAGTATTACGTACTAACGTATAACGTTATTTAGTATTACCTTATTACGTATAACGTTATATACTATTACGTTATAACGCATAACGTTAAATACTATTACGTAAACTTGTATAACGTTATATACTATTACTTAATAACGTATGACGTTATCTATTATTACCTTATAACGTATAACGTTATATACTATTACGTACTAACGTATAACGTTATATACTATTACGTACTAACGTACAACGTCACATACTATTACGTAATAACGTATGACATTATATAGTATTACGTACTAACGTATAACGATATATACTATTACGTACTAACGTATTACGTTACGTACTATTACGTTATATCGTAAAACGTTATGTAGCATTACCTTATAACGTATAACGTTATATACTATTACGTAATAACGTATAACGTTATTTACTCTTACGTACTAACGTATAACGTTATATAATATTACCTTATTACGTATAACGTTATATACTTTTACGTTATAACGTATAACGTTATGTACTATTACGTAATAACGTATAACGTTATATGCCATTTCGTACTAACGAATAACTTTATATACTATTACTTAATAAAGTATAACGTTATGCAGAATTACCTCATAACGTATAACGTTATATGCTATTACGTTGTAACGTATAACGTTATGTACTATTACGTAATAACGCTTAACGTTATATGCTATTTCGTACTAACGAATAACTTTACATACTATTACTTAATAAAGTATAACGTTATGCAGAATTACCCTATAACGTATAACGTTATATGCTATTACGTTATAACGTATAACGTTATATACTATTAGGTAATAACGTATAACGTTATTTACTATTACGTTATAACGTATAACGTTATATACTATTACGTACTAACGTATAACGTTTTATGCTATTACGTTCTAACGTATAACGTTATATACTATTACGTAATAACGTATAACGTTATATGCCATTTCGTACTAACGAATAACTTTATATACTATTACTTAATAAAGTATAACGTTATGCAGAATTACCTTATAACGTATAACGTTATATGCTATTACGTTGTAACGTATAACGTTATGTACTATTACGTAATAACGTATAACGATATATACTATTACGTACTAACGTATAACGTTATGTACTATTACGTAATAACGTATAACGTTATATGCCATTTCGTACTAACGAATAACTTTATATACTGTTACTTAATAAAGTATAACGTTATGCAGAATTACCTTATAACGTATAACGTTATATGCTATTACGTCATAACGTATAACGTTATATACTATTACGTACTAACGTATAAGGTTATGTACTACTACGTAATAACGTATAACGATATATACTATTACGTACTAACGTATAACGTTATATACTATTACGTATTAATGTATAACGTTATATAGTGTTACCTTATGAGGTATAACGACATATACTATTACGTATTAATGTATAACGTTATATAGTATTACTTAATAACGTATGACGTTATCTATTATTACCTTATAACGTATAACGTTATATACTATTACGTACTAACGTATAACGTTATATACTATTACGTACTAACGTATAACGTTATATACTATTACGTTCTAACGTATAACTTTATATAGTATTACGTACTAACGTATAACGTTATTTAGTATTACCTTATTACGTATAACGTTATATACTATTACGTTATAACGCATAACGTTAAATACTATTACGTAAACTTGTATAACGTTATATACTATTACTTAATAACGTATGACGTTATCTATTATTACCTTATAACGTATAACGTTATATACTATTACGTACTAACGTATAACGTTATATACTATTACGTACTAACGTATAACGTTACATACTATTACGTAATAACGTATAACATTATATAGTATTACGTACTAACGTATAACGATATATACTATTACGTACTAACGTATTACGTTACGTACTATTACGTTATAACGTAAAACGTTATGTAGCATTACCTTATAACGTATAACGTTATATACTATTATCTTATAAAGTATAACGTTATATACTATTGCGTACTAACGTATAACGTTATATAGTATTACGTACCAACGTATAACGATATATACTATTACGTACTAACGTATAACGTTATATGCTGTTACGTACTAACGTATAACGATATATACTATTACGTACTAACGTATAACGTTATGTACTATTACGTAATAACGTATAACGTTATATACTATTACGTACTAACGTATAACGTTACATACTATTACGTAATAACGTATAACATTATATAGTATTACGTACTAACGTATAACGATACATACTATTACGTACTAACGTATTACGTTACGTACTATTACGTTATATCGTAAAACGTTATGTAGCATTACCTTATAACGTATAACGTTATATACTATTATCTTATAAAGTATAACGTTATATACTATTGCGTACTAACGTATAACGTTATGTACTATTACGTAATAACGTATAACGTTATATAGTATTACGTACTAACGTATAACGATATATACTATTACGTACTAACGTATAACGTTATATGCTGTTACGTACTAACGTATAACGATATATACTATTACGTACTAACGTATAACGTTATGTACTATTACGTAATAACGTATAACGTTATATGCCATTTCGTACTAACGAATAACTTTATATACTGTTACTTAATAAAGTATAACGTTATGCAGAATTACCTTATAACGTATAGCGTTATATGCTATTACGTCATAACGTATAACGTTATATACTATTACGTACTAACGTATAAGGTTATGTACTACTACGTAATAACGTATAACGATATATACTATTACGTACTAACGTATAACGTTATATACTATTACGTATTAATGTATAACGTTATATAGTGTTACCTTATGAGGTATAACGACATATACTATTACGTATTAATGTATAACGTTATATAGTATTACATTATGACGTATAACGTTATATACTATTACGTTATAACGCATAACGTTAAATTCTATTACGTAAACTTGTATAACGTTATATACTATTACTTAAAAACGTATGACGTTATCTATTATTACCTTATAACGTATAACGTTATATACTATTACGTACTAACGTATAACGATATATACTATTACGAACTAACGTATAACGTTATATACTATTACGTATTAATGTATAACGTTATATGGTATTACATTATGACGTATAACGTTATGTAGTATTGCCTTATAACGTATAACGTTATATACTATTGCGTAATAATGTATAACGTTAGATAGTATTACATTATGACGTATACCGTTATATATTATTACGAACTAACGTATAACGTTATATACTATTACGTACTAACGTATAACGTTATATACTATAACGTTCTAACGTATAACTTTATATAGTATTACGCACTAACGTATAACGTTATATAGTATTACGTACTAACGTATAACGTTACTATTGCGTAATATACTATTGCGGAATAATGTATAACGGTATATACTATTACTTAATAACGTATAACGTTATGTAGTATTACCTTATAACGTATAACGTTATATACTATTACGTTATAACGTATAACGTTATATACTACTACGTACTAACGTATAACGTTATATACTATTACGTTCTAACGTATAACTTTATATAGTTTTACGCACTAACGTATAACGTTATATAGTATTACCTTATTACGTATAACGTTATATACTATTACGTTATAACGCATAATGTTAAATACTATTACGTAAACTTGTATAACGTTATATACTATTACGTTCTAACGTGTAACTTTATATAGTATTACGCACTAACGTATAACGTTATATAGTATTACCTTACTACGTATAACGATATATACTATTGCGTACTAACGTATAACGTTATGTACTATTACGTAATAACGTAGAACGTTATATAGTATTACGATATGAAGTATAACGTTATGTAGTATTAACTCATGACGTATAACGTTATGAAGTATTACCTTGTTACGTATAACGTTCTGTAGTATTACCTTGTTACGTATAACGTAATGTACTATTGCGTACTAACGTATAACATTATGTACTATTACGTAATAACGTATAACGTTATATAGTATTACCATATGACGTATAACGATATGTAGTATTACCTTATGACGTTTAACGTTATGTAGTATTACCTTGATACGTATAACGTTCTATACTATTACGTAATAACGTATAACGTTATATAGTATTACGTACTGACGTATAACGTTATATACTATTACGTACTAACGTATAACGTTATATACAATTACGTAATAATGTTTAACGTTCTGTAGTATTACCTTGTTACGTATAACGTTATGTACTATTGCGTACTAACGTATAACGTTATGTACTATTACGTAATAACGTATAACGTTATATAGTATTACCATATGACGTATAACGTTATGTAGTATTACCTTATGACGTTTAACGTTATGTAGTTTTACCTTGATACGCATAACGTTCTATACTATTACGTAATAACGTATAACGTTATATAGTATTACGTACTAACGTATAACGATATATACTATTACGAACTAACGTATAACGTCATATACTATTGCGTAATAATGTATAACGTTATATACTAACACGTACTAACGTATAACTATATGTACTATTACGTACTAACGTATAACGTTATATACTATTACGTATTAATGTTTAACGTTATGCAGTATTAGCTTATAACCTATAACGTTATATACTATTACGTACTAACGAATAACTTTACATACTATTACTTAATAACGTATAACGTTATCCAGTATTACCTTATAACGTATAACGATATATGCTATTACGTTAGAAAGTATAACGTTGTATCCTATTACGTACTAACGTATAACGTTATATAGTATTACCATATGACGTATAACGTTATGTAGTATTACCTTATGACGTTTAACGTTATGTAGTATTACCTTGATACGCATAACGTTCTATACTATTACGTAATAACGTATAACGTTATAAAGTATTACGTACTAACGTATAACGATATATACTATTACGAACTAACGTATAACGTCATATACTATTGCGTAATAATGTATAACGTTATATACTATTACGTACTAACGTATAACGATATGTACTATTACGTACTAACGTATAACGTTATATACTATTACGTATTAATGTTTAACGTTATGCAGTATTAGCTTATAACGTATAACGTTATATACTATTACGTACTAACTAATAACTTTACATACTATTACTTAATAACGTATAACGTTATCCAGTATTACCTTATAACGTATAACGATATATGCTATTACGTTAGAAAGTATAACGTTGTATCCTATTACGTACTAACGTATAACGTTATATACTACTACGTATTAATGTATAACGTTATATAGTGTTACCTTATGAGGTATAACGTTATATACTATTTCGTTATAACGTAAAACGTTATGTACTATTACGTAATAACGTATAACGGTATATACTATTACTTAATAACGTATAACGTTATATACTATTGCGTAATAATGTATAACGGTATATACTATTACTTAATAACGTATAACGTTATGTAGTATTACCTTATAACGTATAACGTTATATACTATTACGTTCTAACGTATAACGTTATATACTATTACGTAATAACGTATAACGTTATATGCCGTTTCGTACTAACGAATAACTTTATATACTATTACTTAATAAAGTATAACGTTATGCAGAATTACCTTATAACGTATAACGTTATATGCTATTACGTTGTAACGTATAACGTTATGTACTATTACGTAATAACGTATAACGATATATACTATTACGTACTAACATATAGCGTTATATACTATTACGTTCTAACGTATAACTTTATATAGTATTACGTACTAACGTATAACGTTATTTAGTATTACCTTATTACGTATAACGTTATATACTATTACGTTATAACGCATAACGTTAAATACTATTACGTAAACTTGTATAACGTTATATACTATTACTTAATAACGTATGACGTTATCTATTATTACCTTATAACGTATAACGTTATATACTATTACGTACTAACGTATAACGTTATATACTATTACGTACTAACGTATAACGTTACATACTATTACGTAATAACGTATAACATTATATACTATTACGTACAAACGTATAACGATATATACTATTACGTACTAACGTATAACGTTATATACAATTACGTAATAATGTTTAACGTTATGCAGTATTAGCTTATAACGTATAACGTTATATACTATTGCGTAATAATGTATAACGGTATATACTATTACTTAATAACGTATAACGTTATGTAGTATTACTTTATAACGTATAACGTTATATACTATTACGTTATAACGTATAACGTTATATACTACTACGTACTAACGTATAACGTTATATACTATTACGTTCTAACGTATAACTTTCTATAGTTTTACGCACTAACGTATAACGTTATATAGTATTACCTAATTACGTATAACGTTATATACTATTACGTTATTACGCATAATGTTAAATACTATTACGTAAACTTGTATAACGTTATATACTATTACGTTCTAACGTGTAACTTTATATAGTATTACGCACTAACGTATAACGTTATATAGTATTACCTTATTACGCATAACGATATATACTATTACGTTATAACGTAAAACGTTATGTAGTATTACCTTATAACGTATAACGTTATATACTATTACGTACTAACGAATAACTTTACATACTATTACTTAATAACGTATAACCTTATGCAGTATTACCTTATAACGTATAACGTTATATGCTATTACGTTATAACGTATAACGTTATATAGTATTACCATATGACGTATAACGTTATGTAGTATTACCTTATGACGTATAACGTTATGTAGAATTACCTTGGTACGTATAACGTTCTGTAGTATTACCTTGTTACGTATAACGTTATACAGAATTACGTAATAACGTATAATGTTATATAGTATTACCTTATGCCGTATAACGTTATGTAGTATTGCCTTATAACGTATAACGTTATATACTATTGCGTACTAACGTATAACGTTATGTACTATTACGTAATAACGTATAACGTTATATAGTATTACCATATGACGTATAACGTTATGTAGTATTACCTTATGACGTTTAACGTTATGTAGTATTACCTTGATACGTATAACGTTCTATACTATTACGTAATAACGTATAACGTTATATAGTATTACGTACTAACGTATAACGTTATATACTATTACGTACTAACGTATAACGTTATATACAATTACGTAATAATGTTTAACGTTATGTAGTATTACCTTATAACGTATAAGGTTATATACTATTACGTACTAACGAATAACTTTATATACTATTACGCTATAACGTATAACGTTATATAGTATTACGTACTAACGTATAACGTTATATACTATTACGTACTAACGTATAACGTTATATACAATTACGTAATAATGTTTAACGTTATGTAGTATTACCTTATAACGTATAACGTTATATACTATTACGAACTAACGTATAACGTTATATACTATCACGTATTAATGTATAACATTATGTTGTGTTACCTTACGAGGTATAACGTTATATACTATTTCGTTATAACGTAAAACGTTATGTACTATTACGTAATAACGTATAACGTTATATAGTATTACCTTATGACGTATAACGTTATGTAGTATTACCTTGTTACGTAAAAGGTTATATAATATTACGTTCTAACGTATAACATTATATAGTATCACGTATTAACGTATAACGATATATACTGTTACGTACTAACATATAGCGTTATATACTATTACGTATTAATGTATAACGTTATATAGTATTACATTATGACGTATAACGCTATGTAGTATTGCCTTATAACGTATAACGTTATATACTATTACGTATTAATGTATAACGTTATACAGTATTACATTATGACGTATAACGTTATGTAGTATTGCCTTATAACGTATAACGTTATGTACTATTACGTAATAACGTATAACGATATATACTATTACGTACTAACGTATAACGTTATATACTATTACGTTCTAACGTATAACTTTATATAGTATTACGTACTAACGTATAACGTTATTTAGTATTACCTTATTACGTATAACGTTATATACTATTACGTTATAACGCATAACGTTAAATACTATTACGTAAACTTGTATAACGTTATATAGTATTACTTAATAACGTATGACGTTATCTATTATTACCTTATAACGTATAACGTTATATACTATTACGTACTAACGTATAACGTTATATACTATTACGTACTACCGTATAAGGTTATGTACTATTACGTAATAACGTATAACGATATATACTATTACGTACTAACGTATAACGTTATATACTATTACGTATTAATGTATAACGTTATATAGTGTTACCTTATGAGGTATAACGATATATACTATTACGTACTAACGTATAACGTTATATGCTGTTACGTACTAACGTATAACGTTATATACTATTACGTGTTAATGTATAACCTTATATACTATTACGTTGTAATGTAAAACGATATGTAGTATTACCTTATGTCGTATACCGTTATATATTACTACGTACCTACGTATAACGTTATATACTATTACATATTAATGTTTAACGTTATGTACTATTACCTTATAACGTATAACGTTATATACTATTACGTAATAACTTATAACGTTATTTACTATTACGTACTACCGTATAAGGTTATGTACTATTACGTGATAACGTATAACGATATATACTATTACGTACTAACGTATAACGTTATATACTATTACGTATTAATGTATAACGTTATATAGTGTTACCTTATGAGGTATAACGATATATACTATTGCGTATTAATGTATAACGTTATATAGTATTACATTATGACGTATAACGTTATATACTATTACGTTATAACGCATAACGTTAAATACTTTTACGCTATAACGTATAACGTTATGTACTAATACGTAATAACGTATAACGATATATACTATTACGTACTAACGTATAACTTTATATAGTATTACGTACTAACGTATAACGTTATACACAATTACGTTATATCGTAAAACGATATGTTGCATTACCTTATAACGTATAACGTTATATACTATTACGTTATAACGTATAACGTTATATACTATTACGTACTAACGTATAACGTTTTATACTATTACGTTCTAAAGTATAACTTTATATAGTATTACGTACTAACGTATAACGTTATATAGTATTACCTTATTACGTATAACGTTATATAGTATCATGTTATAACGTAAAACGATATGTAGGATTACGTGCTAACGTATAACGTTATAGAGTAATACCTTATGACGTATAACGTTATGTACTATTACCTCATAACGTATAACGTTATATAGTATTGCCATATGACGTATAACGTTATGTAGTATTACCTTATGACGTATAACGTTATGTAGTATTACCTTGTTACGTATAACGTTATGTAGTATTACCTTGTTACGTATAACGTTACATACTATTACGTAATAACGTATAACATTATATAGTATTACGTACTAACGTATAACGATATATACTATTACGTACTAACGTATTACGTTATATACAATTACGTTATATCGTAAAACGATATGTTGTATTACCTTATAACGTATAACGTTATATACTATTACGTTATAACCTATAACGTTATATACTATTACGTACTAACGCATAACGTTTTATGCTATTAGGTTCTAACGTATAACGTTATATACTATTACGTACTAACGTATAACGTTATATACTATTACGTTCTAACGTATAACTTTATATAGTATTACGTACTAACGTATAACGTTATTTAGTATTACCTTATTACGTATAACGTTATATAATATTACGTTATAACGCATAACGTTAAATACTACTACGTAAACTTGTATAACGTTGTATACTATTACTCAATAACGTATAACGTTATCTATCATTACCTTATAACGTATAACGTTATATACTATTACGTAATAACGTATAACGTTATTTACTATTACGTACTAACGTATAACGTTATATAATATTACCTTATTACGTATAACGTTATATACTTTTACGTTATAACGTATAACGTTATATACTATTACGTTCTAACGTATAACTTTATATAGTATTACGTACTAACGTATAACGTTATTTAGTATTACCTTATTACGTATAACGTTATATACTATTACGTTATAACGCATAACGTTAAATACTATTACGTAAACTTGTATAACGTTATATACTATTACTTAATAACGTATGACGTTATCTATTATTACCTTATAACGTATAACGTTATATACTATTACGTACTAACGTATAACGTTATATACTATTACGTACTAACGTATAACGTCACATACTATTACGTAATAACGTATGACATTATATAGTATTACGTACTAACGTATAACGATATATACTATTACGTACTAACGTATTACGTTACGTACTAATACGTTATATCGTAAAACGTTATGTAGCATTACCTTATAACGTATAACGTTATATACTATTACGTAATAACGTATAACGTTATTTACTATTACGTACTAACGTATAACGTTATATAATATTACCTTATTACGTATAACGTTATATACTTTTACGTTATAACGTATAACGTTATATGCCATTTCGTACTAACGAATAACTTTATATACTATTACTTAATAAAGTATAACGTTATGCAGAATTACCTCATAACGTATAACGTTATATGCTATTACGTTGTAACGTATAACGTTATGTACTATTACGTAATAACGCTTAACGTTATATGCTATTTCGTACTAACGAATAACTTTACATACTATTACTTAATAAAGTATAACGTTATGCAGAATTACCCTATAACGTATAACGTTATATGCTATTACGTTATAACGTATAACGTTATATACTATTAGGTAATAACGTATAACGTTATTTACTATTACGTTATAACGTATAACGTTATATACTATTACGTACTAACGTATAACGTTTTATGCTATTACGTTCTAACGTATAACGTTATATACTATTACGTAATAACGTATAACGTTATATGCCATTTCGTACTAACGAATAACTTTATATACTATTACTTAATAAAGTATAACGTTATGCAGAATTACCTCATAACGTATAACGTTATATGCTATTACGTTGTAACGTATAACGTTATGTACTATTACGTAATAACGCTTAACGTTATATGCTATTTCGTACTAACGAATAACTTTACATACTATTACTTAATAAAGTATAACGTTATGCAGAATTACCCTATAACGTATAACGTTATATGCTATTACGTTATAACGTATAACGTTATATACTATTAGGTAATAACGTATAACGTTATTTACTATTACGTTATAACGTATAACGTTATATACTATTACGTACTAACGTATAACGTTATATGCCATTTCGTACTAACGAATAACTTTATATACTGTTACTTAATAAAGTATAACGTTATGCAGAATTACCTTATAACGTATAACGTTATATGCTATTACGTCATAACGTATAACGTTATATACTATTACGTACTAACGTATAAGGTTATGTACTACTACGTAATAACGTATAACGATATATACTATTACGTACTAACGTATAACGTTATATACTATTACGTATTAATGTATAACGTTATATAGTGTTACCTTATGAGGTATAACGACATATACTATTACGTATTAATGTATAACGTTATATAGTATTACTTAATAACGTATGACGTTATCTATTATTACCTTATAACGTATAACGTTATATACTATTACGTACTAACGTATAACGTTATATAATATTACGTACTAACGTATAACGTTATATACTATTACGTTCTAACGTATAACTTTATATAGTATTACGTACTAACGTATAACGTTATTTAGTATTACCTTATTACGTATAACGTTATATACTATTACGTTATAACGCATAACGTTAAATACTATTACGTAAACTTGTATAACGTTATATACTATTACTTAATAACGTATGACGTTATCTATTATTACCTTATAACGTATAACGTTATATACTATTACGTACTAACGTATAACGTTATTTAGTATTACCTTATTACGTATAACGTTATATACTATTACGTTATAACGCATAACGTTAAATACTATTACGTAAACTTGTATAACGTTATATACTATTACTTAATAACGTATGACGTTATCTATTATTACCTTATAACGTATAACGTTATATACTATTACGTACTAACGTATAACGTTATATACTATTACGTACTAACGTATAACGTTACATACTATTACGTAATAACGTATAACATTATATAGTATTACGTACTAACGTATAACGATATATACTATTACGTACTAACGCATAACGTTTTATGCTATTAGGTTCTAACGTATAACGTTATATACTATTACGTACTAACGTATAACGTTATATACTATTACGTTCTAACGTATAACTTTATATAGTATTACGTACTAACGTATAACGTTATTTAGTATTACCTTATTACGTATAACGTTATATAATATTACGTTATAACGCATAACGTTAAATACTACTACGTAAACTTGTATAACGTTGTATACTATTACTCAATAACGTATAACGTTATCTATCATTACCTTATAACGTATAACGTTATATACTATTACGTAATAACGTATAACGTTATTTACTATTACGTACTAACGTATAACGTTATATAATATTACCTTATTACGTATAACGTTATATACTTTTACGTTATAACGTATAACGTTATATACTATTACGTTCTAACGTATAACTTTATATAGTATTACGTACTAACGTATAACGTTATTTAGTATTACCTTATTACGTATAACGTTATATACTATTACGTTATAACGCATAACGTTAAATACTATTACGTAAACTTGTATAACGTTATATACTATTACTTAATAACGTATGACGTTATCTATTATTACCTTATAACGTATAACGTTATATACTATTACGTACTAACGTATAACGTTATATACTATTACGTACTAACGTATAACGTCACATACTATTACGTAATAACGTATGACATTATATAGTATTACGTACTAACGTATAACGATATATACTATTACGTACTAACGTATTACGTTACGTACTAATACGTTATATCGTAAAACGTTATGTAGCATTACCTTATAACGTATAACGTTATATACTATTACGTAATAACGTATAACGTTATTTACTATTACGTACTAACGTATAACGTTATATAATATTACCTTATTACGTATAACGTTATATACTTTTACGTTATAACGTATAACGTTATATGCCATTTCGTACTAACGAATAACTTTATATACTATTACTTAATAAAGTATAACGTTATGCAGAATTACCTCATAACGTATAACGTTATATGCTATTACGTTGTAACGTATAACGTTATGTACTATTACGTAATAACGCTTAACGTTATATGCTATTTCGTACTAACGAATAACTTTACATACTATTACTTAATAAAGTATAACGTTATGCAGAATTACCCTATAACGTATAACGTTATATGCTATTACGTTATAACGTATAACGTTATATACTATTAGGTAATAACGTATAACGTTATTTACTATTACGTTATAACGTATAACGTTATATACTATTACGTACTAACGTATAACGTTTTATGCTATTACGTTCTAACGTATAACGTTATATACTATTACGTAATAACGTATAACGTTATATGCCATTTCGTACTAACGAATAACTTTATATACTATTACTTAATAAAGTATAACGTTATGCAGAATTACCTCATAACGTATAACGTTATATGCTATTACGTTGTAACGTATAACGTTATGTACTATTACGTAATAACGCTTAACGTTATATGCTATTTCGTACTAACGAATAACTTTACATACTATTACTTAATAAAGTATAACGTTATGCAGAATTACCCTATAACGTATAACGTTATATGCTATTACGTTATAACGTATAACGTTATATACTATTAGGTAATAACGTATAACGTTATTTACTATTACGTTATAACGTATAACGTTATATACTATTACGTACTAACGTATAACGTTATATGCCATTTCGTACTAACGAATAACTTTATATACTGTTACTTAATAAAGTATAACGTTATGCAGAATTACCTTATAACGTATAACGTTATATGCTATTACGTCATAACGTATAACGTTATATACTATTACGTACTAACGTATAAGGTTATGTACTACTACGTAATAACGTATAACGATATATACTATTACGTACTAACGTATAACGTTATATACTATTACGTATTAATGTATAACGTTATATAGTGTTACCTTATGAGGTATAACGACATATACTATTACGTATTAATGTATAACGTTATATAGTATTACTTAATAACGTATGACGTTATCTATTATTACCTTATAACGTATAACGTTATATACTATTACGTACTAACGTATAACGTTATATAATATTACGTACTAACGTATAACGTTATATACTATTACGTTCTAACGTATAACTTTATATAGTATTACGTACTAACGTATAACGTTATTTAGTATTACCTTATTACGTATAACGTTATATACTATTACGTTATAACGCATAACGTTAAATACTATTACGTAAACTTGTATAACGTTATATACTATTACTTAATAACGTATGACGTTATCTATTATTACCTTATAACGTATAACGTTATATACTATTACGTACTAACGTATAACGTTATTTAGTATTACCTTATTACGTATAACGTTATATACTATTACGTTATAACGCATAACGTTAAATACTATTACGTAAACTTGTATAACGTTATATACTATTACTTAATAACGTATGACGTTATCTATTATTACCTTATAACGTATAACGTTATATACTATTACGTACTAACGTATAACGTTATATACTATTACGTACTAACGTATAACGTTACATACTATTACGTAATAACGTATAACATTATATAGTATTACGTACTAACGTATAACGATATATACTATTACGTACTAACGTATTACGTTACGTACTATTACGTTATATCGTAAAACGTTATGTAGCATTACCTTATAACGTATAACGTTATATACTATTATCTTATAAAGTATAACGTTATATACTATTGCGTACTAACGTATAACGTTATGTACTATTACGTAATAACGTATAACGTTATATGCCATTTCGTACTAACGAATAACTTTATATACTGTTACTTAATAAAGTATAACGTTATGCAGAATTACCTTATAACGTATAGCGTTATATGCTATTACGTCATAACGTATAACGTTATATACTATTACGTAAACTTGTATAACGTTATATACTATTACTTAATAACGTATGACGTTATCTATTATTACCTTATAACGTATAACGTTATATACTATTACGTACTAACGTATAACGTTATATACTATTACGTACTAACGTATAACGTTACATACTATTACGTAATAACGTATAACATTATATAGTATTACGTACTAACGTATAACGATATATACTACTACGTACTAACGTATTACGTTACGTACTATTACGTTATATCGTAAAACGTTATGTAGCATTACCTTATAACGTATAACGTTATATACTATTATCTTATAAAGTATAACGTTATATACTATTGCGTACTAACGTATAACGTTATGTACTATTACGTAATAACGTATAACGTTATATAGTATTACGTACTAACGTATAACGATATATACTATTACGTACTAACGTATAACGTTATATGCTGTTACGTACTAACGTATAACGTTATATACTATTACGTACTAACGTATAACGTTATATACAATTACGTAATAATGTTTAACGTTATGTAGTATTACCTTATAACGTATAACGTTATATACTATTACGAACTAACGTATAACGTTATATACTATTACGTATTAATGTATAACGTTATATAGTATTAAATTATGACGTATAACGTTATGTAGTATTACCTTGTTACGTATAACGTTCTGTAGTGTTACCGTGTTACGTTTAACGTTATGTACTATTGCGTACTAACGTATAACGTTATGTACTATTACGTAATAACGTATAACGTTATATAGTATTACCATATGACGTATAACGTTATGTAGTATTACCTTATGACGTTTAACGTTATGTAGTATTACCTTGATACGTATAACGTTCTATACTATTACGTAATAAGGTATAACGTTATATAGTATTACGTACTAACGTATAACGATATATACTATTACGAACTAACGTATAACGTCATATACTATTGCGTAATAATGTGTAACGTTATATACTATTACGTACTAACGTATAACGATATGTACTATTACGTACTAACGTATAACGTTATATACTATTACGTATTAATGTTTAACGTTATGCAGTATTAGCTTATAACGTATAACGTTATATACTATTACGTACCAACGAATAACTTTACATACTATTACTTAATAACGTATAACGTTATCCAGTATTACCTTATAACGTATAACGTTATATGCTATTACGTTAGAAAGTATAATGTTGTATCCTATTACGTACTAACGTATAACGTTATATACTACTACGTATTAATGTATAACGTTATATAGTGTTACCTTATGAGGTATAACGTTATATACTATTTCGTTATAACGTAAAACGTTATGTACTATTACGTAATAACGTATAACGGTATATACTATTACTTAATAACGTATAACGTTATATACTATTGCGTAATAATGTATAACGGTATATACTATTACTTAATAACGTATAACGTTATGTAGTATTACCTTGTTACGTAAAAGGTTATATAATATTACGTTCTAACGTATAACATTATATAGTATCACGTACTAACGTATAACGATATATACTGTTACGTACTAACATATAGCGTTATATACTATTACGTATTAATGTATAACGTTATATAGTATTACATTATGACGTATAACGTTATGTAGTATTGCCTTATAACGTATAACGTTATATACTATTACGTATTAATGTATAACGTTATACAGTATTACATTATGACGTATAACGTTATGTAGTATTGCCTTATAACGTATAACGTTATGTACTATTACGTAATAATGTATAACGATATATACTATTACGTACTAACGTATAACGTTATATACTATTACGTTCTAACGTATAACTTTATATAGTATTACGTACTAACGTATAACGTTATTTAGTATTACCTTATTACGTATAACGTTATATACTATTACGTTATAACGCATAACGTTAAATACTATTACGTAAACTTGTATGACGTTATATACTATTACTTAATAACGTATGACGTTATCTATTATTACCTTATAACGTAGAACGTTATATACTATTACGTACTAACGTATAACGTTATATACTATTACGTACTAACGTATAACGTTACATACTATTACGTAATAACGTATAACATTATATAGTATTACGTACAAACGTATAACGATATATACTATTACGTACTAACGTATTACGTTATGTACTATTACGTTATATCGTAAAACGTTATGTAGCATTACCTTATAACGTATAACGTTATATACTATTATCTTATAAAGTATAACGTTATATACTATTGCGTACTAACGTATAACGTTATGTAATATTACGTAATAACGTATAACGTTATATAGTATTACCATATGACGTATAACGTTGTGTAGTATTACCTTATTACGTATAACGTTATGTAGTATTACCTCATAACGTATAACGTTATATACTATTACGAACTAACGTATAACGTTATATACTATTACGTATTAATGTATAACGTTATATAGTATTACATTATGACGTATAACGTTATGTAGTATTACCTTGTTACGTATAACGTTCTGTAGTATTACCTTGTTACGTATAATGTTATGTACTATTGCGTACTAACGTATAACGTTATGTACTATTACGTAATAACGTATAACGTTATATAGTATTACCATATGACGTATACCGTTATATATTATTACGTACTAACGTATAACGTTATATAGTATTACGTACTAACGTATAACGTTATATACTATTACGTACTAACGTATAACGTTATATACTATTACGTTCTAACGTATAACTTTATATAGTATTACGTAATACCGTATAACGTTATATAGTATTACCTTGATACGTATAACGTTCTATACTATTACGTAATAACGTATAACGTTATATACTATTACGTACTAACGTATAACGACATATACTATTACGAACTAACGTATAACGTCATATAATATTGCGTAATAATGTATAACGTTATATACTATTACGTACTAACGTATAACGATATGTACTATTACGTACTAACGTATAACGTTGTATACTATTACGTATTAATGTTTAACGTTATGCAGTATTAGCTTATAACGTATAACGTTATATACTATTACGTACTAACGAATAACTTTACATACTATTACTTAATAACGTATAACGTTATCCAGTATTACCTTATAACGTATAACGTTATATGCTATTACGTTAGAAAATATAACGTTGTATCCTATTACGTACTAACGTATAACGTTATATACTACTACGTATTAATGTATAACGTTATATAGTGTTACCTTATGAGGTATAACGTTATATACTATTTCGTTATAACGTAAAACGTTATGTACTATTACGTAATAACGTATAACGGTATATACTATTACTTAATAACGTATAACGTTATATACTATTGCGTAATAATGTATAACGGTATATACTATTACTTAATAACGTATAACGTTATGTAGTATTACCTTATAACGTATAACGTTATATACTATTACGTTATAACGTATAACGTTATATACTACTACGTACTAACGTATAACGTTATATACTATTACGTTCTAACGTATAACTTTATATAGTTTTACGCACTAACGTATAAAGTTATATAGCATTACCTAATTACGTATAACGTTATATACTATTACGTTATAACGCATAATGTTAAATACTATTACGTAAACTTGTATAACGTTATATACTATTACGGTCTAACGTGTAACTTTATATAGTATTACGCACTAATGTATAACGTTATATAGTATTACCTTATTACGCATAACGATATATACTATTACGTTATAACGTAAAACGTTATGTAGTATTACCTTATAACGTATAACGTTATATACTATTACGTACTAACGAATAACTTTACATACTATTACTTAATAACGTATAACCTTATGCAGTATTACCATATAACGTATAACGTTATATGCTATTACGTTATAACGTATAACGTTATATAGTATTACCATATGACGTATAACGTTATGTAGTATTACCTTATGACGTATAACGTTATGTAGAATTACCTTGGTACGTACAACATTCTGTAGTATTACCTTGTTACGTACAACGTTATATAGAATTACGTAATAACGTATAACGTTATATAGTATTACCTTATGCCGTATAACGTTATGTAGTATTGCCTTATAACGTATAACGTTATATACTATTGCGTAATAATGTTTAACGTTATGTAGTATTACCTTATAACGTATAAGGTTATATACTATTACGTACTAACGAATAACTTTATATACTATTACGCTATAACGTATAACGTTATATAGTATTACGTACTAACGTATAACGTTATATATTATTACGTACTAACGTATAACGTTATATACAATTACGTAATAATGTTTAACCTTATGTAGTATTACCTTATAACGTATAACGTTATATACTATTACGAACTAACGTATAACGTTATATACTATTACGTATTAATGTATAACGTTATATAGTATTACATTATGACGTATAACGTTATGTAGTATTACCTTGTTACGTACAACGTTCTGTAGTATTACCTTGTTACGTATAACGTTATGTACTATTGCGTACTAACGTATAACGTTATGTACTATTACGTAATAACGTATAACGTTATATAGTATTACCATATGACGTATAACGTTATGTAGTATTACCTTATGACGTTTAACGTTATGTAGTATTACCTTGATACGTATAACGTTCTATACTATTACGTAATAACGTATAACGTTATATGGGATTACGTACTAACGTATAACGATATATACTATTACGAACTAACGTATAACGTCATATACTATTGCGTAATAATGTATAACGTTATATACTATTACGTACTAACGTATAACGATATGTACTATTACGTACTAACGTATAACGTTATATACTATTACGTATTAATGTTTAACGTTATGCAGTATTAGCTTATAACGTATAACGTTATATACTATTACGTACTAACGAATAACTTTACATACTATTACTTAATAACGTATAACGTTATCCAGTATTACCTTATAACGTATAACGTTATATGCTATTACGTTAGAAAATATAACGTTGTATCCTATTACGTACTAACGTATAACGTTATATACTACTACGTATTAATGTATAACGTTAATAGTATTACGTACTAACGTATAACGTTATTTAGTATTACCTTATTACGTATAACGTTATATACTATTACGTACTAACGAATAACTTTACATACTATTACTTAATAACGTATAACGTTATCCAGTATTACCTTATAACGTATAACGTTATATGCTATTACGTTAGAAAATATAACGTTGTATCCTATTACGTACTAACGTATAACGTTATATACTATTACGTACTACCGTATAAGGTTATGTACTATTACGTAATAACGTATAACGATATATACTATTACGTACTAACGTATAACGTTATCTACTATTACGTAATAACGTATAGCGATATATACTATTACGTACTAACGTATAACGTTATATACTATTACGTATTAATGTATAACGTTATATAGTGTTACCTTATGAGGTATAACGATATATACTATTACGTACTAACGTATAACGTTATATGCTGTTACGTACTAACGTATAACGTTATATACTATTACGTGTTAATGTATAACCTTATATACTATTACGTTGTAATGTAAAACGATATGTAGTATTACCTTATGTCGTATACCGTTATATATTACTACGTACCTATGTATAACGTTATATACTATTACATATTAATGTTTAACGTTATGTACTATTACCTTATAACGTATAACGTTATATACTATTACGTAATAACTTATAACGTTATTTACTATTACGTACTACCGTATAAGGTTATGTACTATTACGTAATAACGTATAACGATATATACTATTACGTACTAACGTATAACGTTATATACTATTACGTATTAATGTATAACGTTATATAGTGTTACCTTATGAGGTATAACGAATTATACTATTGCGTATTAATGTATAACGTTATATAGTATTACATTATGACGTATAACGTTATATACTATTACGTTATAACGCATAACGTTAAATACTTTTACGCTATAACGTATAACGTTATGTACTAATACGTAATAACGTATAACGATATATACTATTACGTACTAACGTATAACGATATATAGTATTACGTACTAACGTATAACGTTATACACAATAACGTTATATCGTAAAACGATATGTTGTATTACCTTATAACGTATAACGTTATATACTATTACGTTATAACGTATAACGTTATATACTATTACGTACTAACGTATAACGTTTTATACTATTACGTTCTAACGTATAACTTTATATAGTATTACGTACTAACGTATAACGTTATACACAATTACGTTATATCGTAAAACGATATGTTGTATTACCTTATAACGTATAACGTTATATACTATTACGTTATAACGTATAACGTTATATACTATTACGTACTAACGTATAACGTTTTATACTATTACGTTCTAACGTATAACTTTATATAGTATTACGTACTAACGTATAACGTTATATAGTATAACCTTATTACGTATAACGTTATATAGTATCATGTTATAACGTAAAACGATATGTAGGATTACGTGCTAACGTATAACGTTATAGAGTAATACCTTTTGACGTATAACGTTATGTACTATTACCTCATAACGTATAACGTTATATAGTATTGCCATATGACGTATAACGTTATGTAGTATTACCTTATGACGTATAACGTTATGTAGTATTACCTTGTTACGTATAACGTTATGTAGTATTACCTTGTTACGTATAACGTTACTTACTATTACATAATAACGTATAACATTCTATAGTATTACGTACTAACGTATAACGATATATACTATTACGTACTAACGTATTACGTTATATACAATTACGTTATATCGTAAAACGATATGTTGTATTACCTTATAACGTATAACGTTATATACTATTACGTTATAACGTATAACGTTATATACTATTACGTACTAACGTATAACGTTTTATGCTATTACGTTCTAACGTATAACGTTATATAATATTACGTTCTAACGTATAACTTTATATAGTATTACGTACTAACGTATAACGTTATTTAGTATTACCTTATTACGTATAACGTTATATACTATTACGTTATAACGCATAACGTTAAATACTACTACGTAAACTTGTATAACGTTGTATACTATTACTCAATAACGTATAACGTTAACTATTATTACCTTATATCGTATAACGTTATATACTATTACGTAATAACGAATAACGTTATTTACTATTACGTACTAACGTATAACGTTATATAATATTACCTTATTACGTATAACGTTATATACTTTTACGTTATAACGTATAACGTTATGTACTATTGCGTAATAACGTATAACGTTATATGCCATTTCGTACTAACGAATAACTTTATATACTATTACTTAATAAAGTATAACGTTATGCAGAATTACCTCATAACGTATAACGTTATATGCTATTACGTTATAACGTATAGCATTATATACTATTACGTAATAACGTATAACGTTATTTACTATTACGTTATAACGTATAACGTTATATACTATTACGTACTAACGTATAACGTTTTATGCTATTACGTTCTAACGTATAACGTTATATACTATTACGTAATAACGTATAACGTTATATGCCATTTCGTACTAACGAATAACTTTATATACTATTACTTAATAAAGTATAACGTTATGCAGAATTACCTTATAACGTATAACGTTATATGCTATTACGTTGTAACGTATAAGGTTATGTACTATTACGTAATAACGTATAGCGATATATACTATTACGTACTAACGTATAACGTTATGTACTATTACGTAATAACGTATAACGTTATATAGTATTACCATATGACGTATAACGTTATGTAGTATTACCTTATGACGTTTAACGTTATGTAGTATTACCTTGATACGTATAACGTTCTATACTATTACGTAATAACGTATAACGTTATATGGGATTACGTACTAACGTATAACGATATATACTATTACGAACTAACGTATAACGTCATATACTATTGCGTAATAATGTATAACGTTATATACTATTACGTACTAACGTATAACGATATGTACTATTACGTACTAACGTATAACGTTATATACTATTACGTATTAATGTTTAACGTTATGCAGTATTAGCTTATAACGTATAACGTTATATACTATTACGTACTAACGAATAACTTTACATACTATTACTTAATAACGTATAACGTTATCCAGTATTACCTTATAACGTATATCGTTATATGCTATTACGTTAGAAAATATAACGTTGTATCCTATTACGTACTAACGTATAACGTTATATACTACTACGTATTAATGTATAACGTTATATAGTGTTACCTTATGAGGTATAACGTTATATACTATTTCGTTATAACGTAAAACGTTATGTACTATTACGTAATAACGTATAACGGTATATACTATTACTTAATAACGTATAACGTTAAATACTATTGCGTAATAATGTATAACGGTATATACTATTACTTAATAACGTATAACGTTATGTAGTATTACCTTATAACGTATAACGTTATATACTATTACTTTATAACGTATAACGTTATATACTACTACGTACTAACGTATAACGTTATATACTATTACGTTCTAACGTATAACTTTATATAGTTTTACGCACTAACGTATAAAGTTATATAGCATTACCTAATTACGTATAACGTTATATACTATTACGTTATAACGCATAATGTTAAATACTATTACGTAAACTTGTATAACGTTATATACTATTACGTTCTAACGTGTAACTTTATATAGTATTACGCACTAACGTATAACGTTATATAGTATTACCTTATTACGCATAACGATATATACTATTACGTTATAACGTAAAACGTTATGTAGTATTACCTTATAACGTATAACGTTATATACTATTACGTACTAACGAATAACTTTACATACTATTACTTAATAACGTATAACCTTATGCAGTATTACCTTATAACGTATAATGTTATATGCTATTACGTTATAACGTATAACGTTATATACTATTACGTACTAACGTATAACGTTATATGCTATTACGTTATAACGTATAACGTTATATACTATTACGTTCTAACGTATAACTTTATATAGTTTTACGCACTAACGTATAAAGTTATATAGCATTACCTAATTACGTATAACGTTATATACTATTACGTTATAACGCATAATGTTAAATACTATTACGTAAACTTGTATAACGTTATATACTCTTACGTTCTAACGTGTAACTTTATATAGTATTACGCACTAACGTATAACGTTATATAGTATTACCTTCTTACGCATAACGATATATACTATTACGTTATAACGTAAAACGTTATGTAGTATTACCTTATAACGTATAACGTTATATACTATTACGTACTAACGAATAACTTTACATACTATTACTTAATAACGTATAACCTTATGCAGTATTACCTTATAACGTATAACGTTATATACTATTTCGTTATAACGTAAAACGTTATGTACTATTACGTAATAACGTATAACGTTATATAGTATTACCTTATGACGTATAACGTTATGTAGTATTACCTTGTTACGTAAAAGGTTATATAATATTACGTTCTAACGTATAACATTATATAGTATCACGTATTAACGTATAACGATATATACTGTTACGTACTAACATATAGCGTTATATACTATTACGTATTAATGTATAACGTTATATAGTATTACATTATGACGTATAACGTTATGTAGTATTGCCTTATAACGTATAACGTTATATACTATTACGTATTAATGTATAACGTTATACAGTATTACATTATGACGTTTAACGTTATGTAGTATTGCCTTATAACGTATAACGTTATGTACTATTACGTAATAACGTATAACGATATATACTATTACGTACTAACGTATAACGTTATATACTATTACGTTCTAACGTATAACTTTATATAGTATTACGTACTAACGTATAACGTTATTTAGTATTTCCTTATTACGTATAACGTTATATACTATTACGTTATAACGCATAACGTTAAATACTATTACGTAAACTTGTATACCGTTATATACCATTACTTAATAGCGTATGACGTTATCTATTATTACCTTATAACGTATAACGTTATATACTATTACGTACTAACGTATAACGTTATATACTATTACGTACTACCGTATAAGGTTATGTACTATTACGTAATAACGTATAACGTTATATAGTATTACGTACTAACGTATAACGTTATACACAATAACGTTATATCGTAAAACGATATGTTGTATTACCTTATAACGTATAACGTTATATACTATTACGTTATAACGTATAACGTTATATACTATTACGTACTAACGTATAACGTTTTATACTATTACGTTCTAAC
Organism: Bombus muscorum; assembly: GCA_963971185.1. Classification (NCBI taxonomy): domain Eukaryota; kingdom Metazoa; phylum Arthropoda; class Insecta; order Hymenoptera; family Apidae; genus Bombus; species Bombus muscorum. The sequence goes on from OZ020141.1 coordinate 4,001,295, forward strand.
GTATAACCATATATAGTATTACGTACTAACGTATAACGTTATACACAATTACGTTATATCGTAAAACGATATGTTGTATTACCTTATAACGTATAACGTTATATACTATTACGTTATAACGTATAACGTTATATACTATTACGTACTAACGTATAACGTTTTATACTATTACGTTCTAACGTATAGCTTTATCTAGTATTACGTACTAACGTATAACGTTATATAGTATTACCTTATTACGTATAACGTTATATAGTATCATGTTATAACGTAAAACGATATGTAGGATTACGTGCTAACGTATAACGTTATAGAGTAATACCTTATGACGTATAACGTTATGTACTATTACCTCATAACGTATAACGTTATATAGTATTGCCATATGACGTATAACGGTATGTAGTATTACCTTATGACGTATAACGTTATGTAGTATTACCTTGTTACGTATAACGTTATGTAGTATTACCTTGTTACGTATAACGTTACTTACTATTACGTAATAACGTATAACATTCTATAGTATTACGTACTAACGTATAACGATATATACTATTACGTACTAACGTATTACGTTATATACAATTACGTTATATCGTAAAACGATATGTTGTATTACCTTATAACGTATAACGTTATATAATATTACGTTATAACGTATAACGTTATATACTATTACGTACTAACGTATAACGTTTTATGCTATTACGTTCTAACGTATAACGTTATATACTATTACGTACTAACGTATAACGTTATATAATATTACGTTCTAACGTATAACGTTATATGCCATTTCGTACTAACGAATAACTTTATATACTATTACTTAATAAAGTATAACGTTATGCAGAATTACCTCATAACGTATAACGTTATATGCTATTACGTTGTAACGTATAACGTTATGTACTATTACGTAATAACGCTTAACGTTATATGCTATTTCGTACTAACGAATAACTTTACATACTATTACTTAATAAAGTATAACGTTATGCAGAATTACCTTATAACGTATAACGTTATATGCTATTACGTTGTAACGTATAACGTTATATAATATTACGTACTAACGTATAACGTTATGTACTATTACGTAATAACGTATAACGTTATATGCCATTTCGTACTAACGAATAACTTTATATACTATTACTTAATAAAGTATAACGTTATGCAGAATTACCTTATAACGTATAACGTTATATGCTATTACGTTGTAACGTATAACGATATATACTATTACGTACTAACGTATAACGTTATGTACTATTACGTAATAACGTATAACGTTATATACTATTTCGTACTAACGTATAACGTTATATACTATTACGTATTAATGTATAACGTTATATAGTGTTACCTTATGAGGTATAACGACATATACTATTACGTATTAATGTATAACGTTATATAGTAATACATTATGACGTATAACGTTATATACTATTACGTTATAACACATAACGTTAAATACTTTTACGCTATAACGTATAACGTTATGTACTATTACGTAATAACGTATAACGATATATACTATTACGTACTAACGTATAACGTTATGTACTATTACGTAATAACGTATAACGTTATGTACTATTACGTAATAACGTATAACGATATATACTATTACGTACTAACGTATAACGTTATATACTATTACGGTATAGCGTATAACGCTATATACTATTACTATATAACGTATAACGTTATATACTATTACGTATTAATGTATAACGTTATATAGTATTACATTATGACGTATAACGTTATATACTATTACGTTATAAAGCATAACGTTAAATACTTTTATGCTGTAACGTATAACGTTACGTACCATTACGTAATAACGTATAACGATATGTACTATTACGTACTAACGTATAACGTTATATACTATTACGGTATAGCGTATAACGCTATATACTATTACTATATAACGTATAACGTTATATACTATTACGTATTAATGTATAACGTTATATAGTATTACATTATGACGTATAACGTTATATACTATTACGTTATAAAGCATAACGTTAAATACTTTTATGCTGTAACGTATAACGTTACGTACCATTACGTAATAACGTATAACGTTATGTACTATTACGTACTAACGTATTACGTTATGTAATATTACGTAATAACGTATAACGTTATATACTATTACGTACTAACGAATAACGTTATATACAATTACGTTATATCGTAAAACGGTATGTTGTATTACCATATAACGTATAACGTTATATACTATTACGTATTAATGTATAACGTTATATAGTGTTACCTTGTGAGATATAACGTTATATACTATTACGTACTAACGTATTACGTTATGTACTATTACGTACTAACGTATAACGTTATATAGTATTACCTTATTACGTATAACGTTATATACTATCACGTTATAACGTAAAACGATATGTAGTATTACGAGCTAACGTATAACGTTATAGAGTAATACCTTATGACGTATAACGTTATGTACTATTACCTAATAACGTATAACGTTATATAGTACTACCACGTGACGTATAATGTTATGTAGTATTACCTTATGACGTATAGCGTTATGTAGTATTACCTTGTTACGTATAACGTTATGTAGTATTACCTTGTTACGTATAACGTTACATACTATTACGTAATAACGTATAACATTATATAGTATTACGTACTAACGTATAACGATATATACTATTACCTACTAACGTATTATGTTATATACTATTACGTTATATCGTAAAACGTTATGTAGTATTACCTTATAACGTATAACGTTATATACTATTATGTTATAAAGTTTAACGTTATATACTATTGCGTACTAACGTATAACGTTATGTACTATTACGTAATAACGTATAACGTTATGTAGTATTACCATATGACGTATAATGTTATGTAGTATAACCTTATGACGCATAACGTTATATACTATCACGTTATAACGTAAAATGATATGTAGTATTACGTGCTAACGTATAACGTTATAGAGTAATACCTTATGACGTATAACGTTATGTACTATTACCTAATAACGTATAACGTTATATAGTATTACCATATGACGTATAACGTTATGTAGTATTACCTTATGACGTATAACGTTATGTAGTATTACCTTGTTACGTATAACGTTATGTAGTATTACCTTGTTACGTATAACGTTATATAGTATTACCTTCTTACGTATAACGTTATATACTATTACGTAAAAACGTATAACGTTATATACTATTACGTGTTAATGTATAACGTTATATTCTATTACGTAAAAACGTATAACGTTATATACTATTACGTGTTAATGTATAACGTTATATTCTATTACGTTGTAACGTAAAACGATATGTAGTATTACCTTATGACGTATACCGTTATATATTATTACGTACTAATATATAACGGTATATAGTATTACGTACTAACGTATAACGTTATATACTATTACGTACTAACGTATAACGTTATATACTACTACGTACTAACGTATTACGTTATATACAATTACGTTATATCGTAAAACGATATGTTGTATTACCTTATAACGTATAACGTTATATACTATTACGTTATAACGTATAACGTTATATACTGTTACGTACTAACGTATAACGTTTTATGCTATTACGTTCTAACGTATAACGTTATATACTATTACGTACTAACGTATAACGTTATATACTATTACGTTCTAACGTATAACTTTATATAGTATTACGTACTAACGTATAACGTTATTTAGTATTACCTTATTACGTATAACGTTATATACTATTACGTTATAACGCATAACGTTAAATACTACTACGTAAACTTGTATAACGTTGTATAATATTACTCAATAACGTATAACGTTATCTATTATTACCTTATAACGTATAACGTTATATACTATTACGTAATAACGAATAACGTTATTTACTATTACGTACTAACGTATAACGTTATATAATATTACCTTATTACGTATAACGTTATATACTTTTACGTTATAACGTATAACGTTATGTACTATTACGTAATAACGTATAACGTTATATGCCATTTCGTACTAACGAATAACTTTATATACTATTACTTAATAAAGTATAAAGTTATGCAGAATTACCTCATAACGTATAACGTTATATGCTATTACGTTGTAACGTATAACGTTATGTACTATTACGTAATAACGCTTAACGTTATATGCTATTTCGTACTAACGAATAACTTTACATACTATTACTTAATAAAGTATAACGTTATGCAGAATTACCTCATAACGTATAACGTTATATGCTATTACGTTATAACGTATAACGTTATATACTATTACGTAGTAACGTATAACGTTATTTACTATTACGTTATAACGTATAACGTTATATACTATTACGTACTAACGTATAACGTTATGTACTATTACGTTCTAACGTATAACGGTATATACTATTACGTACTAACGTATTACGTTATGTACTATTACGTACTAACGTATAACGTTATATAGTATTACCTTATTACGTATAACGTTATATACTATCACGTTATAACGTAAAACGATATGTAGTATTACGAGCTAACGTATAACGTTATAGAGTAATACCTTATGACGTATAACGTTATGTACTATTACCTAATAACGTATAACGTTATATAGTACTACCACGTGACGTATAATGTTATGTAGTATTACCTTATGACGTATAGCGTTATGTAGTATTACCTTGTTACGTATAACGTTATGTAGTATTACCTTGTTACGTATAACGTTACATACTATTACGTAATAACGTATAACATTATATAGTATTACGTACTAACGTATAACGATATATACTATTACCTACTAACGTATTATGTTATATACTATTACGTTATATCGTAAAACGTTATGTAGTATTACCTTATAACGTATAACGTTATATACTATTATGTTATAAAGTTTAACGTTATATACTATTGCGTACTAACGTATAACGTTATGTACTATTACGTAATAACGTATAACGTTATGTAGTATTACCATATGACGTATAATGTTATGTAGTATAACCTTATGACGCATAACGTTATATACTATCACGTTATAACGTAAAATGATATGTAGTATTACGTGCTAACGTATAACGATATAGAGTAATACCTTATGACGTATAACGTTATGTACTATTACCTAATAACGTATAACGTTATATAGTATTACCATATGACGTATAACGTTATGTAGTATTACCTTATGACGTATAACGTTATGTAGTATTACCTTGTTACGTATAACGTTATGTAGTATTACCTTGTTACGTATAACGTTATATAGTATTACCTTCTTACGTATAACGTTATATACTATTACGTAAAAACGTATAACGTTATATACTATTACGTGTTAATGTATAACGTTATATTCTATTACGTTGTAACGTAAAACGATATGTAGTATTACCTTATGACGTATACCGTTATATATTATTACGTACTAATATATAACGGTATATAGTATTACGTACTAACGTATAACGTTATATACTATTACGTACTAACGTATAACGTTATATACTACTACGTACTAACGTATTACGTTATATACAATTACGTTATATCGTAAAACGATATGTTGTATTACCTTATAACGTATAACGTTATATACTATTACGTTATAACGTATAACGTTATATACTGTTACGTACTAACGTATAACGTTTTATGCTATTACGTTCTAACGTATAACGTTATATACTATTACGTACTAACGTATAACGTTATATACTATTACGTTCTAACGTATAACTTTATATAGTATTACGTACTAACGTATAACGTTATTTAGTATTACCTTATTACGTATAACGTTATATACTATTACGTTATAACGCATAACGTTAAATACTACTACGTAAACTTGTATAACGTTGTATAATATTACTCAATAACGTATAACGTTATCTATTATTACCTTATAACGTATAACGTTATATACTATTACGTAATAACGAATAACGTTATTTACTATTACGTACTAACGTATAACGTTATATAATATTACCTTATTACGTATAACGTTATATACTTTTACGTTATAACGTATAACGTTATGTACTATTACGTAATAACGTATAACGTTATATGCCATTTCGTACTAACGAATAACTTTATATACTATTACTTAATAAAGTATAAAGTTATGCAGAATTACCTCATAACGTATAACGTTATATGCTATTACGTTGTAACGTATAACGTTATGTACTATTACGTAATAACGCTTAACGTTATATGCTATTTCGTACTAACGAATAACTTTACATACTATTACTTAATAAAGTATAACGTTATGCAGAATTACCTCATAACGTATAACGTTATATGCTATTACGTTATAACGTATAACGTTATATACTATTACGTAGTAACGTATAACGTTATTTACTATTACGTTATAACGTATAACGTTATATACTATTACGTACTAACGTATAACGTTTTATGCTATTACGTTCTAACGTATAACGTTATATACTATTACGTAATAACGTATAACGTTATATGCCATTTCGTACTAACGAATAACTTTATATACTATTACTTAATAAAGTATAACGTTATGCAGAATTACCTTATAACGTATAACGTTATATGCTATTACGTTGTAACGTATAACGTTATGTACTATTACGTAATAACGTATAGCGATATATACTATTACGTACTCACGTATAACGTTATGTACTATTACGTAATAACGTATAACGTTATATGCCATTTCGTACTAACGAATAACTTTATATACTATTACTTAATAAAGTATAACGTTATGCAGAATTACCTTATAACGTATAACGTTATATGCTATTACGTTGTAACGTATAACGTTATATACTATTACGTACTAACGTATAACTTTATGTACTATTACGTAATAACGTATAACGTTATATACCATTTCGTACTAACGAATAACTTTATATACTATTACTTAATAAAGTATGACGTTATGCAGAATTACCTTATAACGTATAACGTTATATGCTATTACGTTATAACGTATAACGTTATATACTATTACGTACTAACGTATAAGGTTATGTACTACTACGTAATAACGTACAACGATATATACTATTACGTACTAACGTATAACGTTATATACTATTACGTATTAATGTATAACGTTATATAGTGTTACCTTATGAGGTATAACGACATATACTATTACGTATTAATGTATAACGTTATATAGTAATACATTATGACGTATAACGTTATATACTATTTCGTACTAACGAATAACTTTGTATACTATTACGTGTTAATGTATAACGTTATATACTATTACGTACTAACGTATAACGTTATATACTATTACATATTAATGTTTAACGTTATGTAGTATTACCTTGTTACGTATAACGTTATATACTATTACGTAAAAACGTATAACGTTATATACTATTACGTACTAACGAATAACTTTGTATACTATTACGTTATAACGTATATCGTTATATAGTATTACGTACTAACGTATAACGTTATATAGTATTACGTAATAACGTATAACGTTATATGCCATTTCGTACTAACGAATAACTTTATATACTATTACGTTATAACGTATATCGTTATATAGTATTACGTAATAACGCTTAACGTTATATGCTATTTCGTACTAACGAATAACTTTACATACTATTACTTAATAAAGTATAACGTTATGCAGAATTACCTTATAACGTATAACGTTATATGCTATTACGTTATAACGTATAACGTTATATACTATTACGTACTAACGTATAAGGTTATGTACTATTACGTAATAACGTATAACGATATATACTATTACGTACTAACGTATAACGTTATATACTATTACGGTATAACGTATAACGCTATATACTATTACGGTATAACGTATAACGTTATATAGTATTACGTATTAATGTATAACGTTATATAGTATTACATTATGACGTATAACGTTATATACTAATACGTTATAAAGCATAGCGTTAAATACTTTTACGCTGTAACGTATAACGTTATGTACTATTACGTAATAACGTATAACGAGATATACTATTACGTACTAACGTATAAGGTTATGTACTATTACGTAATAACGTATAACGATATATACTATTACGTACTAACGTATAACGTTATATACTATTACGGTATAGCGTATAACGCTATATACTATTACTATATAACGTATAACGTTATATACTATTACGTATTAATGTATAACGTTATATAGTATTACATTATGACGTATAACGTTATATACTATTACGTACTAACGAATAACGTTATATACAATTACGTTATATCGTAAAACGGTATGTTGTATTACCTTATAACGTATAACGTTATATACTATTACGTATTAATGTATAACGTTATATAGTGTTACCTTATGAGATATAACGTTATATACTATTACGTACTAACGTATTACGTTATGTACTATTACGTACTAACGTATAACGTTATATAGTATTACCTTATTACGTATAACGTTATATAATATCACGTTATAACGTAAAACGATATGTAGTATTACGAGCTAACGTATAACGTTATAGAGTAATACCTTATGACGTATAACGTTATGTACTATTACGTAATAACGTATAACGGTATATACTATTACTTAATAACGTATAACGTTATATACTATTGCGTAATAATGTATAACGGTATATACTATTACTTAATAACGTATAACGTTATGTAGTATTACCTTATAACGTATAACGTTATATACTATTACGTTATAACGTATAACGTTATATACTACTACGTACTAACGTATAACGTTATATGCTATTACGTTGTAACGTATAACGATATATACTATTACGTTATAACGTAAAACGTTATGTAGTATTACCTTATAACGTATAACGTTATATACTATTACGTACTAACGAATAACTTTGTATACTATTACGTTATAACGTATATCGTTATATAGTATTACGTACTAACGTATAACGTTATATACTATTACGTTCTAACGTATAACTTTATATAGTATTACGTACTAACGTATAACGTTATTTAGTATTACCTTATTACGTATAACGTTATATACTATTACGTTGTAACGCATAACGTTAAATACTATTACGTAAACTTGTATAACGTTGTATACTATTACTTAATAACGTATAACGTTATTTACTATTACGTACCAACGTATAACGTTATATAATATTACCTTATTACGTATAACGTTATATACTTTTACGTCATAACGTATAACGTTATGTACTATTACGTAATAACGCTTAACGTTATATGCTATTTCGTACTAACGAATAACTTTATATACTATTACTTAATAAAGTATAACGTTATGCAGAATTACCTTATAACGTATAACGTTATATGCTATTACGTTATAACGTATAACGTTATATACTATTACGTACTAACGTATAAGGTTATGTACTATTACGTAATAACGTATAACGATATATACTATTACGTACTAACGTATAACGTTATATACTATTACGGTATAACGTATAACGCTATATACTATTACGGTATAACGTATAACGTTATATAGTATTACGTATTAATGTATAACGTTATATAGTATTACATTATGACGTATAACGTTATATACTAATACGTTATAAAGCATAGCGTTAAATACTTTTACGCTGTAACGTATAACGTTATGTACTATTACGTAATAACGTATAACGAGATATACTATTACGTACTAACGTATAAGGTTATGTACTATTACGTAATAACGTATAACGATATATACTATTACGTACTAACGTATAACGTTATATACTATTACGGTATAGCGTATAACGCTATATACTATTACTATATAACGTATAACTTTATATACTATTACGTATTAATGTATAACGTTATATAGTATTACATTATGACGTATAACGTTATATACTATTACGTACTAACGAATAACGTTATATACAATTACGTTATATCGTAAAACGGTATGTTGTATTACCTTATAACGTATAACGTTATATACTATTACGTATTAATGTATAACGTTATATAGTGTTACCTTATGAGATATAACGTTATATACTATTACGTACTAACGTATTACGTTATGTACTATTACGTACTAACGTATAACGTTATATAGTATTACCTTATTACGTATAACGTTATATACTATCACGTTATAACGTAAAACGATATGTAGTATTACGAGCTAACGTATAACGTTATAGAGTAATACCTTATGACGTATAACGTTATGTACTATTACGTAATAACGTATAATTGTATATACTATTACTTAATAACGTATAACGTTATATACTATTGCGTAATAATGTATAACGGTATATACTATTACTTAATAACGTATAACGTTATGTAGTATTACCTTATAACGTATAACGTTATATACTATTACGTTATAACGTATAACGTTATATACTACTACGTACTAACGTATAACGTTATATACTATTACGTTCTAACGTATAACTTTATATAGTTTTACGCACTAACGTATAACGTTATATAGTATTACCTAATTACGTATAACGTTATATACTATTACGTTATAACGCATAATGTTAAATACTATTACGTAAACTTGTATAACGTTATATACTATTACGTTCTAACGTGTAACTTTATATAGTATTACGCACTAACGTATAACGTTATATAGTATTACCTTATTACGCATAACGATATATACTATTACTTTATAACGTAAAACGTTATGTAGTATTACCTTATAACGTATAACGTTATATACTATTACGTACTAACGAATAACTTTACATACTATTACTTAATAACGTATAACCTTATGCAGTATTACCTTATAACGTATAACGTTATATGCTATTACGTTATAACGTATAACGTTATATAGTATTACCATATGACGTATAACGTTATGTAGTATTTCCTTATGACGTATAACGTTATGTAGAATTACCTTGGTACGTATAACGTTCTGTAGTATTACCTTGTTACGTATAACGTTATATAGAATTACGTAATAACGTATAACGTTATATAGTATTACCTTATGCCGTATAACGTTATGTAGTATTGCCTTATAACGTATAACGTTATATACTATTGCGTACTAACGTATAACGTTATGTACTATTACGTAATAACGTATAACGTTATATAGTATTACCATATGACGTATAACGTTATGTAGTATTACCTTATGACGTTTAACGTTATGTAGTATTACCTTGATACGTATAACGTTCTATACTATTACGTAATAACGTATAACGTTATATAGTATTACGTACTAACGTATAACGTTATATACTATTACGTACTAACGTATAACGTTATATACAATTACGTAATAAGGTTTAACGTTATGTAGTATTACCTTATAACGTATAAGGTTATATACTATTACGTACTAACGAATAACTTTATATACTATTACGCTATAACGTATAACGTTATATAGTATTACGTACTAACGCATAACGTTATATACTATTACGTACTAACGTATAACGTTATATACAATTACGTAACAATGTTTAACGTTATGTAGTATTACCTTATAACGTATAACGTTATATAGTATTACGTACTAACGTATAACGTTATATACTATTACGTACTAACGTATAACGTTATATACAATTACGTAATAAGGTTTAACGTTATGTAGTATTACCTTATTACGCATAACGATATATACTATTACGTTATAACGTAAAACGTTATGTAGTATTACCTTATAACGTATAACGTTATATACTATAACGTACTAACGAATAACTTTACATACTATTACTTAATAACGTATAACCTTATGCAGTATTACCTTATAACGTATAACGTTATATGCTATTACGTTATAACGTATAACGTTATATACTATTACGTACTAACGTATAACGTTATATGCTATTACGTTATAACGTATAACGTTATATACTATTACGTACTAACGTATAACGTTATATACTATTACGTATTAATGTATAACATTATGTAGTGTTACCTTACGAGGTATAACGTTATATACTATTTCGTTATAACGTAAAACGTTATGTACTATTACGTAATAACGTATAACGTTATATAGTATTACCTTATGACGTATAACGTTATGTAGTATTACCTTGTTACGTAAAAGGTTATATAATATTACGTTCTAACGTATAACATTATATAGTATCACGTATTAACGTATAACGATATATACTGTTACGTACTAACATATAGCGTTATATACTATTACGTATTAATGTATAACGTTTTATAGTATTACATTATGACGTATAACGTTATGTAGTATTGCCTTATAACGTATAACGTTATATACTATTACGTATTAATGTATAACGTTATACAGTATTACATTATGACGTATAACGTTATGTAGTATTGCCTTATAACGTATAACGTTATGTACTATTACGTAATAACGTATAACGATATATACTATTACGTACTAACGTATAACGTTATATACTATTACGTTCTAACGTATAACTTTATATAGTATTACGTACTAACGTATAACGTTATTTAGTATTACCTTATTACGTATAACGTTATATACTATAACGTTATAACGCATAACGTTAAATACTATTACGTAAACTTGTATACCGTTATATACTATTACTTAATAACGTATGACGTTATCTATTATTACCTTATAACGTATAACGTTATATACTATTACGTACTAACGTATAACGTTATATACTATTACGTACTACCGTATAAGGTTATGTACTATTACGTAATAACGTATCACGATATATACTATTACGTACTAACGTATAACGTTATCTACTATTACGTAATAACGTATAGCGATATATACTATTACGTACTAACGTATAACGTTATATACTATTACGTATTAATGTATAACGTTATATAGTGTTACCTTATGAGGTATAACGATATATACTATTACGTACTAACGTATAACGTTATATGCTGTTACGTACTAACGTATAACGTTATATACTATTACGTGTTAATGTATAACCTTATATACTATTACGTTGTAATGTAAAACGATATGTAGTATTACCTTATGTCGTATACCGTTATATATTACTACGTACCTATGTATAACGTTATATACTATTACATATTAATGTTTAACGTTATGTACTATTACCTTATAACGTATAACGTTATATACTATTACGTAATAACTTATAACGTTATTTACTATTACGTACTACCGTATAAGGTTATGTACTATTACGTAATAACGTATAACGATATATACTATTACGTACTAACGTATAACGTTATATACTATTACGTATTAATGTATAACGTTATATAGTGTTACCTTATGAGGTATAACGATATATACTATTGCGTATTAATGTATAACGTTATATACTATTACATTATGACGTATAACGTTATATACTATTACGTTATAACGCATAACGTTAAATACTTTTACGCTATAACGTATAACGTTATGTACTAATACGTAATAACGTATAACGATATATACTATTACGTACTAACGTATAACGTTATATAGTATTACGTACTAACGTATAACGTTATACACAATAACGTTATATCGTAAAACGATATGTTGTATTACCTTATAACGTATAACGTTATATACTATTACGTTATAACGTATAACGTTATATACTATTACGTACTAACGTATAACGTTTTATAGTATTACGTTCTAACGTATAACTTTATATAGTATTACGTACTAACGTATAACGTTATATAGTATTACCTTATTACGTATAACGTTATATAGTATCATGTTATAACGTAAAACGATATGTAGGATTACGTGCTAACGTATAACGTTATAGAGTAATACCTTATGACGTATAAGGTTATGTACTATTACCTCATAACGTATAACGTTATATAGTATTGCCATATGACGTATAACGTTATGTAGTATTACCTTATGACGTATAACGTTATGTAGTATTACCTTGTTACGTATAACGTTATGTAGTATTACCTTGTTACGTATAACGTTACTTACTATTACGTAATAACGTATAACATTCTATAGTATTACGTACTAACGTATAACGATATATACTATTACGTACTAACGTATTACGTTATATACAATTACGTTATATCGTAAAACGATATGTTGTATTACCTTATAACGTATAACGTTATATACTATTACGTTATAACGTATAACGTTATATACTATTACGTACTAACGTATAACGTTTTATGCTATTACGTTCTAACGTATAACGTTATATACTATTACGTACTAACGTATAACGTTATATAATATTACGTTCTAACGTATAACTTTATATAGTATTACGTACTAACGTATAACGTTATTTAGTATTACCTTATTACGTATAACGTTATATACTATTACGTTATAACGCATAACGTTAAATACTACTACGTAAACTTGTATAACGTTGTATACTATTACTCAATAACGTATAACGTTATCTATTATTACCTTATAACGTATAACGTTATATACTATTACGTAATAACGAATAACGTTATTTACTATTACGTACTAACATATAACGTTATATAATATTACCTTATTACGTATAACGTTATATACTTTTACGTTATAACGTATAACGTTATGTACTATTACGTAATAACGTATAACGTTATATGCCATTTCGTACTAACGAATAACTTTATATACTATTACTTAATAAAGTATAACGTTATGCAGAATTACCTCATAACGTATAACGTTATATGCTATTACGTTGTAACGTATAACGTTATGTACTATTTACGTAATAACGCTTAACGTTATATGCTATTTCGTACTAACGAATAACTTTACATACTATTACTTAATAAAGTATAACGTTATGCAGAATTACCTTATAACGTATAACGTTATATGCTATTACGTTATAACGTATAACGTTATATACTATTACGTAATAACGTATAACGTTATTTACTATTACGTTATAACGTATAACGATATATACTATTACGTACTAACGTATAACGTTATATACTATTACGTATTAATGTATAACGTTATATAGTGTTACCTTATGAGGTATAACGACATATGCTATTACGTATTAATGTATAACGTTATATAGTAATACATTATGACGTATAACGTTATATACTATTACGTTATAACACATAACGTTAAATACTTTTACGCTATAACGTATAACGTTATGTACTATTACGTAATAACGTATAACGATATATACTATTACGTACTAACGTATAACGTTATGTACTATTACGTAATAACGTATAACGTTATGTACTATTACGTAATAACGTATAACGATATATACTATTACGTACTAATGTATAACGTTATATACTATTACGGTATAGCGTATAACGCTATATACTATTACTATATAACGTATAACGTTATATATTATTACGTATTAATGTATAACGTTATATAGTATTACATTATGACGTATAACGTTATATACTATTACGTTATAAAGCATAACGTTAAATACTTTTATGCTGTAACGTATAACGTTACGTACCATTACGTAATAACGAATAACGATATGTACTATTACGTACTAACGTATAACGTTATATACTATTACGTATTAATGTATAACGTTATATAGTGTTACCTTATGAGATATAACGTTATATACTATTACGTACTAACGTATTACGTTATGTCCTATTACGTAATAACGTATAACGTTATATACTATTACGTACTAACGAATAACGTTATATACAATTACGTTATATCGTAAAACGGTATGTTGTATTACCTTATAACGTATAACGTTATATACTATTACGTATTAATGTATAACGTTATATAGTGTTACCTTATGAGATATAACGTTATATACTATTACGTACTAACGTATTACGTTATGTACTATTACGTACTAACGTATAACGTTATATAGTATTACCTTATTACGTATAACGTTATATACTATCACGTTATAACGTAAAACGCTATGTAGTATTACGAGCTAACGTATAACGTTATAGAGTAATACCTTATGACGTATAACGTTATGTACTATTACCTAATAACGTATAACGTTATATAGTACTACCATGTGACGTATAATGTTATGTAGTATTACCTTATGACGTATAGCGTTATGTAGTATTACCTTGTTACGTATAACGTTATGTAGTATTACCTTGTTACGTATAACGTTACATACTATTACGTAATAACGTATAACATTATATAGTATTACGTACTAACGTATAACGATATATACTATTACCTACTAACGTATTATGTTATATACTATTACGTTATATCGTAAAACGTTATGTAGTATTACCTTATAACGTATAACGTTATATACTATTATGTTATAAAGTTTAACGTTATATACTATTGCGTACTAACGTATAACGTTATGTACTATTACGTAATAACGTATAACGTTATGTAGTATTACCATATGACGTATAACGTTATGTAGTATTACCTTATGACGCATAACGTTATATACTATCACGTTATAACGTAAAATGATATGTAGTATTACGTGCTAACGTATAACGTTATAGAGTAATACCTTATGACGTATAACGTTATGTACTATTACCTAATAACGTATAACGTTACATAGTATTACCATATGACGTATAACGTTATGTAGTATTACCTTATGACGTATAACGTTATGTAGTATTACCTTGTTACGTATAACGTTATGTAGTATTACCTTGTTACGTATAACGTTATGTAGTATTACCTTCTTACGTATAACGTTATATACTATTACGTAAAAACGTATAACGTTATATACTATTACGTGTTAATGTATAACGTTATATACTATTACGTTGTAACGTAAAACGATATGTAGTATTACCTTATGACGTATACCGTTATATATTATTACGTACTAATATATAACGTTATATAGTATTACGTACTAACGTATAACGTTATATACTATTACGTACTAACGTATAACGTTATATACTATTACGTACTAACGTATTACGTTATATACAATTACGTTATATCGTAAAACGATATGTTGTATTACCTTATAACGTATAACGTTATATACTATTACGTTATAACGTATAACGTTATATACTATTACGTACTAACGTATAACGTTTTATGCTATTACGTTCTAACGTATAACGTTATATACTATTACGTACTAACGTATAACGTTATATAATATTACCTTATTACGTATAACGTTATATACTTTTACGTTATAACGTATAACGTTATGTACTATTACGTAATAACGTATAACGTTATATGCCATTTCGTACTAACGAATAACTTTATATACTATTACTTAATAAAGTATAAAGTTATGCAGAATTACCTCATAACGTATAACGTTATATGCTATTACGTTGTAACGTATAACGTTATGTACTATTACGTAATAACGCTTAACGTTATATGCTATTTCGTACTAACGAATAACTTTACATACTATTACTTAATAAAGTATAACGTTATGCAGAATTACCTTATAACGTATAACGTTATATGCTATTACGTTATAACGTATAACGTTATACACTATTACGTAATAACGTATAACGTTATTTACTATTACGTTATAACGTATAACGTTATATACTATTACGTACTAACGTATAACGTTTTATGCTATTACGTTCTAACGTATAACGTTATATACTATTACGTAATAACGTATAACGTTATATGCCATTTCGTACTAACGAATAACTTTATATACTATTACTTAATAAAGTATAACGTTATGCAGAATTACCTTATAACGTATAACGTTATATGCTATTACGTTGTAACGTATAACGTCATGTACTATTACGTAATAACGTATAGCGATATATACTATTACGTACTCACGTATAACGTTATGTACTATTACGTAATAACGTATAACGTTATATGCCATTTCGTACTAACGAATAACTTTATATACTATTACTTAATAAAGTATAACGTTATGCAGAATTACCTTATAACGTATAACGTTATATGCTATTACGTTGTAACGTATAACGATATATACTATTACGTACTAACGTATAAGGTTATGTACTACTACGTAATAACGTATAACGATATATACTATTACGTACTAACGTATAACGTTATATACTATTACGTATTAATGTATAACGTTATATAGTGTTACCTTATGAGGTATAACGACATATACTATTACGTATTAATGTATAACGTTATATAGTAATACATTATGACGTATAACGTTATATACTATTACGTTATAACACATAACGTTAAATACTTTTACGCTATAACGTATAACGTTATGTACTATTACGTAATAACGTATAACGATATATACTATTACGTACTAACGTATAACGTTATGTACTATTACGTAATAACGTATAACGTTATATACTATTTCGTACTAACGAATAACTTTGTATACTATTACGTGTTAATGTATAACGTTATATACTATTACGTACTAACGTATAACGTTATATACTATTACATATTAATGTTTAACGTTATGTAGTATTACCTTGTTACGTATAACGTTATATACTATTACGTAAAAACGTATAACGTTATATACTATTACGTACTAACGAATAACTTTGTATACTATTACGTTATAACGTATATCGTTATATAGTATTACGTACAAACGTATAACGTTATATAGTATTACGTACTAACGTATAACGTTATATACTATTACGTACTAACGTATAACGTTATATACTATTACGTTCTAACGTATAACTTTATATAGTATTACGTACTAACGTATAACGTTATTTAGTATTACCTTATTACGTATAACGTTATATACTATTACGTTATAACGCATAACGTTAAATACTATTACGTAAACTTGTATAACGTTGTATACTATTACTTAATAACGTATAACGTTATTTACTATTACGTACCAACGTATAACGTTATATAATATTACCTTATTACGTATAACGTTATATACTTTTACGTTATAACGTATAACGTTATGTACTATTACGTAATAACGCTTAACGTTATATGCTATTTCGTACTAACGAATAACTTTACATACTATTACTTAATAAAGTATAACGTTATGCAGAATTACCTTATAACGTATAACGTTATATGCTATTACGTTATAACGTATAACGTTATATACTATTACGTACTAACGTATAAGGTTATGTACTATTACGTAATAACGTATAACGATATATACTATTACGTACTAACGTATAACGTTATATACTATTACGGTATAACGTATAACGCTATATACTATTACGGTATAACGTATAACGTTATATAGTATTACGTATTAATGTATAACGTTATATAGTATTACATTATGACGTATAACGTTATATACTAATACGTTATAAAGCATAGCGTTAAATACTTTTACGCTGTAACGTATAACGTTATGTACTATTACGTAATAACGTATAACGAGATGTACTATTACGTACTAACGTATAAGGTTATGTACTATTACGTAATAACGTATAACGATATATACTATTACGTACTAACGTATAACGTTATATACTATTACGGTATAGCGTATAACGCTATATACTATTACTATATAACGTATAACGTTATATACTATTACGTAATAATGTATAACGTTATATAGTATTACATTATGACGTATAACGTTATATACTATTACGTTATAAAGCATAACGTTAAATACTTTTATGCTGTAACGTATAACGTTACGTACTATTACGTAATAACGTATAACGATATGTACTATTACGTACTAGCGTATAACGTTATATACTATTACGTATTAATGTATAACGTTATATAGTGTTACCTTATGAGATATAACGTTATATACTATTACGTACTAACGTATTACGTTATGTACTATTACGTAATAACGTATAACGTTATATACTATAACGTACTAACGAATAACGTTATATACAATTACGTTATATCGTAAAACGGTATGTTGTATTACCTTATAACGTATAACGTTATATACTATTACGTATTAATGTATAACGTTATATAGTGTTACCTTATGAGATATAACGTTATATACTATTACGTACTAACGTATAACGTTATATAGTATTACCTTATTACGTATAACGTTATATACTATCACGTTATAACGTAAAACGATGTGTAGTATTACGTGCTAACGTATAACATTATAGAGTAATACCTTATGACGTATAACGTTATGTACTATTACCTAATAACGTATAACGTTATATAGTACTACCATGTGACGTATAATGTTATGTAGTATTACCTTATGACGTATAGCGTTATGTAGTATTACCTTGTTACGTATAACGTTATGTAGTATTACCTTGTTACGTATAACGTTACATACTATTACGTAATAACGTATAACGTTATGTAGTATTACCATATGACGTATAACGTTATGTAGTATTACCTTATGACGTATAACGTTATATACTATCACGTTATAACGTAAAATGATATGTAGTATTACGTGCTAACGTATAACGTTATAGAGTAATACCTTATGACGTATAACGTTATGTACTATTACCTAATAACGTATAACGTTATATAGTATTACCATATGACGTATAACGTTATGTAGTATTACCTTATGACGTATAACGTTATGTAGTATTACCTTGTTACGTATAACGCTATGTAGTATTACCTTGTTACGTATAACGTTATGTAGTATTACCTTCTTACATATAACGTTATATACTATTACGTAAAAACGTATAACGTTATATACTATTACGTGTTAATGTATAACGTTATATACTATTACGTTGTAACGTAAAACGATATGTAGTATTACCTTATGACGTATACCGTTATATATTATTACGTACTAACGTATAACGTTATATAGTATTACGTACTAACGTATAACGTTATATACTATTACGTACTAACATATAACGTTATATACTATTACGTTCTAACGTATAACTTTATATAGTATTACGTAATAGCGTATAACGTTATATAGTATTACCTTATTACGTATAACGTTATATACTATTACGTTATAACGCTTAACGTTAAATACTATTACGTAAACTTGTATAACGTTATATACTATTACTTAATAACGTATAACGTTATCTAGTATTACCTTATAACGTATAACGTTATATACTATTACGTTATAACGCATAACGTTAAATACTTTTACGTTATAACGTATAACGTTATGTACTATTACGTAATAACGTATAACGATATATACTATTACGTATTAATGTATAACGTTATATAGTATTACCTTATTACGTATAACGTTATATACTATTACGTTATAACGCATAACGTTAAATACTACTACGTAAACTTGTATAACGTTGTATACTATTACTCAATAACGTATAACGTTATCTATTATTACCTTATAACGTATAACGTTATATACTATTACGTAATAACGAATAACGTTATTTACTATTACGTACTAACGTATAACGTTATATAATATTACCTTATTACGTATAACGTTATATACTTTTACGTTATAACGTATAACGTTATGTACTATTACGTAATAACGTATAACGTTATATGCCATTTTGTACTAACGAATAACTTTATATACTATTACTTAATAAAGTATAACGTTATGCAGAATTACCTTATAACGTATAACGTTATATGCTATTACGTTGTAACGTATAACGTTATGTACTATTACGTAATAACGTATAGCGATATATACTATTACGTACTAACGTATAACGTTATGTACTATTACGTAATAACGTATAACGTTATATGCCATTTCGTACTAACGAATAACTTTATATACTATTACTTAATAAAGTATAACGTTATGCAGAATTACCTTATAACGTATAACGTTATATGCTACTACGTTGTAACGTATAACGTTATATACTATTACGTACTAACGTATAACGTTATGTACTATTACGTAATAACGTATAACGTTATATGCCATTTCGTACTAGCGAATAGCTTTATATACTATTACTTAATAAAGTAAAACGTTATGCAGAATTACCTTATAACGTATAACGTTATATGCTATTACGTTGTAACGTATAACGATATATACTATTACGTACTAACGTATAACGTTATGTACTATTACGTAATAACGTATAACGTTATATACTATTTCGTACTAACGAATAACTTTATATACTATTACTTAATAAAGTATGACGTTATGCAGAATTACCTTATAACGTATAAAGTTATATGCTATTACGTTATAACGTATAACGTTATATACTATTACGTACTAACGTATAAGGTTATGTACTACTACGTAATAACGTATAACGATATATACTATTACGTACTAACGTATAACATTATATACTATTACGTATTAATGTATAACGTTATATAGTGTGACCTTATGAGGTATAACGACATATACTATTACGTATTAATGTATAACGTTATATAGTATTACATTATGACGTATAACGTTATATACTATTACGTTATAACACATAACGTTAAATACTTTTACGCTATAACGTATAACGTTATGTACTATTACGTAATAACGTATAACGATATATACTATTACGTACTAACGTATAACGTTATGTACTATTACGTAATAACGTATAACGTTATATACTATTTCGTACTAACGAATAACTTTGTATACTATTACGTGTTAATGTATAACGTTATATACTATTACGTACTAACGTATAACGTTATATACTATTACATATTAATGTTTAACGTTATGTAGTATTACCTTGTTACGTATAACGTTATATACTATTGCGTAAAAACGTATAACGTTATATACTATTACGTACTAACGAATAACTTTGTATACTATTACGTTATAACGTATATCGTTATATAGTATTACGTACTAACGTATAACGTTATATAGTATTACGTACTAACGTATAACGTTATATACTATTACGTACTAACGTATAACGTTATATACTATTACGTTCTAACGTATAACTTTATATAGTATTACGTACTAACGTATAACGTTATTTAGTATTACCTTATTACGTATAACGTTATTTACTATTACGTTATAACGCATAACGTTAAATACTATTACGTAAACTTGTATAACGTTGTATACTATTACTTAATAACGTATAACGTTATTTACTATTACGTACTAACGTATAACGTTATATAATATTACCTTATTACGTGTAACGTTATATACATTTACGTTATAACGTATAACGTTATGTACTATTACGTAATAACGCTTAACGTTATATGCTATTTCGTACTAACGAATAACTTTACATACTATTACTTAATAAAGTATAACGTTATGCAGAATTACCTTATAACGTATAACGTTATATGCTATTACGTTATAACGTATAACGTTATATACTATTACGTACTAACGTATAAGGTTATGTACTATTACGTAATAACGTATAACGATATATACTATTACGTACTAACGTATAACGTTATATACTATTACGGTATAACGTATAACGCTATATACTATTACGGTATAACGTATAACGTTATATAGTATTACGTATTAATGTATAACGTTATATACTATTACGGTATAGCGTATAACGCTATATACTATTAGTATATAACGTATAACGTTATATACTATTACGTATTAATGTATAACGTTATATAGTATTACATTATGACGTATAACGTTATATACTATTACGTACTAACGTATTACGTTATGTACTATTACGTAATAACGTATAACGTTATATACTATTACGTACTAACGAATAACGTTATATACAATTACGTTATATCGTAAAACGGTATGTTGTATTACCTTATAACGTATAACGTTATATACTATTACGTATTAATGTATAACGTTATATAGTGTTACCTTATGAGATATAACGTTATATACTATTACGTACTAACGTATTACGTTATGTACTATTACGTACTAACGTATAACGTTATATAGTATTACCTTATTACGTATAACGTTATATACTATCACGTTATAACGTAAAACGATATGTAGTATTACGAGCTAACGTATAACGTTATAGAGTAATACCTTGTTACGTATAACGTTATGTAGTATTACCTTGTTACGTATAACGTTACATACTATTACGTTATAACGCATAACGTTAAATACTACTACGTAAACTTGTATAACGTTGTATACTATTACTCAATAACGTATAACGTTATCTATTATTACCTTATAACGTATAACGTTATATACTATTTCGTAATAACGAATAACGTTATTTACTATTACGTACTAACGTATAACGTTATATAATATTACCTTATTACGTATAACGTTATATACTTTTACGTTATAACGTATAACGTTATGTACTATTACGTAATAACGTATAACGTTATATGCCATTTTGTACTAACGAATAACTTTATATACTATTACTTAATAAAGTATAACGTTATGCAGAATTACCTCATAACGTATAACGTTATATGCTATTACTTTGTAACGTATAACGTTATGTACTATTACGTAATAACGCTTAACGTTATATGCTATTTCGTACTAACGAATAACTTTACATACTATTACTTAATAAAGTATAACGTTATGCAGAATTACCTTATAACGTATAACGTTATATGCTATTACGTTATAACGTATAACGTTATATACTATTACGTACTAACGTATAACGTTTTATGCTATTACGTTCTAACGTATAACGTTATATACTATTACGTAATAACGTATAACGTTATATGCCATTTCGTACTAACGAATAACTTTATATACTATTACTTAATAAAGTATAACGTTATGCAGAATTACCTCATAACGTATAACGTTATATGCTATTACTTTGTAACGTATAACGTTATGTACTATTACGTAATAACGCTTAACGTTATATGCTATTTCGTACTAACGAATAACTTTACAGACTATTACTTAATAAAGTATAACGTTATGCAGAATTACCTTATAACGTATAACGTTATATGCTATTACGTTATAACGTATAACGTTATATACTATTACGTACTAACGTATAACGTTTTATGCTATTACGTTCTAACGTATAACGTTATATACTATTACGTAATAACGTATAACGTTATGTACTATTACGTAATAACGTATAACGTTATATGCCATTTCGTACTAGCGAATAACTTTATATACTATTACTTAATAAAGTATGAAGTTATGCAGAATTACCTTATAACGTATAACGTTATATGCTATTACGTTGTAACGTATAACGATATATACTATTACGTACTAACGTATAACGTTATGTACTATTACGTAATAACGTATAACGTTATATACTATTTCGTACTAACGAATAACTTTATATACTATTACTTAATAAAGTATGACGTTATGCAGAATTACCTTATAACGTATAACGTTATATGCTATTACGTTATAACGTATAACGTTATATACTATTACGTACTAACGTATAAGGTTATGTACTACTACGTAATAACGTATAACGATATATACTATTACGTACTAACGTATAACGTTATATACTATTACGTATTAATGTATAACGATATATAGTGTTACCTTATGAGGTATAACGACATATACTATTACGTATTAATGTATAACGTTATATAGTATTACATTATGACGTATAACGTTATATACTATTACGTTATAACACATAACGTTAAATACTTTTACGCTATAACGTATAACGTTATGTATTATTACGTAATAACGTATAACGATATATACTATTACGTACTAACGTATAACGTTATGTACTATTACGTAATAACGTATAACGTTATATGCTATTTCGTACTAACGAATAACTTTGTATACTATTACGTGTTAATGTATAACGTTATATACTATTACGTACTAACGTATAACGTTATATACTATTACATATTAATGTTTAACGTTATGTAGTATTACCTTGTTACGTATAACGTTATATACTATTACGTAAAAACGTATAACGTTATATACTATTACGTACTAACGTATTACGTTATGTACTATTACGTACTAACGTATAACGTTATATAGTATTACCTTATTACGTATAACGTTATATACTATCACGTTATAACGTAAAACGATATGTAGTATTACGAGCTAACGTATAACGTTATAGAGTAATACCTTATGACGTATAACGTTATGTACTATTACCTAATAACGTATAACGTTATATAGTACTACCATGTGACGTATAATGTTATGTAGTATTACCTTATGACGTATAGCGTTATGTAGTATTACCTTGTTACGTATAACGTTATGTAGTATTACCTTGTTACGTATAACGTTACATACTATTACGTAATAACGTATAACATTATATAGTATTACGTACTAACGTATAACGATATATACTATTACCTGCTAACGTATTATGTTATATACTATTACGTTATATTGTATAACGTTATGTAGTATTACCTTATAACGTATAACGTTCTATACTATTATGTTATAAAGTTTAACGTTATATACTATTGCGTACTAACGTATAACGTTATGTACTATTACGTAATAACGTATAACGTTATATGCCATTTCGTACTAGCGAATAACTTTATATACTATTACTTAATAAAGTATGAAGTTATGCAGAATTACCTTATAACGTATAACGTTATATGCTGTTACGTTGTAACGTATAACGATATATACTATTACGTACTAACGTATAACGTTATATAATATTACCTTATTACGTATAACGTTATATACTTTTACGTTATAACGTATAACGTTATGTACTATTACGTAATAACGTATAACGTTATATGCCATTTTGTACTAACGAATAACTTTATATACTATTACTTAATAAAGTATAACGTTATGCAGAATTACCTCATAACGTATAACGTTATATGCTATTACTTTGTAACGTATAACGTTATGTACTATTACGTAATAACGCTTAACGTTATATGCTATTTCGTACTAACGTAAAACTTTACATACTATTACTTAATAAAGTATAACGTTATGCAGAATTACCTTATAACGTATAACGTTATATGCTATTACGTTATAACGTATAACGTTATATACTATTACGTACTAACGTATAACGTTTTATGCTATTACGTTCTAACGTATAACGTTATATACTATTACGTAATAACGTATAACGTTATATGCCATTTCGTACTAACGAATAACTTTATATACTATTACTTAATAAAGTATAACGTTATGCAGAATTACCTCATAACGTATAACGTTATATGCTATTACTTTGTAACGTATAACGTTATGTACTATTACGTAATAACGTATAGCGATATATACTATTACGTACTAACGTATAACGTTATGTACTATTACGTAATAACGTATAACGTTATATGCCATTTCGTACTAACGAATAACTTTATATACTATTACTTAATAAAGTATAACGTTATGCAGAATTACCTTATAACGTATAACGTTATATGCTATTACGTTGTAACGTATAACGTTGTATACTATTACGTACTAACGTATAACGTTATGTACTATTACGTAATAACGTATAACGTTATATGCCATTTCGTACTAGCGAATAACTTTATATACTATTACTTAATAAAGTATGAAGTTATGCAGAATTACCTTATAACGTATAAAGTTATATGCTATTACGTTGTAACGTATAACGATATATACTATTACGTACTAACGTATAACGTTATGTACTATTACGTAATAATGTATAACGTTATATACTATTTCGTACTAACGAATAACTTTATATACTATTACTTAATAAAGTATGACGTTATGCAGAATTACCTTATAACGTATAACGTTATATGCTATTACGTTATAACGTATAACGTTATATACTATTACGTACTAACGTATAAGGTTATGTACTACTACGTAATAACGTATAACGATATATACTATTACGTACTAACGTATAACGTTATATACTATTACGTATTAATGTATAA
Source organism: Bombus muscorum (assembly GCA_963971185.1). Classification (NCBI taxonomy): domain Eukaryota; kingdom Metazoa; phylum Arthropoda; class Insecta; order Hymenoptera; family Apidae; genus Bombus; species Bombus muscorum. Next base: position 4,029,172 of record OZ020141.1, read on the forward strand.
CGATATATAGTGTTACCTTATGAGGTATAACGACATATACTATTACGTATTAATGTATAACGTTATATAGTATTACATTATGACGTATAACGTTATATACTATTACGTTATAACACATAACGTTAAATACTTTTACGCTATAACGTATAACGTTATGTATTATTACGTAATAACGTATAACGATATATACTATTACGTACTAACGTATAACGTTATGTACTATTACGTAATAATGTATAACGTTATATGCTATTTCGTACTAACGAATAACTTTGTATACTATTACGTGTTAATGTATAACGTTATATACTATTACGTACTAACGTATAACGTTATATACTATTACATATTAATGTTTAACGTTATGTAGTATTACCTTGTTACGTATAACGTTATATACTATTACGTAAAAACGTATAACGTTATATACTATTACGTACTAACGTATTACGTTATGTACTATTACGTACTAACGTATAACGTTATATAGTATTACCTTATTACGTATAACGTTATATACTATCACGTTATAACGTAAAACGATATGTAGTATTACGAGCTAACGTATAACGTTATAGAGTAATACCTTATGACGTATAACGTTATGTACTATTACCTAATAACGTATAACGTTATATAGTACTACCATGTGACGTATAATGTTATGTAGTATTACCTTATGACGTATAGCGTTATGTAGTATTACCTTGTTACGTATAACGTTATGTAGTATTACCTTGTTACGTATAACGTTACATACTATTACGTAATAACGTATAACATTATATAGTATTACGTACTAACGTATAACGATATATACTATTACCTACTAACGTATTATGTTATATACTATTACGTTATATCGTAAAACGTTATGTAGTATTACCTTATAACGTATAACGTTCTATACTATTATGTTATAAAGTTTAACGTTATATACTATTGCGTACTAACGTATAACGTTATGTACTATTACGTAATAACGTATAACGTTATATGCCATTTCGTACTAGCGAATAACTTTATATACTATTACTTAATAAAGTATGAAGTTATGCAGAATTACCTTATAACGTATAACGTTATATGCTATTACGTTGTAACGTATAACGATATATACTATTACGTACTAACGTATAACGTTATATAATATTACCTTATTACGTATAACGTTATATACTTTTACGTTATAACGTATAACGTTATGTACTATTACGTAATAACGTATAACGTTATATGCCATTTTGTACTAACGAATAACTTTATATACTATTACTTAATAAAGTATAACGTTATGCAGAATTACCTCATAACGTATAACGTTATATGCTATTACTTTGTAACGTATAACGTTATGTACTATTACGTAATAACGCTTAACGTTATATGCTATTTCGTACTAACGTAAAACTTTACATACTATTACTTAATAAAGTATAACGTTATGCAGAATTACCTTATAACGTATAACGTTATATGCTATTACGTTATAACGTATAACGTTATATACTATTACGTACTAACGTATAACGTTTTATGCTATTACGTTCTAACGTATAACGTTATATACTATTACGTAATAACGTATAACGTTATATGCCATTTCGTACTAACGAATAACTTTATATACTATTACTTAATAAAGTATAACGTTATGCAGAATTACCTCATAACGTATAACGTTATATGCTATTACTTTGTAACGTATAACGTTATGTACTATTACGTAATAACGCTTAACGTTATATGCTATTTCGTACTAACGAATAACTTTACAGACTATTACTTAATAAAGTATAACGTTATGCAGAATTACCTTATAACGTATAACGTTATATGCTATTACGTTGTAACGTATAACGTTATGTACTATTACGTAATAACGTATAGCGATATATACTATTACGTACTAACGTATAACGTTATGTACTATTACGTAATAACGTATAACGTTATATGCCATTTCGTACTAACGAATAACTTTATATACTATTACTTAATAAAGTATAACGTTATGCAGAATTACCTTATAACGTATAACGTTATATGCTATTACGTTGTAACGTATAACGTTATATACTATTACGTACTAACGTATAACGTTATGTACTATTACGTAATAACGTATAACGTTATATGCCATTTCGTACTAGCGAATAACTTTATATACTATTACTTAATAAAGTATGAAGTTATGCAGAATTACCTTATAACGTATAACGTTATATGCTATTACGTTGTAACGTATAACGATATATACTATTACGTACTAACGTATAACGTTATGTACTATTACGTAATAACGTATAACGTTATATACTATTTCGTACTAACGAATAACTTTATATACTATTACTTAATAAAGTATGACGTTATGCAGAATTACCTTATAACGTATAACGTTATATGCTATTACGTTATAACGTATAACGTTATATACTATTACGTACTAACGTATAAGGTTATGTACTACTACGTAATAACGTATAACGATATATACTATTACGTACTAACGTATAACGTTATATACTATTACGTATTAATGTATAACGTTATATAGTGTGACCTTATGAGGTATAACGACATATACTATTACGTATTAATGTATAACGTTATATAGTATTACATTATGACGTATAACGTTATATACTATTACGTTATAACACATAACGTTAAATACTTTTACGCTATAACGTATAACGTTATGTACTATTACGTAATAACGTATAACGATATATACTATTACGTACTAACGTATAACGTTATGTACTATTACGTAATAACGTATAACGTTATATACTATTTCGTACTAACGAATAACTTTGTATACTATTACGTGTTAATGTATAACGTTATATACTATTACGTACTAACGTATAACGTTATATACTATTACATATTAATGTTTAACGTTATGTAGTATTACCTTGTTACGTATAACGTTATATACTATTGCGTAAAAACGTATAACGTTATATACTATTACGTACTAACGAATAACTTTGTATACTATTACGTTATAACGTATATCGTTATATAGTATTACGTACTAACGTATAACGTTATATAGTATTACGTACTAACGTATAACGTTATATACTATTACGTACTAACGTATAACGTTATATACTATTACGTTCTAACGTATAACTTTATATAGTATTACGTACTAACGTATAACGTTATTTAGTATTACCTTATTACGTATAACGTTATTTACTATTACGTTATAACGCATAACGTTAAATACTATTACGTAAACTTGTATAACGTTGTATACTATTACTTAATAACGTATAACGTTATTTACTATTACGTACTAACGTATAACGTTATATAATATTACCTTATTACGTATAACGTTATATACATTTACGTTATAACGTATAACGTTATGTACTATTACGTAATAACGCTTAACGTTATATGCTATTTCGTACTAACGAATAACTTTACATACTATTACTTAATAAAGTATAACGTTATGCAGAATTACCTTATAACGTATAACGTTATATGCTATTACGTTATAACGTGTAACGTTATATACTATTACGTACTAACGTATAAGGTTATGTACTATTACGTAATAACGTATAACGATATATACTATTACGTACTAACGTATAACGTTATATACTATTACGGTATAACGTATAACGCTATATACTATTACGGTATAACGTATAACGTTATATAGTATTACGTATTAATGTATAACGTTATATACTATTACGGTATAGCGTATAACGCTATATACTATTAGTATATAACGTATAACGTTATATACTATTACGTATTAATGTATAACGTTATATAGTATTACATTATGACGTATAACGTTATATACTATTACGTACTAACGTATTACGTTATGTACTATTACGTAATAACGTATAACGTTATATACTATTACGTACTAACGAATAACGTTATATACAATTACGTTATATCGTAAAACGGTATGTTGTATTACCTTATAACGTATAACGTTATATACTATTACGTATTAATGTATAACGTTATATAGTGTTACCTTATGAGATATAACGTTATATACTATTACGTACTAACGTATTACGTTATGTACTATTACGTACTAACGTATAACGTTATATAGTATTACCTTATTACGTATAACGTTATATACTATCACGTTATAACGTAAAACGATATGTAGTATTACGAGCTAACGTATAACGTTATAGAGTAATACCTTGTTACGTATAACGTTATGTAGTATTACCTTGTTACGTATAACGTTACATACTATTACGTTATAACGCATAACGTTAAATACTACTACGTAAACTTGTATAACGTTGTATACTATTACTCAATAACGTATAACGTTATCTATTATTACCTTATAACGTATAACGTTATATACTATTTCGTAATAACGAATAACGTTATTTACTATTACGTACTAACGTATAACGTTATATAATATTACCTTATTACGTATAACGTTATATACTTTTACGTTATAACGTATAACGTTATGTACTATTACGTAATAACGTATAACGTTATATGCCATTTTGTACTAACGAATAACTTTATATACTATTACTTAATAAAGTATAACGTTATGCAGAATTACCTCATAACGTATAACGTTATATGCTATTACTTTGTAACGTATAACGTTATGTACTATTACGTAATAACGCTTAACGTTATATGCTATTTCGTACTAACGAATAACTTTACATACTATTACTTAATAAAGTATAACGTTATGCAGAATTACCTTATAACGTATAACGTTATATGCTATTACGTTATAACGTATAACGTTATATACTATTACGTACTAACGTATAACGTTTTATGCTATTACGTTCTAACGTATAACGTTATATACTATTACGTAATAACGTATAACGTTATATGCCATTTCGTACTAACGAATAACTTTATATACTATTACTTAATAAAGTATAACGTTATGCAGAATTACCTCATAACGTATAACGTTATATGCTATTACTTTGTAACGTATAACGTTATGTACTATTACGTAATAACGCTTAACGTTATATGCTATTTCGTACTAACGAATAACTTTACAGACTATTACTTAATAAAGTATAACGTTATGCAGAATTACCTTATAACGTATAACGTTATATGCTATTACGTTATAACGTATAACGTTATATACTATTACGTACTAACGTATAACGTTTTATGCTATTACGTTCTAACGTATAACGTTATATACTATTACGTAATAACGTATAACGTTATGTACTATTACGTAATAACGTATAACGTTATATGCCATTTCGTACTAGCGAATAACTTTATATACTATTACTTAATAAAGTATGAAGTTATGCAGAATTACCTTATAACGTATAACGTTATATGCTATTACGTTGTAACGTATAACGATATATACTATTACGTACTAACGTATAACGTTATGTACTATTACGTAATAACGTATAACGTTATATACTATTTCGTACTAACGAATAACTTTATATACTATTACTTAATAAAGTATGACGTTATGCAGAATTACCTTATAACGTATAACGTTATATGCTATTACGTTATAACGTATAACGTTATATACTATTACGTACTAACGTATAAGGTTATGTACTACTACGTAATAACGTATAACGATATATACTATTACGTACTAACGTATAACGTTATATACTATTACGTATTAATGTATAACGATATATAGTGTTACCTTATGAGGTATAACGACATATACTATTACGTATTAATGTATAACGTTATATAGTATTACATTATGACGTATAACGTTATATACTATTACGTTATAACACATAACGTTAAATACTTTTACGCTATAACGTATAACGTTATGTATTATTACGTAATAACGTATAACGATATATACTATTACGTACTAACGTATAACGTTATGTACTATTACGTAATAACGTATAACGTTATATGCTATTTCGTACTAACGAATAACTTTGTATACTATTACGTGTTAATGTATAACGTTATATACTATTACGTACTAACGTATAACGTTATATACTATTACATATTAATGTTTAACGTTATGTAGTATTACCTTGTTACGTATAACGTTATATACTATTACGTAAAAACGTATAACGTTATATACTATTACGTACTAACGTATTACGTTATGTACTATTACGTACTAACGTATAACGTTATATAGTATTACCTTATTACGTATAACGTTATATACTATCACGTTATAACGTAAAACGATATGTAGTATTACGAGCTAACGTATAACGTTATAGAGTAATACCTTATGACGTATAACGTTATGTACTATTACCTAATAACGTATAACGTTATATAGTACTACCATGTGACGTATAATGTTATGTAGTATTACCTTATGACGTATAGCGTTATGTAGTATTACCTTGTTACGTATAACGTTATGTAGTATTACCTTGTTACGTATAACGTTACATACTATTACGTAATAACGTATAACATTATATAGTATTACGTACTAACGTATAACGATATATACTATTACCTGCTAACGTATTATGTTATATACTATTACGTTATATTGTATAACGTTATGTAGTATTACCTTATAACGTATAACGTTCTATACTATTATGTTATAAAGTTTAACGTTATATACTATTGCGTACTAACGTATAACGTTATGTACTATTACGTAATAACGTATAACGTTATATGCCATTTCGTACTAGCGAATAACTTTATATACTATTACTTAATAAAGTATGAAGTTATGCAGAATTACCTTATAACGTATAACGTTATATGCTGTTACGTTGTAACGTATAACGATATATACTATTACGTACTAACGTATAACGTTATATAATATTACCTTATTACGTATAACGTTATATACTTTTACGTTATAACGTATAACGTTATGTACTATTACGTAATAACGTATAACGTTATATGCCATTTTGTACTAACGAATAACTTTATATACTATTACTTAATAAAGTATAACGTTATGCAGAATTACCTCATAACGTATAACGTTATATGCTATTACTTTGTAACGTATAACGTTATGTACTATTACGTAATAACGCTTAACGTTATATGCTATTTCGTACTAACGTAAAACTTTACATACTATTACTTAATAAAGTATAACGTTATGCAGAATTACCTTATAACGTATAACGATATATACTATTACGTACTAACGTATAACGTTATATACTATTACGTATTAATGTATAACGATATATAGTGTTACCTTATGAGGTATAACGACATATACTATTACGTATTAATGTATAACGTTATATAGTATTACATTATGACGTATAACGTTATATACTATTACGTTATAACACATAACGTTAAATACTTTTACGCTATAACGTATAACGTTATGTATTATTACGTAATAACGTATAACGATATATACTATTACGTACTAACGTATAACGTTATGTACTATTACGTAATAATGTATAACGTTATATGCTATTTCGTACTAACGAATAACTTTGTATACTATTACGTGTTAATGTATAACGTTATATACTATTACGTACTAACGTATAACGTTATATACTATTACATATTAATGTTTAACGTTATGTAGTATTACCTTGTTACGTATAACGTTATATACTATTACGTAAAAACGTATAACGTTATATACTATTACGTACTAACGTATTACGTTATGTACTATTACGTACTAACGTATAACGTTATATAGTATTACCTTATTACGTATAACGTTATATACTATCACGTTATAACGTAAAACGATATGTAGTATTACGAGCTAACGTATAACGTTATAGAGTAATACCTTATGACGTATAACGTTATGTACTATTACCTAATAACGTATAACGTTATATAGTACTACCATGTGACGTATAATGTTATGTAGTATTACCTTATGACGTATAGCGTTATGTAGTATTACCTTGTTACGTATAACGTTATGTAGTATTACCTTGTTACGTATAACGTTACATACTATTACGTAATAACGTATAACATTATATAGTATTACGTACTAACGTATAACGATATATACTATTACCTACTAACGTATTATGTTATATACTATTACGTTATATCGTAAAACGTTATGTAGTATTACCTTATAACGTATAACGTTCTATACTATTATGTTATAAAGTTTAACGTTATATACTATTGCGTACTAACGTATAACGTTATGTACTATTACGTAATAACGTATAACGTTATATGCCATTTCGTACTAGCGAATAACTTTATATACTATTACTTAATAAAGTATGAAGTTATGCAGAATTACCTTATAACGTATAACGTTATATGCTATTACGTTGTAACGTATAACGATATATACTATTACGTACTAACGTATAACGTTATATAATATTACCTTATTACGTATAACGTTATATACTTTTACGTTATAACGTATAACGTTATGTACTATTACGTAATAACGTATAACGTTATATGCCATTTTGTACTAACGAATAACTTTATATACTATTACTTAATAAAGTATAACGTTATGCAGAATTACCTCATAACGTATAACGTTATATGCTATTACTTTGTAACGTATAACGTTATGTACTATTACGTAATAACGCTTAACGTTATATGCTATTTCGTACTAACGTAAAACTTTACATACTATTACTTAATAAAGTATAACGTTATGCAGAATTACCTTATAACGTATAACGTTATATGCTATTACGTTATAACGTATAACGTTATATACTATTACGTACTAACGTATAACGTTTTATGCTATTACGTTCTAACGTATAACGTTATATACTATTACGTAATAACGTATAACGTTATATGCCATTTCGTACTAACGAATAACTTTATATACTATTACTTAATAAAGTATAACGTTATGCAGAATTACCTCATAACGTATAACGTTATATGCTATTACTTTGTAACGTATAACGTTATGTACTATTACGTAATAACGCTTAACGTTATATGCTATTTCGTACTAACGAATAACTTTACAGACTATTACTTAATAAAGTATAACGTTATGCAGAATTACCTTATAACGTATAACGTTATATGCTATTACGTTGTAACGTATAACGTTGTGTACTATTACGTAATAACGTATAGCGATATATACTATTACGTACTAACGTATAACGTTATGTACTATTACGTAATAACGTATAACGTTATATGCCATTTCGTACTAACGAATAACTTTATATACTATTACTTAATAAAGTATAACGTTATGCAGAATTACCTTATAACGTATAACGTTATATGCTATTACGTTGTAACGTATAACGTTATATACTATTACGTACTAACGTATAACGTTATGTACTATTACGTAATAACGTATAACGTTATATGCCATTTCGTACTAGCGAATAACTTTATATACTATTACTTAATAAAGTATGAAGTTATGCAGAATTACCTTATAACGTATAACGTTATATGCTATTACGTTGTAACGTATAACGATATATACTATTACGTACTAACGTATAACGTTATGTACTATTACGTAATAACGTATAACGTTATATACTATTTCGTACTAACGAATAACTTTATATACTATTACTTAATAAAGTATGACGTTATGCAGAATTACCTTATAACGTATAACGTTATATGCTATTACGTTATAACGTATAACGTTATATACTATTACGTACTAACGTATAAGGTTATGTACTACTACGTAATAACGTATAACGATATATACTATTACGTACTAACGTATAACGTTATATACTATTACGTATTAATGTATAACGATATATAGTGTTACCTTATGAGGTATAACGACATATACTATTACGTATTAATGTATAACGTTATATAGTATTACATTATGACGTATAACGTTATATACTATTACGTTATAACACATAACGTTAAATACTTTTACGCTATAACGTATAACGTTATGTACTATTACGTAATAACGTATAACGTTATATGCTATTTCGTACTAACGAATAACTTTGTATACTATTACGTGTTAATGTATAACGTTATATACTATTACGTACTAACGTATAACGTTATATACTACTACATATTAATGTTTAACGTTATGTAGTATTACATTGTTACGTATAACGTTATATACTATTACGTAAAAACGTATAACGTTATATACTATTACGTACTAACGTATTACGTTATGTACTATTACGTACTAACGTATAACGTTATATAGTATTACCTTATTACGTATAACGTTATATACTATCACGTTATAACGTAAAACGATATGTAGTATTACGAGCTAACGTATAACGTTATAGAGTAATACCTTATGACGTATAACGTTATGTACTATTACCTAATAACGTATAACGTTATATAGTACTACCATGTGACGTATAATGTTATGTAGTATTACCTTATGACGTATAGCGTTATGTGGTATTACCTTGTTACGTATAACGTTATGTAGTATTACCTTGTTACGTATAACGTTACATACTATTACGTAATAACGTATAACATTATATAGTATTACGTACTAACGTATAACGATATATACTATTACCTACTAACGTATTATGTTATATACTATTACGTTATATCGTAAAACGTTATGTAGTATTACCTTATAACGTATAACGTTCTATACTATTATGTTATAAAGTTTAACGTTATATACTATTGCGTACTAACGTATAACGTTATGTACTATTACGTAATAACGTATAACGTTATATGCCATTTCGTACTAGCGAATAACTTTATATACTATTACTTAATAAAGTATGAAGTTATGCAGAATTACCTTATAACGTATAACGTTATATGCTATTACGTTGTAACGTATAACGATATATACTATTACGTAGTAACGTATAACGTTATATAATATTACCTTATTACGTATAACGTTATATACTTTTACGTTATAACGTATAACGTTATGTACTATTAAGTAATAACGTATAACGTTATATGCCATTTTGTACTAACGAATAACTTTATATACTATTACTTAATAAAGTATAACGTTATGCAGAATTACCTCATAACGTATAACGTTATATGCTATAACTTTGTAACGTATAACGTTATGTACTATTACGTAATAACGCTTAACGTTATATGCTATTTCGTACTAACGTAAAACTTTACATACTATTACTTAATAAAGTATAACGTTATGCAGAATTACCTTATAACGTATAACGTTATATGCTATTACGTTATAACGTATAACGTTATATACTATTACGTACTAACGTATAACGTTATGTACTATTACGTAATAACGTATAACGTTATATACTATTTCGTACTAACGAATAACTTTATATACTATTACTTAATAAAGTATGACGTTATGCAGAATTACCTTATAACGTATAACGTTATATGCTATTACGTTATAACGTATAACGTTATATACTATTACGTACTAACGTATAAGGTTATGTACTACTACGTAATAACGTATAACGATATATACTATTACGTACTAACGTATAACGTTATATACTATTACGTATTAATGTATAACGATATATAGTGTTACCTTATGAGGTATAACGACATATACTATTACGTATTAATGTATAACGTTATATAGTATTACATTATGACGTATAACGTTATATACTATTACGTTATAACACATAACGTTAAATACTTTTATGCTATAACGTATAACGTTATGTATTATTACGTAATATCGTATAATGATATATACTATTACGTACTAACGTATAACGTTATGTACTATTACGTAATAATGTATAACGTTATATGCTATTTCGTACTAACGAATAACTTTGTATACTATTACGTGTTAATGTATAACGTTATATACTATTACGTACTAACGTATAACGTTATATACTATTACATATTAATGTTTAACGTTATGTAGTATTACCTTGTTACGTATAACGTTATATACTATTACGTAAAAACGTATAACGTTATATACTATTACGTACTAACGTATTACGTTATGTACTATTACGTACTAACGTATAACGTTATATAGTATTACCTTATTACGTATAACGTTATATACTATCACGTTATAACGTAAAACGATATGTAGTATTACGAGCTAACGTATAACGTTATAGAGTAATACCTTATGACGTATAACGTTATGTACTATTACCTAATAACGTATAACGTTATATAGTACTACCATGTGACGTATAATGTTATGTAGTATTACCTTATGACGTATAGCGTTATGTAGTATTACCTTGTTACGTATAACGTTATGTAGTATTACCTTGTTACGTATAACGTTACATACTATTACGTAATAACGTATAACATTATATAGTATTACGTACTAACGTATAACGATATATACTATTACCTACTAACGTATTATGTTATATACTATTACGTTATATCGTAAAACGTTATGTAGTATTACCTTATAACGTATAACGTTCTATACTATTATGTTATAAAGTTTAACGTTATATACTATTGCGTACTAACGTATAACGTTATGTACTATTACGTAATAACGTATAACGTTATATGCCATTTCGTACTAGCGAATAACTTTATATACTATTACTTAATAAAGTATGAAGTTATGCAGAATTACCTTATAACGTATAACGTTATATGCTATTACGTTGTAACGTATAACGATATATACTATTACGTACTAACGTATAACGTTATATAATATTACCTTATTACGTATAACGTTATATACTTTTACGTTATAACGTATAACGTTATGTACTATTACGTAATAACGTATAACGTTATATGCCATTTTGTACTAACGAATAACTTTATATACTATTACTTAATAAAGTATAACGTTATGCAGAATTACCTCATAACGTATAACGTTATATGCTATAACTTTGTAACGTATAACGTTATGTACTATTACGTAATAACGCTTAACGTTATATGCTATTTCGTACTAACGTAAAACTTTACATACTATTACTTAATAAAGTATAAGGTTATGCAGAATTACCTTATAACGTATAACGTTATATGCTATTACGTTATAACGTATAACGTTATATACTATTACGTACTAACGTATAACGTTATGTACTATTACGTAATAACGTATAACGTTATATACTATTACGTACTAACGTATAACGTTTTATGCTATTACGTTCTAACGTATAACGTTATATACTATTACGTAATAACGTATAACGTTATATGCCATTTCGTACTAACGAATAACTTTATATACTATTACTTAATAAAGTATAACGTTATGCAGAATTACCTCATAACGTATAACGTTATATGCTATTACTTTGTAACGTATAACGTTATGTACTATTACGTAATAACGCTTAACGTTATATGCTATTTCGTACTAACGAATAACTTTACAGACTATTACTTAATAAAGTATAACGTTATGCAGAATTACCTTATAACGTATAACGTTATATGCTATTACGTTGTAACGTATAACGTTATGTACTATTACGTAATAACGTATAGCGACATATACTATTACGTACTAACGTATAACGTTATGTACTATTACGTAATAACGTATAACGTTATATGCCATTTCGTACTAACGAATAACTTTATATACTATTACTTAATAAAGTATAACGTTATGCAGAATTACCTTATAACGTATAACGTTATATGCTATTACGTTGTAACGTATAACGTTATATACTATTACGTACTAACGTATAACGTTATGTACTATTACGTAATAACGTATAACGTTATATGCCATTTCGTACTAGCGAATAACTTTATATACTATTACTTAATAAAGTATGAAGTTATGCAGAATTACCTTATAACGTATAACGTTATATGCTATTACGTTGTAACGTATAACGATATATACTATTACGTACTAACGTATAACGTTATGTACTATTACGTAATAACGTATAACGTTATATACTATTTCGTACTAACGAATAACTTTATATACTATTACTTAATAAAGTATGACGTTATGCAGAATTACCTTATAACGTATAACGTTATATGCTATTACGTTATAACGTATAACGTTATATACTATTACGTACTAACGTATAAGGTTATGTACTACTACGTAATAACGTATAACGATATATACTATTACGTACTAACGTATAACGTTATATACTATTACGTATTAATGTATAACGATATATACTGTTACCTTATGAGGTATAACGACATATACTATTACGTATTAATGTATAACGTTATATAGTATTACATTATGACGTATAACGTTATATACTATTACGTTATAACACATAACGTTAAATACTTTTACGCTATAACGTATAACGTTATGTACTATTACGTAATAACGTATAACGTTATATGCTATTTCGTAGTAACGAATAACTTTGTATACTATTACGTGTTAATGTATAACGTTATATACTATTACGTACTAACGTATAACGTTATATACTATTACATATTAATGTTTAACGTTATGTAGTATTACCTTGTTACGTATAACGTTATATACTATTACGTAAAAACGTATAACGTTATATACTATTACGTACTAACGTATTACGTTATGTACTATTACGTACTAACGTATAACGTTATATAGTATTACCTTATTACGTATAACGTTATATACTATCACGTTATAACGTAAAACGATATGTAGTATTACGAGCTAACGTATAACGTTATAGAGTAATACCTTATGACGTATAACGTTATGTACTATTACCTAATAACGTATAACGTTATATAGTACTACCATGTGACGTATAATGTTATGTAGTATTACCTTATGACGTATAGCGTTATGTAGTATTACCTTGTTACGTATAACGTTATGTAGTATTACCTTGTTACGTATAACGTTACATACTATTACGTAATAACGTATAACATTATATAGTATTACGTACTAACGTATAACGATATATACTATTACCTACTAACGTATTATTTTATATACTATTACGTTATATCGTAAAACGTTATGTAGTATTACCTTATAACGTATAACGTTCTATACTATTATGTTATAAAGTTTAACGTTATATACTATTGCGTACTAACGTATAACGTTATGTACTATTACGTAATAACGTATAACGTTATATGCCATTTCGTACTAGCGAATAACTTTATATACTATTACTTAATAAAGTATGAAGTTATGCAGAATTACCTTATAACGTATAACGTTATATGCTATTACGTTGTAACGTATAACGATATATACTATTACGTACTAACGTATAACGTTATATAATATTACCTTATTACGTATAACGTTATATACTTTTACGTTATAACGTATAACGTTATGTACTATTACGTAATAACGTATAACGTTATATGCCATTTTGTACTAACGAATAACTTTATATACTATTACTTAATAAAGTATAACGTTATGCAGAATTACCTCATAACGTATAACGTTATATGCTATTACTTTGTAACGTATAACGTTATGTACTATTACGTAATAACGCTTAACGTTATATGCTATTTCGTACTAACGTAAAACTTTACATACTATTACTTAATAAAGTATAACGTTATGCAGAATTACCTTATAACGTATAACGTTATATACTATTACGTGTTAATGTATAACGTTATATACTATTACGTTGTAACGTAAAACGATATGTAGTATTACCTTATGACGTATACCGTTATATATTATTACGTACTAACGTATAACGTTATATAGTATTACGTACTAACGTATAACGTTATATACTATTACGTACTAACGTATAACGTTATATACTATTACGTTCTAACATATAACTTTATATAGTATTACGTAATACCGTATAACGTTATATAGTATTACCTTATTACGTATAACGTTATATACTATTACGTTATAACGCATAACGTTAAATACTATTACGTAAACTTGTATAACGTTATATACTATTACTTAATAACGTATAACGTTATCTAGTATTACTTTATAACGTATAACGTTATATACTATTACGTTATAACGCATAACGTTAAATACTTTTACGTTATAACGTATAACGTTATGTACTATTACGTAATAACGTATAACGATATATACTATTACGTATTAATGTATAACGTTATATAGTATTACATTATTACGTATAACGTTATATACTATTACGTTATAACGCATAACGTTAAATACTTTTACGTTATAACGTATAACGTTATGTACTATTACGTAGTAACGTATAACGATATATACTATTACGTATTAATGTATAACGTTATATAGTATTACCTTATTACGTACAACGTTATGTACTATTACGTAATAACGTATAACGCTATATACTATTACGGTATAACGTATAACGTTACACACTATTACGTACTAACGTATAACGTTTTATAGTATTACGTTCTAACGTAAAACTTTATATAGTATTACGTACTAACGTATAACGTTATATAGTATTACCTTATTACGTATAACGTTATATACTATCACGTTGTATCGTAAAACGTATGTAGTATTACCTTATAACGTATAACGTTATATACTATTATGTTATAAAGTTTAACGTTATATACTATTGCGTACTAACGTATAACGTTATGTACTATTACGTAATAACGTATAACGTTATATAGTATTACCATATGACGTATAACCTTATGAAGTATTACCTTATGACGTATAACGTTATATACTATCACGTTATAACGTAAAACGATATGCAGTATTACGTACCAACGTATAACGTTATAGAGTAATACCTTATGACGTATAACGTTATGTACTATTACCTAATAACGTATAACGTTATGTAGTATTACCTTGTTACGTATAACGTTATGTAGTATTACCTTGTTACGTATAACGTTATGTAGTATTACCTTGTTACGTATAACGTTATATACTATTACGTAAAAACGTATAACGTTATGTACTATTACGTAATAACGTATAACGTTATATACTATTACGTATTAATGTATAACGTTATATAGTATTATGTACTAACGTATAACGTTTTATGCTATTACGTTCTAACGTATAACGTTATATACTATTACGTAATAACGTATTACGTTATATGCCATTTCGTACTAACGAATAACGTTATATGCCATTTCGGACTAACGAATAACTTTATATACTATTACTTAATAAAGTATAACGTTATGCAGAATTACCTTATAACGTATAACGTTATATGCTATTACGTTATAACGTATAACGTTATATACTATTACGTAATAACGTATAACGTTATTTACTATTACGTTATAACGTATAACGTTGTATACTATTACGTACTAACGTATAACGTTTTATGCTATTACGTTCTAACGTATAACGTTATATTCTATTACGTAATAACGTATAACGTTATATGCCATTTCGTACTAACGAATAACTTTATATACTATTACTTAATAAAGTATAACGTTATGCGGAATTACCTTATAACGTATAACGTTATATGCTATTACGTTGTAACGTATAACGTTATGTACTATTACGTAATAACGTATAGCGATATATACTATTACGTACTAACGTATAACGTTATGTACTATTACGTAATAACGTATAACGTTATATGCCATTTCGTACTAACGAATAACTTTATATACTATTACTTAATAAAGTATAACGTTATGCAGAATTACCTTATAACGTATAACGTTATATGCTATTACGTTGTAACGTATAACGTTATATACTATTACGTACTAACGTATAACGTTATATACTATTACGTAATAACGTATAACGTTATTTACTATTACGTTATAACGTATAACGTTATATACTATTACGTACTAACGTATAACGTTTTATGCTATTACGTTCTAACGTATAACGTTATATACTATTACGTAATAACGTATAACGTTATATGCCATTTCGTACTAACGAATAACTTTATATACTATTACTTAATAAAGTATAACGTTATGCGGAATTACCTTATAACGTATAACGTTATATGCTATTACGTTGTAACGTATTACGTTATGTACTATTACGTAATAACGTATAGCGATATATACTATTACGTACTAACGTATAACGTTATGTACTATTACGTAATAACGTATAACGTTATATGCCATTTCGTACTAACGAATAACTTTATATACTATTACTTAATAAAGTATAACGTTATGCAGAATTACCTTATAACGTATTACGTTATATGCTATTACGTTGTAACGTATAACGTTATATACTATTACGTACTAACGTATAACGTTATGTACTATTACGTAATAACGTATAACGTTATGTAGTATTACCATATGACGTATAACGTTATGTAGTATTACCTTATGACGTATAACGTTATATACTATCACGTTATAACGTAAAATGATATGTAGTCTTACGTGCTAACGTATAACGTTATAGAGTAATACCTTATGACGTATAACGTTATGTACTATTACCTAATAACGTATAACGTTATATAGTATTACCATATGACGTATAACGTTATGTAGTATTACCTTATGACGTATAACGTTATGTAGTATTACCTTGTTACGTATAACGTTATGTAGTATTACCTTGTTACGTATAACGTTATGTAGTATTACCTTCTTACGTATAACGTTATATACTATTACGTAAAAACGTATAACGTTATATACTATTACGTGTTAATGTATAACGTTATATACTATTACGTTGTAACGTAAAACGATATGTAGTATTACCTTATGACGTATACCGTTATATATTATTACGTACTAACGTATAACGTTATATAGTATTACGTACTAACGTATAACGTTATATACTATTACGTACTAACGTATAACGTTATATACTATTACGTTCTAACGTATAACTTTATATAGTATTACGTAATACCGTATAACGTTATATAGTATTACCTTATTACGTATAACGTTATATACTATTACGTTATAACGCATAACGTTAAATACTATTACGTAAACTTGTATAACGTTATATACTATTACTTAATAACGTATAACGTTATCTAGTATTACCTTATAACGTATAACGTTATATACTATTACGTTATAACGCATAACGTTAAATACTTTTACGTTATAACGTATAACGTTATGTACTATTACGTAATAACGTATAACGATATATACTATTACGTATTAATGTATAACGTTATATAGTATTACCTTATTACGTATAACGTTATATACTATTACGTTATAACGCATAACGTTAAATACATTTACGTTATAACGTATAACGTTATGTACTATTACGTAGTAACGTATAACGATATATACTATTACGTATTAATGTATAACGTTATATAGTATTACCTTATTACGTATAACGTTATGTACTATTACGTAATAACGTATAACGCTATATACTATTACGGTATAACGTATAACGTTATATGCCATTTCGTACTAACGAATAACGTTATATGCCATTTCGTACTATCGAATAACTTTATATACTATTACTTAATAAAGTATGAAGTTATGCAGAATTACCTTATAACGTATAACGTTATATGCTATTACGTTGTAACGTATAACGATATATACTATTACGTACTAACGTATAACGTTATGTACTATTACGTAATAACGTATAACGTTATATACTATTTCGTACTAACGAATAACTTTATATACTATTACTTAATAAAGTATGACGTTATGCAGAATTACCTTATAACGTATAACGTTATATGCTATTACGTTATAACGTATAACGTTATATACTATTACGTACTAACGTATAAGGTTATGTACTACTACGTAATAACGTACAACGATATATACTATTACGTACTAACGTATAACGTTATATACTATTACGTATTAATGTATAACGTTATATAGTGTTACCTTATGAGGTATAACGACATATACTATTACGTATTAATGTATAACGTTATATAGTATAACATTATGACGTATAACGTTATATACTATTACGTTATAACACATAACGTTAAATACTTTTACGCTATAACGTATAACGTTATGTACTATTACGTAATAACGTATAACGATATATACTATTACGTACTAACGTATAACGTTATGTACTATTACGTAATAACGTATAACGTTATATACTATTTCGTACTAACGAATAACTTTGTATACTATTACGTGTTAATGTATAACGTTATATACTATTACGTACTAACGTATAACGTTATATACTATTACATATTAATGTTTAACGTTATGTAGTATTACCTTGTTACGTATAACGTTATATACTATTACGTAAAAACGTATAACGTTATATAGTATTACGTACTAACGTATAACGTTATATACTATTACGTACTAACGTATAACGTTATATACTATTACGTTCTAACGTATAACTTTATATAGTATTACGTACTAACGTATAACGTTATTTAGTATTACCTTATTACGTATAACGTTATATACTATTACGTTATAACGCATAACGTTAAATACTATTACGTAAACTTGTATAACGTTGTATACTATTACTTATTAACGTATAACGTTATTTACTATTACGTACTAACGTATAACGTTATATAATATTACCTTATTACGTATAACGTTATATACTTTTACGTTATAACGTATAACGTTATGTACTATTACGTAATAACGCTTAACGTTATATGCTATTTCGTACTAACGAATAACTTTACATACTATTACTTAATAAAGTATAACGTTATGCAGAATTACCTTATAACGTATAACGTTATATGCTATTACGTTATAACGTATAACGTTATATACTATTACGTACTAACGTATAAGGTTATGTACTATTACGTAATAACGTATAACGATATATACTATTACGTACTAACGTATAACGTTATATACTATTACGGTATAACGTATAACGCTATATACTATTACGGTATAACGTATAACGTTATATAGTATTACGTATTAATGTATAACGTTATATAGTATTACATTATGACGTATAACGTTATATACTAATACGTTATAAAGCATAGCGTTAAATACTTTTACGCTGTAACGTATAACGTTATGTACTATTACGTAATAACGTATAACGAGATATACTATTACGTACTAACGTATAAGGTTATGTACTATTACGTAATAACGTATAACGATATATACTATTACGTACTAACGTATAACGTTATATACTATTACGGTATAGCGTATAACGCTATATACTATTACTATATAACGTATAACGTTATATACTATTACGTATTAATGTATAACGTTATATAGTATAACATTATGACGTATAACGTTATATACTATTACGTTATAAAGCATAACGTTAAATACTTTTATGCTGTAACGTATAACGTTACGTACTATTACGTAATAACGTATAACGATATGTACTATTACGTACTAACGTATAACGTTATATACTATTACGTATTAATGTATAACGTTATAGAGTGTTACCTTATGAGATATAACGTTATATACTATTACGTACTAACGTATTACGTTATGTACTATTACGTAATAACGTATAACGTTATATACTATTACGTACTAACGTATTACGTTATGTACTATTACGTACTAACGTATAACGTTATATAGTATTACCTTATTACGTATAACGTTATATACTATCACGTTATAACGTAAAACGATATGTAGTATTACGAGCTAACGTATAACGTTATAGAGTAATACCTTATGACGTATAACGTTATGTACTATTACCTAATAACGTATAACGTTATATAGTACTACCATGTGACGTATAATGTTATGTAGTATTACCTTATGACGTATAGCGTTATGTAGTGTTACCTTGTTACGTATAACGTTATGTAGTATTACCTTGTTACGTATAACGTTACATACTATTACGTAATAACGTATAACATTATATAGTATTACGTACTAACGTATAACGATATATACTATTACCTACTAACGTATTATGTTATATACTATTACGTTATATCGTAAAACGTTATGTAGTATTACCTTATAACGTATAACGTTATATACTATTATGTTATAAAGTTTAACGTTATATACTATTGCGTACTAACGTATAACGTTATGTACTATTACGTAATAACGTATAACGTTATGTAGTATTACCATATGACGTATAACGTTATGTATTTATTACCTTATGACGTATAACGTTATATACTATCACGTTATAACGTAAAATGATATGTAGTATTACGTGCTAACGTATAACGTTATAGAGTAATACCTTATGACGTATAACGTTATGTACTATTACCTAATAACGTATAACGTTATATAGTATTACCATATGACGTATAACGTTATGTAGTATTACCTTATGACGTATAACGTTATGTAGTATTACCTTGTTACGTATAACATTATGTAGTATTACCTTGTTACGTATAACGTTATGTAGTATTACCTTCTTACGTATAACGTTATATACTATTACGTAAAAACGTATAACGTTATATACTATTACGTGTTAATGTATAACGTTATATACTATTACGTTGTAACGTAAAACGATATGTAGTATTACCTTATGACGTATACCGTTATATATTATTACATACTAACGTATAACGTTATATAGTATTACCTTATTACGTATAACGTTATATACTATTACGTTATAACGCATAACGTTAAATACTTTCACGTTATAACGTATAACGTTATGTACTATTACGTAGTAACGTATAACGATATATACTATTACGTATTAATGTATAACGTTATATAGTATTACCTTATTACGTATAACGTTATGTACTATTACGTAATAACGTATAACGCTATATACTATTACGGTATAACGTATAACGTTACACACTATTACGTACTAACGTATAACGTTTTATACTATTACGTTCTAACGTAAAACTTTATATAGTATTACGTACTAACGTATAACGTTATATAGTATTACCTTATTACGTATAACGTTATATACTATCACGTTATATCGTAAAACGTATGTAGTATTACCTTATAACGTATAACGTTATATACTATTATGTTATAAAGTTTAACGTTATATACTATTGCGTACTAACGTATAACTTTATGTACTATTACGTAATAACGTATAACGTTATGTAGTATTACCATATGACGTATAACGTTATGTATTTATTACCTTATGACGTATAACGTTATATACTATCACGTTATAACGTAAAATGATATGTAGTATTACGTGCTAACGTATAACGTTATAGAGTAATACCTTATGACGTATAACGTTATGTACTATTACCTAATAACGTATAACGTTATATAGTATTACCATATGACGTATAACGTTATGTAGTATTACCTTATGACGTATAACGTTATGTAGTATTACCTTGTTACGTATAACATTATGTAGTATTACCTTGTTACGTATAACGTTATGTAGTATTACCTTCTTACGTATAACGTTATATACTATTACGTAAAAACGTATAACGTTATATACTATTACGTGTTAATGTATAACGTTATATACTATTACGTTGTAACGTAAAACGATATGTAGTATTACCTTATGACGTATACCGTTATATATTATTACATACTAACGTATAACGTTATATAGTATTACCTTATTACGTATAACGTTATATACTATTACGTTATAACGCATAACGTTAAATACTTTCACGTTATAACGTATAACGTTATGTACTATTACGTAGTAACGTATAACGATATATACTATTACGTATTAATGTATAACGTTATATAGTATTACCTTATTACGTATAACGTTATGTACTATTACGTAATAACGTATAACGCTATATACTATTACGGTATAACGTATAACGTTACACACTATTACGTACTAACGTATAACGTTTTATACTATTACGTTCTAACGTAAAACTTTATATAGTATTACGTACTAACGTATAACGTTATATAGTATTACCTTATTACGTATAACGTTATATACTATCACGTTATATCGTAAAACGTATGTAGTATTACCTTATAACGTATAACGTTATATACTATTATGTTATAAAGTTTAACGTTATATACTATTGCGTACTAACGTATAACGTTATATACTATTACGTATTAATGTATAACGTTATATAGTGTTACCTTATGAGGTATAACGACATATACTATTACGTATTAATGTATAACGTTATATAGTATAACATTATGACGTATAACGTTATATACTATTACGTTATAACACATAACGTTAAATACTTTTACGCTATAACGTATAACGTTATGTACTATTACGTAATAACGTATAACGATATATACTATTACGTACTAACGTATAACGTTATGTACTATTACGTAATAACGTATAACGTTATATACTATTTCGTACTAACGAATAACTTTGTATACTATTACGTGTTAATGTATAACGTTATATACTATTACGTACTAACGTATAACGTTATATACTATTACATATTAATGTTTAACGTTATGTAGTATTACCTTGTTACGTATAACGTTATATACTATTACGTAAAAACGTATAACGTTATATACTATTACGTACTAACGAATAACTTTGTATACTATTACGTTATAACGTATATCGTTATATAGTATTACGTACTAACGTATAACGTTATATAGTATTACGTACTAACGTATAACGTTATATACTATTACGTACTAACGTATAACGTTATATACTATTACGTTCTAACGTATAACTTTATATAGTATTACGTACTAACGTATAACGTTATTTAGTATTACCTTATTACGTATAACGTTATATACTATTACGTTATAACGCATAACGTTAAATACTATTACGTAAACTTGTATAACGTTGTATACTATTACTTATTAACGTATAACGTTATTTACTATTACGTACTAACGTATAACGTTATATACTATTACGGTATAACGTATAACGCTATATACTATTACGGTATAACGTATAACGTTATATAGTATTACGTATTAATGTATAACGTTATATAGTATTACATTATGACGTATAACGTTATATACTAATACGTTATAAAGCATAGCGTTAAATACTTTTACGCTGTAACGTATAACGTTATGTACTATTACGTAATAACGTATAACGAGATATACTATTACGTACTAATGTATAAGGTTATGTACTATTACGTAATAACGTATAACGATATATACTATTACGTACTAACGTATAACGTTATATACTATTACGGTATAGCGTATAACGCTATATACTATTACTATATAACGTATAACGTTATATACTATTACGTATTAATGTATAACGTTATATAGTATTACATTATGACGTATAACGTTATATACTATTACGTTATAAAGCATAACGTTAAATACTTTTATGCTGTAACGTATAACGTTACGTACTATTACGTAATAACGTATAACGATATGTACTATTACGTACTAACGTATAACGTTATATACTATTACGTATTAATGTATAACGTTATAGAGTGTTACCTTATGAGATATAACGTTATATACTATTACGTACTAACGTATTACGTTATGTACTATTACGTAATAACGTATAACGTTATATACTATTACGTACTAACGTATTACGTTATGTACTATTACGTAATAACGTATAACGTTATATACTATTACGCACTAACGAATAACGTTATATACAATTACGTTATATCGTAAAACGGTATGTTGTATTACCTTATAACGTATAACGTTATATACTATTACGTATTAATGTATAACGTTATATAGTGTTACCTTATGAGATATAACGTTATATACTATTACGTACTAACGTATTACGTTATGTACTATTACGTACTAGCGTATAACGTTATATAGTATTACCTTATTACGTATAACGTTATATACTATCACGTTATAACGTAAAACGATATGTAGTATTACGAGCTAACGTATAACGTTATAGAGTAATACCTTATGACGTATAACGTTATATACTATTATGTTATAAAGTTTAACGTTATATACTATTGCGTACTAACGTATAACGTTATGTACTATTACGTAATAACGTATAACGTTATGTAGTATTACCATATGACGTATAACGTTATGTATTTATTACCTTATGACGTATAACGTTATATACTATCACGTTATAACGTAAAATGATATGTAGTATTACGTGCTAACGTATAACGTTATAGAGTAATACCTTATGACGTAAAACGTTATGTACTATTACCTAATAACGTATAACGTTATATAGTATTACCATATGACGTATAACGTTATGTAGTATTACCTTATGACGTATAACGTTATGTAGTATTACCTTGTTACGTATAACGTTATGTAGTATTACCTTGTTACGTATAACGTTATGTAGTATTACCTTCTTACGTATAACGTTATATACTATTACGTAAAAACGTATAACGTTATATACTATTACGTGTTAATGTATAACGTTATATACTATTACGTTGTAACGTAAAACGATATGTAGTATTACCTTATGACGTATACCGTTATATATTATTACGTACTAACGTATAACGTTATATAGTATTACGTACTAACGTATAACGTTATATACTATTACGTACTAACGTATAACGTTATATACTATTACGTTCTAACGTATAACTTTATATAGTATTACGTAATAGCGTATAACGTTATATAGTATTACCTTATTACGTACAACGTTATATACTATTACGTTATAACTCATAACGTTAAATACTATTACGTAAACTTGTATAACGTTATATACTATTACTTAATAACGTATAACGTTATCTAGTATTACCTTATAACGTATAACGTTATATACTATTACGTTATAACGCATAACGTTAAATACTTTTACGTTATAACGTATAACGTTATGTACTATTACGTAATAACGTAGAACGATATATACTATTACGTATTAATGTATAACGTTATATAGTATTACCTTATTACGTATAACGTTATATACTATTACGTTATGACGCATAACGTTAAATACTTTTACGTTATAACGTATAACGTTATGTACTATTACGTAGTAACGTATAACGATATATACTATTACGTATTAATGTATAACGTTATATAGTATTACCTTATTACGTATAACGTTATGTACTATTACGTAATAACGTATAACGCTATATACTATTACGGTATAACGTATAACGTTACACACTATTACGTACTAACGTATAACGTTTTATACTATTACGTTCTAACGTAAAACTTTATATAGTAATACGTACTAACGTATAACGTTATATAGTATTACCTTATTACGTATAACGTTATATACTATCACGTTATATCGTAAAACGTATGTAGTATTACCTTATAACGTATAACGTTATATACTATTATGTTATAAAGTTTAACGTTATATACTATTGCGTACTAACGTATAACGTTATGTACTATTACGTAATAACGTATAACGTTATATAGTATTACCATATGACGTATAACCTTATGAAGTATTACCTTATGACGTATAACGTTATATACTACCACGTTATAACGTAAAACGATATGTAGTATTACGTACCAACGTATAATGTTATAGAGTAATACCTTATGACGTATAACGTTTTGTACTATTACCTAATAACGTATAACGTTATGTAGTATTACCTTGTTACGTATAGCGTTATGTAGTATTACCTTGTTACGTATAACGTTATATACTATTACGTAAAAACGTATAACGTTATGTACTATTACGTAATAACGTATAACGTTATATACTATTACGTATTAATGTATAACGTTATATAGTATTACGTACTAACGTATAACGTTTTATGCTATTACGTTCTAACGTATAACGTTATATACTATTACGTAATAACGTATAACGTTATATGCCATGTCGTACTAACGAATAACGTTATATGCCATTTCGTACTAACGAATAACTTTATATACTATTACTTAATAAAGTATAACGTTATGCAGAATTACCTTATAACGTATAACGTTATATGCTATTACGTTATAACGTATAACGTTATATACTATTACGTAATAACGTATAACGTTATTTACTATTACGTTATAACGTATAACGTTATATACTATTACGTACTAACGTATAACGTTTTATGCTATTACGTTCTAACGTATAACGTTATATACTATTACGTAATAACGTATAACGTTATATACTATTTCGTACTAACGTATAACGTTATGTACTATTACGTAATAACGTATAACGTTATGTAGTATTACCATATGACGTATAACGTTATGTATTTATTACCTTATGACGTATAACGTTATATACTATCACGTTATAACGTAAAAAGATATGTAGTATTACGTGCTAACGTATAACGTTATAGAGTAATACCTTATGACGTATAACGTTATGTACTATTACCTAATAACGTATAACGTTATATAGTATTACCATATGACGTATAACGTTATGTAGTATTACCTTATGGCGTATAACGTTATGTAGTATTACCTTGTTACGTATAACGTTATGTAGTATTACCTTGTTACGTATAACGTTATGTAGTATTACCTTATGACGTATAGCGTTATGTAGTATTACCTTGTTACGTATAACGTTATGTAGTATTACCTTGTTACGTATAACGTTACATACTATTACGTAATAACGTATAACATTATATAGTATTACGTACTAACGTATAACGATATATACTATTACCTACTAACGTATTATGTTATATACTATTACGTTATATCGTAAAACGTTATGTAGTATTACCTTATAACGTATAACGTTATATACTATTATGTTATAAAGTTTAACGTTATATACTATTGCGTACTAACGTATAACGTTATGTACTATTACGTAATAACGTATAACGTTATGTAGTATTACCATATGACGTATAACGTTATGTATTTATTACCTTATGACGTATAACGTTATATACTATCACGTTATAACGTAAAATGATATGTAGTATTACGTGCTAACGTATAACGTTATAGAGTAATACCTTATGACGTATAACGTTATGTACTATTACCTAATAACGTATAACGTTATATAGTATTACCATATGACGTATAACGTTATGTAGTATTACCTTATGACGTATAACGTTATGTAGTATTACCTTGTTACGTATAACGTTATGTAGTATTACCTTGTTACGTATAACGTTATGTAGTATTACCTTCTTACGTATAACGTTATATACTATTACGTAAAAACGTATAACGTTATATACTATTACGTGTTAATGTATAACGTTATATACTATTACGTTGTAACGTAAAACGATATGTAGTATTACCTTATGACGTATACCGTTATATATTATTACGTACTAACGTATAACGTTATATAGTATTACGTACTAACGTATAACGTTATATACTATTACGTACTAACGTATAACGTTATATACTATTACGTTCTAACGTATAACTTTATATAGTATTACGTAATAGCGTATAACGTTATATAGTATTACCTTATTACGTACAACGTTATATACTATTACGTTATAACGCATAACGTTAAATACTATTACGTAAACTTGTATAACGTTATATACTATTACTTAATAACGTATAACGTTATCTAGTATTACCTTATAACGTATAACGTTATATACTATTACGTTATAACGCATAACGTTAAATACTTTTACGTTATAACGTATAACGTTATGTACTATTACGTAGTAACGTATAACGATATATACTATTACGTATTAATGTATAACGTTATATAGTATTACCTTATTACGTATAACGTTATATACTATTACGTTATAACCCATAACGTTAAATACTTTTACGTTATAACGTATAACGTTATGTACTATTACGTAGTAACGTATAACGATATATACTATTACGTATTAATGTATAACGTTATATAGTATTACCTTATTACGTATAACGTTATGTACTATTACGTAATAACGTATAACGCTATATACTATTACGTTATAACGCATAACGTTAAATACTTTTACGTTATAACGTATAACGTTATGTACTATTACGTAGTAACGTAGAACGATATATACTATTACGTATTAATGTATAACGTTATATAGTATTACCTTATTACGTATAACGTTATATACTATTACGTTATAACCCATAACGTTAAATACTTTTACGTTATAACGTATAACGTTATGTACTATTACGTAGTAACGTATAACGATATATACTATTACGTATTAATGTATAACGTTATATAGTATTACCTTATTACGTATAACGTTATGTACTATTACGTAATAACGTATAACGCTATATACTATTACGGTATAACGTATAACGTTACACACTATTACGTACTAACGTATAACGTTTTATACTATTACGTTCTAACGTAAAACTTTATATAGTATTACGTACTAACGTATACCGTTATATAGTATTACCTTATTACGTATAACGTTATATACTATCACGTTATATCGTAAAACGTATGTAGTATTACCTTATAACGTATAACGTTATATACTATTATGTTATAAAGTTTAACGTTATATACTATTGCGTACTAACGTATAACGTTATGTACTATTACGTAATAACGTATAACGTTATATAGTATTACCATATGACGTATAACCTTATGAAGTATTACCTTATGACGTATAACGTTATATACTACCACGTTATAACGTAAAACGATATGTAGTATTACGTACCAACGTATAACGTTATAGAGTAATACCTTATGTTACGTCGAGTAACACTCTCCTCCACCGGGTCACCCACCGCGGGCAGGTTAGCAACCAGATGTACACATATTATCGCGTGTCACCTTCGATAATCTAACGGATCTATCCTTTTGTTTATTACGGAAACGTTCGTTTTGTCACATATGATGTTTTGGGTCGCGAGGTTTATTATGTGTCGTGTCTTTAACCGTCGCCCGCGGTTCGCCGGCGTCGTATACACATAATTTCACCTTCTCGACAAAAACATACAATGTTTTGACGAACGTATGGTTGCCGCCTGGCCGCGAGTTCCAGAAAGGTCGATGGCGGTTTGTTTGTTTCATAAGAAAATCGACCTACGTGATCTTCAGCGAGTGCGGTGGTGTGATCCTAAGGTAGTGGGGGTTGTTTATCCGAAAGACAAAGAATCGGTCTAATATCATCAGTCTCTTACAAAGACTCAATCGGAACAGTCGCATTCGGATAAGCAACCTCATCAGTCACACTGTACTCGCACCTTCTAGTGGTAACTTCCGATACTCCGTTATACGTTGTAATTCTTATCGGATTTTAATAAAGTGAATTGTTCTACAGCCGTAGAATAATTTGTATTCAGTTCAACCACCCCGTCTTTCCTAATCGCAGCGCGGGGAGCGACCACTTTGCGGCGTCGATTAATCGAATCGTAGCGGGAATTTACGACTCCCGCTGACGCGTTTCGTAGAGACTGCGTCTCTCCGTGATTGGTCGTAACATTTGGTCCTTCGAGCCGGATCCGGTGCACGGTGGAACAGTGGTCTTATCAGTGACCACATAGTGCCACTTGAATTCAACGTAATAATTGGCGGAAGCGTTACCACTCCGGCGAGGCCAGGCGCACCACCTTCGAAGAGGTACAACCCGCTGGTCAAGGAGCGCAACCACGCAATCTCCCGTCGCAGCAGGCCAATCATTAACCTTCCGAGACAACTTCTGCCTTATAACGCAATACAAGGTAAGCGCACTCCAAAGATCGAAATCATCCATGGCTCCCAATCTGGAAGAACGTACGAAACAGCTGATACTGAAACGAGAGGGGTTCAGGAAAGAATTGGAGATATTTCGCGCACAGCTTGATCGTTATAAGGAAGGGACATCGATATCAGTCATCCAACGTACCTTGGAAGAGTTAGAAACAGAATTCACCTCATTCAAAAGGAATCAAAGTGACTTAGACAGTAGCGTAGAGGGCCCGACACAGCAAGACCGCATCGAGTTACAACATACGTTCTATGCCCTTTCCGGACAAGCGACAGACATCATCAACAATGCTACCAAACAATCCTGGCCGATAACACGAAAGCCGTTCCCGAATAATACGCAACCGGAACCCGTCGAGTTGCCGGAAATTCCGTTACCTACGTTTTCAGGAGCTTACGTGGACTGGCCAGGATTCGCGGAGCAATTTCGTTACACGGTTCACGACAATCCTCGAATAGACGACAGCCAGCGTTTGACGTATCTCCGCTCGTGTCTAACGGGCGCAGCGGCGCTCACTATATCCTCCTTGAGCAATGTAGCAACCAATTACTCTGCCGCGTGGAGAATATTAGAGGAAAGGTATAACAGACCAACGCAGATCATAGAAAAACACCTGGAGGAGATATTCAATTCAGGCTCCGTTTCCCGCTCAAACCGCATTGACCTACAATCGTACACAACCAAGATAGAGGCGCATTACAGGGCACTACAATCTATCGGACCCTTGACTGCAGATTCCATATTATTATATCAATGCACATCTAACTTAGATCGGGAGACCGAGCTCCTTTGGAAGGATAAGATAAAACACACACCTTTCCCTACATTCAACGAATTTCTCGAATTCTTGAACGAGCGGTGTCGAGTCATCGAAACTGCAAGAACGACACGCTAGACACGCGGACATGCATTTGTTACGTCACAACCGTCGTCATCTTGTCCAATTTGTCGTGGATCAAATAAGATAAACTTGCCTCACTAGGCTCATGGGCCTTTCACACCTCCACAGCAGATCTCGAAGCGGACCTCACTCGCCTTGGGGAACTCGAGGATCAACCACGAACAACACACGTATCAGAAGTGAAACGGCCATACTCATCCAAAACAATGGCGATGGAACGACTCGCCTCTCTCCAGCGCCAATTCCAACGTAATCAGAAATTCGCAACCGCGCATCGAGCGGTAATTCAGGAATACTTGGAATTGGGGAATCAAGACTCAAGCTCATCTACAAGGCTCCGCGTCGTGTTCGACGGATACGCACCTAGCACCACCGGAGTTTCCTTAAACGACACCCTTCATATCGGAAGGGTCAACGGGGGGAGCTCATTCTTCCCATTAACCGCAAGGGCCTTTCACACCTCCACAGCGGATCTCGAAGCGGACCTCACTCGCCTTGGGGAACTCGAGGATCAACCACGAACAACACACGTATCAGAAGTGAAACGGCCATACTCATCCAAAACAATGGCGATGGAACGACTCGCCTCTCTCCAGCGTCAACTCCAACGTAATCAGAAATTCGCAACCGCGTATCGAGCGGTAATTCGGGAATACTTGGAATTGAGGCACATGACGACAAGCACATCGCATCGGCAATCGGCCGATGAATACTATCTTCAACATCATGGCGTAATCCAAGACCTAGACGACTCACCACCACACTCCACGTCTGTAATTTGATCGGTACCCTCTCAACGGGGGGAGTATGTTACGTCGAGTAACACTCTCCTCCACCGGGTCACCCACCGCGGGCAGGTTAGCAACCAGATGTACACATATTATCGCGTGTCACCTTCGATAATCTAACGGATCTATCCTTTTGTTTATTACGGAAACGTTCGTTTTGTCACATATGATGTTTTGGGTCGTGAGGTTTATTATGTGTCGTGTCTTTAACCGTCGCCCGCGGTTCGCCGGCGTCGTATACACATAATTTCACCTTCTCGACAAAAACATACAATGTTTTGACGAACGTATGGTTGCCGCCTGGCCGCGAGTTCCAGAAAGGTCGATGGCGGTTTGTTTGTTTCATAAGAAAATCGACCTACGTGATCTTCAGCGAGTGCGGTGGTGTGATCCTAAGGTAGTGGGGGTTGTTTATCCGAAAGACAAAGAATCGGTCTAATATCATCAGTCTCTTACAAAGACTCAATCGGAACAGTCGCATTCGGATAAGCAACCTCATCAGTCACACTGTACTCGCACCTTCTAGTGGTAACTTCCGATACTCCGTTATACGTTGTAATTCTTATCGGATTTTAATAAAGTGAATTGTTCTACAGCCGTAGAATAATTTGTATTCAGTTCAACCACCCCGTCTTTCCTAATCGCAGCGCGGGGAGCGACCACTTTGCGGCGTCGATTAATCGAATCGTAGCGGGAATTTACGACTCCCGCTGACGCGTTTCGTAGAGACTGCGTCTCTCCGTGATTGGTCGTAACACCTTATGACGTATAACGTTATGTACTATTACCTAATAACGTATAACGTTATGTAGTATTACCTTGTTACGTATAACGTTATGTAGTATTACCTTGTTACGTATAACGTTATATACTATTACGTAAAAACGTATAACGTTATGTACTATTACGTAATAACGTATAACGTTATATACTATTACGTATTAATGTATAACGTTATATAGTATTACGTACTAACGTATAACGTTTTATGCTATTACGTTCTAACGTATAACGTTATATACTATTACGTAATAACGTATAACGTTATATGCCATTTCGTACTAACGAATAACGTTATATGCCATTTCGTACTAACGAATAACTTTATATACTATTACTTAATAAAGTATAACGTTATGCAGAATTACCTTATAACGTATAACGTTATATGCTATTACGTTATAACGTATAACGTTATATACTATTACGTAATAACGTATAACGTTATTTACTATTACGTACTAACGTATAACGTTATATACTATTACATATTAATGTTTATCGTTATGTAGTATTACCTTGTTACGTATAACGTTATATACTATTACGTAAAAACGTATAACGTTATATACTATTACGTACTAACGAATAACTTTGTATACTATTACGTTATAACGTATATCGTTATATAGTATTACGTACTAACGTATAACGTTATATAGTATTACGTACTAACGTATAACGTTATATACTATTACGTACTAACGTATAACGTTATATACTATTACGTTCTAACGTATAACTTTATATAGTATTACGTACTAACGTATAACGTTATTTAGTATTACCTTATTACGTATAACGTTATATACTATTACGTTATAACGCATAACGTTAAATACTATTACGTAAACTTGTATAACGTTGTATACTATTACTTATTAACGTATAACGTTATTTACTATTACGTACTAACGTATAACGTTATATAATATTACCTTATTACGTATAACGTTATATACTTTTACGTTATAACGTATAACGTTATGTATTATTACGTAATAACGCTTAACGTTATATGCTATTTCGTACTAACGAATAACTTTACATACTATTACTTAATAAAGTATAACGTTATGCAGAATTACCTTATAACGTATAACGTTATATGCTATTACGTTAGAACGTATAACGTTATATACTATTACGTACTAACGTATAAGGTTATGTACTATTACGTAATAACGTATAACGATATATACTATTACGTACTAACGTATAACGTTATATACTATTACGGTATAACGTATAACGCTATATACTATTACGGTATAACGTATAACGTTATATAGTATTACGTATTAATGTATAACGTTATATAGTATTACATTATGACGTATAACGTTATATACTAATACGTTATAAAGCATAGCGTTAAATACTTTTACGCTGTAACGTATAACGTTATGTACTATTACGTAATAACGTATAACGAGATATACTATTACGTACTAACGTATAAGGTTATGTACTATTACGTAATAACGTATAACGATATATACTATTACGTACTAACGTATAACGTTATATACTATTACGGTATAGCGTATAACGCTATATACTATTACTATATAACGTATAACGTTATATACTATTACGTATTAATGTATAACGTTATATAGTATTACATTATGACGTATAACGTTATATACTATTACGTTATAAAGCATAACGTTAAATACTTTTATGCTGTAACGTATAACGTTACGTACTATTACGTAATAACGTATAACGATATGTACTATTACGTACTAACGTATAACGGTATATACTATTACGTATTAATGTATAACGTTATAGAGTGTTACCTTATGAGATATAACGTTATATACTATTACGTACTAACGTATTACGTTATGTACTATTACGTAATAACGTATAACGTTATATACTATTACGTACTAACGTATTACGTTATGTACTATTACGTAATAACGTATAACGTTATATACTATTACGTACTAACGAATAACGTTATATACAATTACGTTATATCGTAAAACGGTATGTTGTATTACCTTATAACGTATAACGTTATATACTATTACGTATTAATGTATAACGTTATATAGTGTTACCTTATGAGATATAACGTTATATACTATTACGTACTAACGTATTACGTTATGTACTATTACGTACTAACGTATAACGTTATATAGTATTACCTTATTACGTATAACGTTATATACTATCACGTTATAACGTAAAACGATATGTAGTATTACGAGCTAACGTATAACGTTATAGAGTAATACCTTATGACGTATAACGTTATATAGTACTACCATGTGACGTATAATGTTATGTAGTATTACCTTATGACGTATAGCGTTATGTAGTATTACCTTGTTACGTATAACGTTACATACTATTACGTAATAACGTATAACATTATATAGTATTACGTACTAACGTATAACGATATATACTATTACCTACTAACGTATTATGTTATATACTATTACGTTATATCGTAAAACGTTATGTAGTATTACCTTATAACGTATAACGTTATATACTATTATGTTATAAAGTTTAACGTTATATACTATTGCGTACTAACGTATAACGTTATGTACTATTACGTAATAACGTATAACGTTATGTAGTATTACCATATGACGTATAACGTTATGTATTTATTACCTTATGACGTATAACGTTATATACTATCACGTTATAACGTAAAATGATATGTAGTATTACGTGCTAACGTATAACGTTATAGAGTAATACCTTATGACGTATAACGTTATGTACTATTACCTAATAACGTATAACGTTATATAGTATTACCATATGACGTATAACGTTATGTAGTATTACCTTATGACGTATAACGTTATGTAGTATTAACTTGTTACGTATAACGTTATGTAGTATTACCTTGTTACGTATAACGTTTGTAGTATTACCTTCTTACGTATAACGTTATATACTATTACGTAAAAACGTATAACGTTATATACTATTACGTGTTAATGTATAACGTTATATACTATTACGTTGTAACGTAAAACGATATGTAGTATTACCTTATGACGTATACCGTTATATATTATTACGTACTAACGTATAACGTTATATAGTATTACGTACTAACGTATAACGTTATATACTATTACGTACTAACGTATAACGTTATATACTATTACGTTCTAACGTATAACTTTATATAGTATTACGTAATAGCGTATAACGTTATATAGTATTACCTTATTACGTACAACGTTATATACTATTACGTTATAACGCATAACGTTAAATACTATTACGTAAACTTGTATAACGTTATATACTATTACTTAATAACGTATAACGTTATCTAGTATTACCTTATAACGTATAACGTTATATACTATTACGTTATAACGCATAACGTTAAATACTTTTACGTTATAACGTATAACGTTATGTACTATTACGTAATAACGTATAACGATATATACTATTACGTATTAATGTATAACGTTATATAGTATTACCTTATTACGTATAACGTTATATACTATTACGTTATAACGCATAACGTTAAATACTTTTACGTTATAACGTATAACGTTATGTACTATTACGTAGTAACGTATAACGATATATACTATTACGTATTAATGTATAACGTTATATAGTATTACCTTATTACGTATAACGTTATGTACTATTACGTAATAACGTATAACGCTATATACTATTACGGTATAACGTATAACGTTACACACTATTACGTACTAACGTATAACGTTTTATACTATTACGTTCTAACGTAAAACTTTATATAGTATTACGTACTAACGTATAACGTTATATAGTATTACCTTATTACGTATAACGTTATATACTATCACGTTATATCGTAAAACGTATGTAGTATTACCTTATAACGTATAACGTTATATACTATTATGTTATAAAGTTTAACGTTATATACTATTGCGTACTAACGTATAACGTTATGTACTATTACGTAATAACGTATAACGTTATATAGTATTACCATATGACGTATAACCTTATGAAGTATTACCTTATGACGTATAACGTTATATACTATCACGTTATAACGTAAAACGATATGTAGTATTACGTACCAACGTATAACGTTATAGAGTAATACCTTATGACGTATAACGTTATGTACTATTACCTAATAACGTATAACGTTATGTAGTATTACCTTGTTACGTATAACGTTATATACTATTACGTAAAAACGTATAACGTTATGTACTATTACGTAATAACGTATAACGTTATATACTATTACGTATTAATGTATAACGTTATATAGTATTACGTACTAACGTATAACGTTTTATGCTATTAGGTTCTAACGTATAACGTTATATACTATTACGTAATAACGTATAACGTTATATGCCATTTCGTACTAACGAATAACGTTATATGCCATTTCGTACTAACGAATAACTTTATATACTATTACTTAATAAAGTATAACGTTATGCAGAATTACCTTATAACGTATAACGTTATATGCTAGTACGTTATAACGTATAACGTTATATACTATTACGTAATAACGTATAACGTTATTTACTATTACGTTATAACGTATAACGTTATATACTATTACGTACTAACGTATAACGTTTTATGCTATTACGTTCTAACGTATAACGTTATATACTATTACGTAATAACGTATAACGTTATATGCCATTTCGTACTAACGAATAACTTTATATACTATTACTTAATAAAGTATAACGTTATGCAGAATTACCTTATAACGTATAACGTTATATGCTATTACGTTGTAACGTATAACGTTATGTACTATTACGTAATAACGTATAGCGATATATACTATTACGTACTAACGTGTAACGTTATGTACTATTACGTAATAACGTATAACGTTATATGCCATTTCGTACTAACGAATAACTTTATATACTATTACTTAATAAAGTATAACGTTATGCAGAATTACCTTATAACGTATAACGTTATATGCTATTACGTTGTAACGTATAACGTTATATACTATTACGTACTAACGTATAACGTTATGTACTATTACGTAATAATGTATAACGTTATATACTATTTCGTACTAACGAATAACTTTATATACTATTACTTAATAAAGTATGACGTTATGCAGAATTACCTTATAACGTATAACGTTATATGCTATTACGTTATAACGTATAACGTTATATACTATTACGTACTAACGTATAAGGTTATGTACTACTACGTAATAACGTATAACGATATATACTATTACGTACTAACGTATAACGTTATATACTATTACGTATTAATGTATAACGTTATATAGTGTTACCTTATGAGGTATAACGACATATACTATTACGTATTAATGTATAACGTTATATAGTGTTACCTTATGAGATATAACGTTATATACTATTACGTACTAACGTATTACGTTATGTACTATTACGTACTAACGTATAACGTTATATAGTATTACCTTATTACGTATAACGTTATATACTATCACGTTATAACGTAAAACGATATGTAGTATTACGAGCTAACGTATAACGTTATAGAGTAATACCTTATGACGTATAACGTTATGTACTATTACCTAATAACGTATAACGTTATATAGTACTACCATGTGACGTATAATGTTATGTAGTATTACCTTATGACGTATAGCGTTATGTAGTATTACCTTGTTACGTATAACGTTATGTAGTATTACCTTGTTACGTATAACGTTACATACTGTTACGTAATAACGTATAACATTATATAGTATTACGTACTAACGTATCACGATATATACTATTACCTACTAACGTATTATGTTATATACTATTACGTTATATCGTAAAACGTTATGTAGTATTACCTTATAACGTATAACGTTATATACTATTATGTTATAAAGTTTAACGTTATATACTATTGCGTACTAACGTATAACGTTATGTACTATTACGTAATAACGTATAACGTTATGTAGTATTACCATATGACGTATAACGTTATGTAGTATTACCTTATGACGTATAACGTTATATACTATCACGTTATAACGTAAAATGATATGTAGTATTACGTGCTAACGTATAACGTTATAGAGTAATACCTTATGACGTATAACGTTATGTGCTATTACCTAATAACGTATAACGTTATATAGTATTACCATATGACGTATAACGTTATGTAGTATTACCTTATGACGTATAACGTTATGTAGTTTTACCTTGTTACGTATAACGTTATGTAGTATTACCTTGTTACGTATAACGTTATGTAGTATTACCTTCTTACGTATAACGTTATATACTATTACGTAAAAACGTATAACGTTATATACTATTACGTGTTAATGTATAACGTTATATACTATTACGTTGTAACGTAAAACGATATGTAGTATTACCTTATGACGTATACCGTTATATATTATTACGTACTAACGTATAACGTTATATAGTATTACGTACTAACGTATAACGTTATATACTATTACGTACTAACGTATAACGTTATATACTATTACGTTCTAACGTATAACGTTAAATACTTTTACGTTATAACGTATAACGTTATGTACTATTACGTAATAACGTATAACGATATATACTATTACGTATTAATGTATAACGTTATATAGTATTACCTTATTACGTATAACGTTATATACTATTACGTTATAACGCATAACGTTAAATACTTTTACGTTATAACGTATAACGTTATGTACTATTACGTAGTAACGTATAACGATATATACTATTACGTATTAATGTATAACGTTATATAGTATTACCTTATTACGTATAACGTTATGTACTATTACGTAATAACGTATAACGCTATATACTATTACGGTATAACGTATAACGTTACACACTATTACGTACTAACGTATAACGTTTTATACTATTACGTTCTAACGTAAAACTTTATATAGTATTACGTACTAACGTATAACGTTATATAGTATTACCTTATCACGTATAACGTTATATACTATCACGTTATATCGTAAAACGTATGTAGTATTACCTTATAACGTATAACGTTATATACTATTATGTTATAAAGTTTAACGTTATATACTATTGCGTACTAACGTATAACGTTATGTACTATTACGTAATAACGTATAACGTTATATAGTATTACCATATGACGTATAACCTTATGAAGTATTACCTTATGACGTATAACGTTATATACTATCACGTTATAACGTAAAACGATATGTAGTATTACGTACCAACGTATAACGTTATAGAGTAATACCTTATGACGTATAACGTTATGTACTATTACCTAATAACGTATAACGTTATGTAGTATTACCTTGTTACGTATAACGTTATGTAGTATTACCTTGTTACGTATAACGTTATGTAGTATTACCTTGTTACGTATAACGTTATATACTATTACGTAAAAACGTATAACGTTATGTACTATTACGTAATAACGTATAACGTTATATACTATTACGTATTAATGTATAACGTTATATAGTATTACATTATGACGTAAAACGATATGTAGTATTACGTGCTAACGTATAACGTTATAGAGTAATACCTTATGACGTATAACGTTATGTAGTATTACCTTATGACGTATAACGTTATGTAGTATTACCTTGATACGTTTAACGTTATATAGTATTACCTTGTTACGTATAACGTTATGTAGTATTACCTTGTTACGTATAACGTTATATACTATTACGTATTAATGTATAACGTTGTATAGTGTTACCTCATGAGGTATAACGTTATATACTTTTACGTACTAACGTATAACGTTATGTACTATTACGTAATAACGTACAACGCTATATAGTATTACATTATAACGTATAACGTTATATACTATTACGTAGTAATGTATAACGTTATATAGTATTAGTATTGCCTTGTAACGTATAACGTTATATACTATTACGTACTAACGTATTACGTTATGTACTATAACGTAATAACGTATAACGTTATATAGTATTACGTATTAATGTATAACGTTATATAGTATTACCTTATTACGTATAACGTTATGTACTATTACGTAATAACGTATAACGCTATATACTATTACGGTATAACGTATAACGTTACACACTATTACGTACTAACGTATAACGTTTTATACTATTACGTTCTAACGTAAAACTTTATATAGTATTACGTACTAACGTATAACGTTATATAATATTACCTTATTACGTATAACGTTATATACTATCACGTTATATCGTAAAACGTATGTAGTATTACCTTATAACGTATAACGTTATATACTATTATGTTATAAAGTTTAACGTTATATACTATTGCGTACTAACGTATAACGTTATATACTATTACGTAAAAACGTATAACGTTATATACTATTACGTGTTAATGTATAACGTTATATACTATTACGTTGTAACGTAAAACGATATGTAGTATTACCTTATGACGTATACCGTTATATATTATTACGTACTAACGTATAACGTTATATAGTATTACGTACTAACGTATAACGTTATATACTATTACGTACTAACGTATAACGTTATATACTATTACGTTCTAACGTATAACGTTAAATACTTTTACGTTATAACGTATAACGTTATGTACTATTACGTAATAACGTATAACGATATATACTATTACGTATTAATGTATAACGTTATATAGTATTACCTTATTACGTATAACGTTATATACTATTACGTTATAACGCATAACGTTAAATACTTTTACGTTATAACGTATAACGTTATGTACTATTACGTAGTAACGTATAACGATATATACTATTACGTACGAGGGTGACTCGAATATAAACGAGACTTTATTTTTAAAATAATTTTATTCAGTGAAATAACATAGCCAAGCACATATTATTTTTCAACATAGTCTCCTGCTTTGGAAATGCATTTTTCCCAGCGGATTGGGAGATTTTTGATCCCAGCATCGTAAAAAGAAGAGTGCTGTGTCAGAAGCCAATTGCGCACAAAGGCCTCCACCGCCGCGTCGTCTTGGAATCGTTGTCCTCCTAGTGCTTCTTTAAGCGGTCCGAAGAGATGGAAATCGCAGGGCGATAGGTCAGGACTGTAGGGAGGATGATCAAGTGGAGTCCACCTTATTTCCTCTAATGTTGTGCAGGTTAGAGCTGCTGACGTCTCGAATCGGTTGGTTACGCCTTTTCGAACGATAGGCAACCTTTGCCTCCCTCAAAAGCTCACAGTAATAAGCAGCATTTATTGTGCGACGCTCATGCAAAAAATCAATGTGCAAAACGCCACGCCGGTCGAAAAAAACGTGCGAATGTTCTCCTCCGTAATGCTGGTTCGAGGACGACGATCATGTTCCACATTTTCAACCAGTTCACGTCCTTCCTTGAACTTCTTATGCCAGGCAAACACGCGAGCCCTTGACAGTGTCTGATCCCCGAACTGTGCAGTCAATCTTTGCAGAATTTCTATTGGTTTGACGCCTTCATGTGTGAGAAATTTAATAATAATGCGTTGCGCAACTGAGAGGTGTACTTGTTGCTCTGACATCTTGAATACTACCGCCAAACGTGTCTGAACTGGACAACGGCCTGCTCTCCCCACTCCTGACATCCCAACCAATGCACACTAGAAGCGTCCGCTCGCTCCCTTTAAATTTACGCGCTCAGAAAATAAAGTCTCGTTTACATTTGAATCACCCTCGTATTAATGTATAACGTTATATAGTATTACCTTATTACGTATAACGTTATGTACTATTACGTAATAACGTATAACGCTATATACTATTACGGTATAACGTATAACGTTACACACTATTACGTACTAACGTATACCGTTTTATACTATTACGTTCTAACGTAAAACTTTATATAGTATTACGTACTAACGTATTACGTTATATAGTATTACATTATTACGTATAACGTTATATACTATCACGTTATATCGTAAAACGTATGTAGTATTACCTTATAACGTGTAACGTTATATACTATTACGTACTAACGAATAACTTTGTATACTATTACGTATTAATGTATAACGTTATATAGTGTTTCCTCATGAGGTATAACGTTATATACTTTTACGTACTAACGTATAACGTTATGTACTATTACATAATAACGTATAACGCTATATAGTATTACGTTATAACGTATAACGTTATGTACTATTACGTAATAACGTATAACGTTATATACTATTACGTATTAATGTATAACGTTATATAGTATTACATTATGACGTATAACATTATATACTATTACGTATTAATGTATAACGTTATATAGTATTACATTATGACGTATAACGTTATGTAGTATTACCTTATGACGTATAACGTTATATACTATCACGTTATAACCTAAAACGATATGTAGTATTACGTGCTAACGTATAACGTTATAGAGTAATACCTTATGACGTA
Organism: Bombus muscorum; assembly: GCA_963971185.1. NCBI lineage: Eukaryota > Metazoa > Arthropoda > Insecta > Hymenoptera > Apidae > Bombus > Bombus muscorum. The sequence goes on from OZ020141.1 coordinate 4,073,600, forward strand.
TAACGTTATGTACTATTACCTAATAACGTATAACGTTATGTAGTATTACCTTATGACGTATAACGTTATGTAGTATTACCCTGATACGTTTAACGTTATATAGTATTACCTTGTTACGTATAACGTTATGTAGTATTACCTTGTTACGTATAACGTTATATACTATTACGTAAAAACGTATAACGTTATATACTATTACGTTCTAACGTATAACTTTATATAGTATTACGTACTAACGTATAACGGTATATAGTATTACGTACTAACGTATAACGTTATATACTATTACAAATTAATGTTTAACGTTATGTAGTATTACCTTATAACGTGTAACGTTATATACTATTACGTACTAACGAATAACTTTGTATACTATTACGTTATAACGTATAACGTTATATAGTATTACGTACTAACGTATAACGTTATATAGTATTACGTACTAACGTATAACGTTATATACTATTACGTACTAACGTATAACGTTATATACTATTACGTTCTAACGTATAACTTTATATAGTATTACGTACTAACGTATAACGGTATATAGTATTACGTACTAACGTATAACGTTATATACTATTACAAATTAATGTTTAACGTTATGTAGTTTTACCTTATAACGTGTAACGTTATATACTATTACGTACTAACGAATAACTTTGTATACTATTACGTTATAACGTATAACGTTATATACTATTACGTACTAACGTATAACGTTATGTACTATTACGTAATAACGTATAACGTTATATACTATTACGTACTAACGTATAACGTTATATACTATTACGTTCTAACGTATAACTTTATATAGTATTACGTACTAACGTATAACGTTATATAGTATTACGTTATTACGTATAACGTTATATACTTTTACGTTATAACGTATAACTTTATATACTATTACGTTCTAACGTATAACTTTATATAGTATTACGTACTAACGTATAACGTTATATAGTATTACGTTATTACGTATAACGTTATATACTTTTACGTTATAACGTATAACGTTATGTACTATTACGTACTAAGGTATAACGATATATACTATTACGTACTAACGTATAACGTTATGTACTATTACGTAATAACGTATAACGTTATATACTATTACGTATTAATGTATAACGTTATATAGTATTACAGTATGACGTATAACATTATATACTATTACGTATTAATGTATAACGTTATATAGTATTACATTATGACGTATAACGTTATGTAGTATTGCCTTGTAACGTATAACGTTATATACTATTACGTACTAACGTATTACGTCATGTACTATAACGTAATAACGTATAACGTTATATAGTATTACCATATGACGTATAACGTTATGTAGTATTACCTTATAACGTACAACGTTATATACTATCACGTTATAACGTAAAACGATATGTAGTATTACGTGCTAACGTATAACGTTATAGAGTAATACCTTATGACGTATAACGTTATGTACTATTACCTAATAACGTATAACGTTATGTAGTATTACCTTATGACGTATAACGTTATGTAGTATTACCTTGATACGTTTAACGTTATATAGTATTACCTTGTTACGTATAACGTTATGTAGTATTACCTTGTTACGTATAACGTTATATACTATTACGTAAAAACGTATAACGTTATATACTATTACGTGTTAATGTATAACGTTATATACTATTACGTTGTAACGTAAAACGATATGTAGTATTACCGTATGTCGTATAACGTTATATATTATTACGTACTAACGTATAACGTTATATACTATTACAAATTAATGTTTAACGCTATATAGTATTACGTTATAACGTATAACGTTATATACTATTACGAAATAACGAATAACGATATATACTGTTACGTACTAACGTATAACGGTATATAGTATTACGTACTAACGTATAACGTTATATACTATTACAAATTAATGTTTAACGTTATGTAGTTTTACCTTATAACGTGTAACGTTATATACTATTACGTACTAACGAATAACTTTGTATACTATTACGTTATAACGTATAACGTTATATAGTAATACGTACTAACGTATAACGTTATGTACTATTACGTAATAACGTATAACGTTATATACTATTACGTACTAACGTATAACGTTACATACTATTACGTTCTAACGTATAACTTTATGTAGTATTACGTACTAACGTATAACGTTATATAGTATTACGTTATTACGTATAACGTTATATACTTTTACGTTATAACGTATAACGTTATGTACTATTACGTACTAAGGTATAACGATATATACTATTACGTACTAACGAATAACGTTATATACAATTACGTTATTTCGTAAAACGGTATGTTGTATTACCTTATAACGTATAACGTTATATACTATTACGTTATAACGTATAACTTTATATAGTATTACGTACTAACGTATAACATTATATAGTATTACCTTATTACTTATAACGTTATGTACTATTACGTAATAACGTATAACGCTATATACTATTACGGTATAACGTATAACGTTATATACTATTATGTACTAACGTATTACGTTATGTACTATTACGTAATAACGTATAACGTTATATACTATTACGTACTAACGAATAATGTTATATACAATTACGTTATATCGTAAAACGGTATGTTGTATTACCTTATAACGTATAACGTTATATACTATTACGTTATAACGTATAACGTTATATACTATTACGTACTAACGTATAACGTTTTATACTATTACGTTCTAACGTATAACTTTATATAGTATTACGTACTAACGTATAACGTTATATAGTATTACCTTATGACGTATAACGTTATATACTATCACGTTATAACGTAAAACGATATGTAGTATTACGTGCTAACGTATAACGTTATAGAGTAATACCTTATGACGTATAACGTTATGTACTATTACCTAATAACGTATAACGTTATGTAGTACTACCTTGTTACGTATAACGTTATGTAGCATTACCTTGTTACGTATAACGTTATGTAGTATTACCTTGTTACGTATAACGTTATATACTATTACGTAAAAACGTATAACGTTATATACTATCACGTACTAACGCATAACGATATATACTATTACGTACTAACGTATAACGTTATATACTATTACGTACTAACGTATAACATTATAAACTATTACGTTCTAACGTATAACTTTATATAGTATTACATTATGACGTATAACGTTATATACTATTACGTATTGATGTATAACGTTATATAGTATTACATTATGACGTATAACGTTATGTACTATTACGTAATAACGTATAACGTTATATACTATTACGTTGTAACGTAAAACGATATGTAGTATTACCGTATGTCGTATAACGTTATATATTATTACGTACTAACGTATAACGTTATATACTATTACAAATTAATGTTTAACGTTATGTAGTATTACCTTATAACGTGTAACGTTATATACTATTACGTACTAACGAATAACTTTGTATACTATTACGTATTAATGTATAACGTTATATAGTGTTACCTTATGAGGTATAACGTTATATACTTTTACGTACTAACGTATAACGTTATGTACTATTACGTAATAACGTATAACGCTATATAATATTACGTTATAACGTATAACGTTATATACTATAACGTAATAACGAATAACGTTATATACTGTTACGTACTAACGTATAACGTTATGTACTATTACGTAATAACGTATAACGTTATATACTCTTACGTATTAATGTATAACGTTATATAGTATTACATTATGACGTATAACGTTATATACTATTACGTATTAATGTATAACGTCATATAGTATTACATTATGACGTATAACGTTATGTAGTGTTGCCTTGTAACGTATAACGTTATATACTATTACGTACTAACGTATTACGTTATGTACTATAACGTAATAACGTATAACGTTATATAGTATTACCATATGACGTATAACGTTATGTAGTATTACCTTATGACGTATAACGTTATATACTATCACGTTATAACGTAAAACGATATGTAGTATTACGTGCTAACGTATAACGTTATAGAGTAATACCTTATGACGTATAACGTTATGTACTATTACCTAATAACGTATAACGTTATGTAGTATTACCTTATGACGTATAACGTTATGTACTATTACCTAATAACGTATAACGTTATGTAGTATTACCTTATGACGTATAACGTTATGTAGTATTACCTTGATACGTTTAACGTTATATAGTATTACCTTGTTACGTATAACGTTATGTAGTATTACCTTGTTACGTATAACGTTATATACTATTACGTGTTAATGTATAACGTTATATACTATTACGTTGTAACGTAAAACGATATGTAGTATTACCGTATGTCGTAAAACGTTATATATTATTACGTACTAACGTATAACGTTATATACTATTACAAATTAATGTTTAACGTTATGTAGTATTACCTTATAACGTGTAACGTTATATACTATTACGTACTAACGAATAACTTTGTATACTATTACGTTATAACGTATAACGTTATATAGTATTACGTACTAACGTATAACGTTATATAGTATTACGTACTAACGTATAACGTTATATACTATTACGTACTAACGTATAACGTTATATACTATTACGTTCTAACGTATAACTTTATATAGTATTACGTACTAACGTATAACGGTATATAGTATTACGTACTAACGTATAACGTTATATACTATTACAAATTAATGTTTAACGTTATGTAGTATTACCTAATAACGTATAACGTTATATACTATTACGTACTAACGAATAACTTTGTATACTATTACGTTATAACGTATAACGTTATATAGTATTACGTACTAACGTATAACGTTATGTACTATTACGTTTTTTTTTTTTTTTTTTTTTTGCGTGAGAAGGGGAAAATGCTGTTACGCATGCCCAGTGACCCGCATCACTGGGTTATGTGGGACTCGGGCGGATGTTGTTGCCATACCCACTAAAAACCCCTCCTCTTTGTTGCTCCGCTTATTGGACAGAGAACCCCAGTAATACCTGTCGGCATTCATCAGGGTTGTCCTTTCATGCCCCGATGTATCTTCTCCTTCGGGCAGTTACTGCTCTTGTCATCTTCTCAGCCAGTTAAAAATACTGGGCTGATTTCCTTCTTTGATTGTTTGCTGTCCTGTAGCTCTGGAAACACTGCTCCGCGTAGTTGTTGTTGCTCTCGTTCTCCTGCTTGCCTCCTCCGTGCACCTCTCTGTCGCCCTCCTGTGAGACATGACGGTCCAGCAGAATTGCCTGAACTTATCCCAGCACTCGTTCTTGGCGGTCACCGTGGCGATCAGATTGTCCACGTCTATCTTCTCGCCAAGGGCATTCTCCAGCTCAATCCTTCTGTCCGTCCACTTCGGGCACGCGAAGAGGGCGTGCTCTGCATCGTCGTTAGGATCTCCACAGTCGAGACAGTTGCTGTCGCTGCTCTTGCCAATCCTCTTCCTATAAACACCGAAACTTCCATGCCCGGTTAACAGCTGCATGGTATGATGATCGATGTCCATCTTCTTTTTGGTAAATAGCAGCGCATTCGGGATTAACTTTCTGGTGACATTTTCCTTTTTGTAGTTGTCCCATTCCTTCTGCCACTCTTCTTGGGCCTTCTTGTGTATCGCCTCCAGATCCTCCTTCAGCTCGCTGCCGTTATCCGCGCCGATCCTGGTCTTGTGGATCTTGTTTCTCTCGAAAGTCTCACCGAGCATCTTTATCTTTATGTAGATCGGGAGGTTCCCGGTCAACACGCAAAGTGCCGCGTGGGAGACGGTACGGTATGCCGTCGTTGTTATGCACAGGTCCGTTCGTTGTGCCCGTCGCAGCTTCTTCTTGTTCTTATCGGTGTTCGCTGCTCTGGCCCACAGCGGTGCTCCGTAAGTCACGATGGACTCCCAGACATTGTAGTAGAGCCTACGAGCCAAGCTGGGCGGCCCGTTGATATTAGGTAATATTCCCCTAAGGGCTCCTATTAACTTGTCGGCTCTATTACACACCGTCTCGATATGCGCACCGAACCTCCGACTGGTGTCGATGATGACCCCAAGATACTTGATGCGGTCGGCTGATTCGATGTCCGAAGAGCCCAACTTTAGTTTTACCACTCTTGGCACTTGCAACCTAGTGACGAGCATGACTTCCGTCTTCTCTCTCGCCAGCGTGAGACCGACACCCGTGCACCAATCGTTGGCGATCCTTAGCATCTTGTTGACCTTAGCGGAGGCCTCTTCGTTCTTCCCGACGGAACACGTGATGGCCAGATCGTCCGCGAAGGCGGTTGCTCTGACCATTGGCATGTTGTCGAATCTCTCGAGCAATCGGTCGTATACCAAGTTCCACAGGAATGGTCCAAGGATGGGTCCCTGCGGAACTCCCGCCGCCACCTCGTGCTCCACTGTGCCGTGCTGGTTGCTCACGATGATCTTTCTTCCAGATAGGTAACTGCCAATTAGCCTTTTGACCTTCCATGGCAGCTTCCTCCTGTCGAACTCCTCGTAGATGCTCTTCCAGCTGAGCGAGTTGAAGGCATTGCTAATGTCCAGGGCGATCATCACGCAGATTACCCTCTTCTGTTTGCAGATGTCGGCAAACTTCATCACCTGCGTGATGGCATCTACCGTACTCATCTTCTTTCTGAAACCATACTGCCTTCGATGGAACGGGTCTGTTCCGATGCATCTCTCGATGACCTTCTTAAAACATTTTTCCCAGATCTTGCTCATGGCTGGGAGTATGCTTATCGGTCGATACGCGTTGGGGAGACTGGGATCCTTTCCCGGCTTCCTTAGCAATATTACTCTGGCCGTCTTCCAGCAGTCTGGGATCCTTCCTGTTTCGGTGATGCTGTTGAACGCCTTTGTCACGAGCCCGCTCCTACGACTCGCTATCAGCTTCGCGATCTCGCCCGGAACGCCATCGACTCCTGCGGCCTTCTTGGTGTTCATTCTTCCGGCGGCCTCGACGACATCGCCTTCGTCGATGACGACGCTGAGGCTGATGTCTCCTTCCTCTTCGGTCTCTGCCTCTTCGCGGCCCTCGCAACGGGAGGGTCCGTGTCCCATGGCGAATAGCCTTTGTAGGACTGCTTCCACCATGTCTATCGGCATGTCGTTGGTTGGTCCCTTGCTTTTGCATCTCTTCATGACCGTGCGATAGGGTTTGCCCCAAGGGTCGCTCTCCAATATCTTGCAGTATTCTGCCCAAGCTGTTGTTTTGCTACGGGCGATCTCCTTTTTTAGCTGCCTTCGGATCTCCTTGTAGGCGTTGACGAGGGGCTCGGTGTTGCCGGCATTCTTCTTCCTTTCTCTCGTCACCTTCCTGAGCGCTTTGTGCGTCTGCGCTCTAAGTTCCGCAATCTTCGGGCTCCACCAGTAGTTCGCGTACTTCCCGTTCGCCGCACAGCTCGCCTTCCTTAGCATCCCTTCGCACGTACCTTCGATGCACTTTTGCAAGGACTCGGCCCCATCCGTCTCGACAGCCGCGCTGAGGTCCTCCTTCTTCAGTGTGTCGTCGAATCTGCTCAGGAACTCCTCCGGCGCCATGTCCTTGGTCACGTATCTGAAGAACTTCGATGCGATTCGAGTCTTCCTCGCCTTAAACCTGTGGAGCACGTACAAATGGTCCGAGGCCGAGTATTTGTCCAAGACCGCGCTTCCGGCGTGTATCTCGCTCATCTTGTTCGATACACTTATTATGTCCGGGAAGCTCGTTTTCCCGTTCCTGAAGAAGGTGTATTTTTCCTTAAGCCTCAATGGAAACACTCGGTGACCGCTTAATGCCTCGATTAAGACTCTCCCTCTCTTGTCTGTGGTCGATCCTCCCCAACATGCTGACTTTGCGTTGAAGTCTCCGGCCACGACGACCTTGTCGTGTTTTTTAGTAACGTTTTTCGTCATAGCTGACAGTGTGTCTACGTACTTAAAATATTCGTCTTTACTTATATTGGGCGAGCAGTATCCGCTGACGCAGAAGACGTCGCCGACGCGGACGCCCACTATCCCGTCGCTCTTGACCTCTGATGTTTCATCCGGAAGTTCGCCATTGAGAAGGGTGACCCATATCGAGGCATCTCCTTTGGTGTCATTAAACCAATGCGGTAACTGCCTGTTCGGCTCGGATATTATTATTATATCCGGCCTAAGTTCGATCGCGCATTGGTGCATCAAGTCCTGCGCCAGCTTGCATCTGTTGAGGTTTATCTGTAATATTTTCATTTCTTCGTTCTCAACAGCCTTCTATATTCTGGGCAAGCTAGGGACCCTGTTACGTGGTCAAATTTCACACCTTTCTCCTTGCTGCAGATGGAGCAGCACGGTGCGTTGACGCAGGCAGCTATCGTGTGGTATTTGGCTCCACACTTCCTGCACATCTCCTTTCCAGGGCTTATCAACGTGCATTTATTCGCGATATGCCCGAACGTGTGGCATCTGAAGCACTTTACCACATTGGGTAGTGCCTTTATCGAGGCTATCGTCAAACCGGTTCTGATCTTCCGGCTCGCCCCCTCTTTGACCAGATAGGCCTTCGGCATCGTTACTATTGCCGATCGAGTACCCCACGGCGCCATTCTTAGGGTTCTCACCTCGACCTCGGTGATATCCTGCATATTTAATTGATCTACTAGCTCCCTGGCTAGTTCTTCCTTGTTTATGAGCGGGTCTATATCCCTGATCTCCACGGAGGTCTTGTCGCGCATTGGTAGCGCTCTCAGCTTGCCTCCTAAGGCGGTGTTCATATCCGCCGCGGTCTTTCCGGCGTCGCTGCCTGCTTTCAGTTCGATCAGAATATCTCCTGCTCTGGTCCTTCTGATCCCGTTACTTTCCTTTAGGGCCTCCCTAGCACCCATCATCTCCTTGTAGACCTGGATCCACTCTTTATCCTGACCTACTTTGACGAGGATCGCCTCGGGCCTATTGCGCACCTTCTTCGGCCTCTCCGGCCTCTTTGGCCTGTCCACCGCCGCCTTGTCTGCGTTGACTCCTCTATCTGTCGTCGGGTTGTCCCTTCTTCTTACTCTTCTCCCACGGACGACGGCCCAGTCCTCTTTTCCATCGCTGTCCGTGCAGTACGGAGCCGCTTTTGTCGAGCGATCGCCGGCACAGACTGCGGCGTAGGAGGTCTCCCCGTTCGCCTGTCTCTTCCTTTTATCGTCGCCTTTCCTTTCGATGGGAGATATCTCCTTCCTCTTCCCTTTATTCTCCTCGTTCCTCTCAGGGGGGGGGGTCGTCGTCTTGGTGGCTCTGACCATCCTGGAACTCTTTTTGCTCTTCACCTCTTCCAATATAAAGTGGAGCTTATTCGCCTTGTCGGTAAGGGCGTCCCTCCTTCTCTTGACGTCGGCGTCCTGTCTGGGTGTGAGGTGCGATCCGTTGCACAGCTCATGAATATCGAGGGAGACCTCCCTGATGATCCGTGTCAACAACCTCCACTCACTCAGTTTAATGACGATATTGTCGTCATCGTCGTCCTTAACCTCGGCCGTTGCCCTGCTCATCAAGGCCTTCCTCCTGAGGCATTCTCTTGTTATCGTCACCTCGCTGCCGCTATCCGACATTTCTGCTGGTGTGTCCAGCTCCGATGCGCTGGTTGCCTCGTCCTTCGCGCGCTTCAACGGGCTTCTGGCCAGGCTTCTTGTTGGCCTGAATATCCTCTCCTCTTCCGCTGGCATTCCCGCATATTTCACGATCCTATCGCCTTTCAAGATTTCTTCCTTGACGATTCGGATCGTCTTTTCGCCGGGCGGAGTTGCTCCTTTCGTTGTTGGGGTGAGCATCTCGACTTCCCCGATGATCTCCGCTATGTCCTCGTCGAACTCCAAGTATCTCCTCGTAGATATCTTGGGTCCGTTCTCCTGCTTCGCAACCTTGGTTGCTATTTGGTCCCCGGTCGTGGTTACCGAACGAGAGGAGGCCCTGGGATCGACCTTCCCCTCGTCGTTCGTCCAGTCGCTAGATGACCGTCGGGTCGAGCCTGGAACGCCACTCGAATCACCGACGGGGCCTGGGGGCTCCGAAACCCCCTGAGCCGTAAGTTTATTTCCTTTGTTTGCCTTGTCCATATTGTTTTGTTTGTTAAAAGAGTATGTCCGTTAACGTAGCCGGTCGTCGTTTAATCACACTGCATCCTTCCGAATGTATACAATCCGTATCCAAATAACTTGCCAATGTCGTCGTCAAATCGCCAATCGAATACTTCTAGATAATTTTAATTCCAGTTGGTCTCAGTAATTAGGTACTAACTATTATACTAGCAATTCGTAATTTATTTTAACGTATCTTCCTTTATAACCTTAATTTTATTTTTTATCATTCTCACTTTCAGTTTTACTAATTAGAGGTTATTATCAGTTCTAACTTTACTCGTAGTACTACTAACAATTACTTATTGGTTAAATCTAACTTTGGTCTTAGTATTTGGTTGGTTATAATTATTCTAACTTTAACTCGTAACTATTGTCTTACGATCAATCTTGCTAATTGTTATCAACAATTTGATGGTATAATTAAATCTACTTTTATTTGTATTTATCCTTTTACGACTCTAGTCTTATCTCTATAACCTTAATTTTATTTTTTATCCGTTCGCGTATCGATTATGTGTGTGCAGATCTATTTTCTTTCATCTACGTTCGATATTAGCTACTTAATTTACATTTAAATTATGCTTTTATTTTCTCCGTTATTGAATCGGTTTTACCATCGAGTTCGGTTCTATGCATCGTGCACTCCGCGACTCATTGATTTTCGCATCGACCCGAGTCGTCGATCTTGCGACCGTGTGCTCTATGCTTCAGTCGGGCCGCTCCGTGCCACCAGTGTCATGGCGGCGCGCCACTAGCGTAATGGCGGCGCCCGGCGATCACCGCACGCCTCACGCCGCAGTCACGGTTTACGAGTCTTCAAAAATAACAAAGTACTCACAGTGATCTCCGGATATTTGTAAAAATCCACCGTGACCTGTGCTCTCCTTCTTCGCCTCGGGTAGTGAAATTCCACCGATTTATGCCCGTCGACGGTGCGCTGTCCGCGGTGGGTAAATATTTACCTCGCAAAGTCTTAACTTGCACTACATCCAGCTGATGAGCTTGTTCATCGGCCCTTATTGATTTGAGAAAACCCGCTCGCTGCCCCTGATTGCTGCATAACCTCAACGATGTGACAGCTTGTCTTACAGGCACAAAACCTTAGTAAGTAATATTTGTTCATTATGTACTATTGCCTTCTCATCGTAAGAACAATTTTGCCCAGAAGTGGCATCGAATTCAGATGTTGGATATCCACATTGTCATAAACCTTCCTTGTTTTAGGTTTGCGACAAGCAATCACGCAATTATTACATGCTATCCTGTTACGATACAATCAACAGTGCTTCTGCCAGGAGAAAGGCACTGGAACTCGGCTCATTGGTTACAACTATAGTGCTACAATCACTCTGGTGCTCTGTCCAAGATCAGTTTTACAGGTGTTTCCCCTCCTTGAGTTGCGTTATATGACCACACGCTTCTATGTATCCCAGACTTTTCCCTTTCCGATGGAGGGCCTCAGCCTTTGATTGTATTACACCCAAAGGGCTCTTGAACACATTCAGACACTGGTTGCTTTAACTTATAATGAAGAGAACGCATCCTTCTCCGACAGCTAGTATACAAGATAAGTATTGCACTAATAACTTGTTGCTTCAGGCTTGTCACATACACAAATCACATACATACAACTATCACTAAAACTTTTCTTCCAGGTAGAGGATTTAACAGAACAGTCAACCATTCTGCTCTCACACATAATATTTGCCTAACTTAATTTAACTTGAAACCACTCTAACTTCTGTGACGCTAATGGCCATACCCTGCGTCCACCCCGCTTGTCGCATAATCACTTTCCTGACTGCGACACAAGTTAAACTCATTGCATGGATTACCGTCTCATATTTTATAAGAACCTATCACATCCACCTTTGATTTATAGTTTTGTTTTAAACCTATTACTCCCTATAGCGTGTTACGAACACCAGACATAGCAAAGTATACTATCCGAGTATCTTTCTACGTTGGTATTAACCCTTCCCTACTTCTTCTTAGCTGTAATGAGCCGTCGCCACTATTGTTGGTCAAAATTATATCCACGTTGTATCAAGAACTCTATAGGCTTCTTTAGAAAACCTAACCTCGACATTTCACAGCTCGCCTAGCCTATTTGCTTGACAGAATATATGCCAACGCTAATGTTGGCATGATCGTTACACCTTGCACTTTTGATTGCACACATCGTAATTGAGAAATTTATCAATTAGAAGTTCTCAAGCATATTTTATGAAGTCGATGTACCACGGCATGGACGGCCACGTGGCCCGGGGTTTCCGCGCGGTGCCACATTTCCGTATTTTAATATTTTTAACTATTTCATTGTTTTTGTACAGTCGCCTAGTATTATGGTGAGTATTCATCTTAATTGATTAAATTAATTCTAATCACACACATGTGGAGTATTGCCCTCGCTATCGCCAATGATTACACTTCACTTTGGCGTTTTTTGTAATTTTTTCGCGAAATTCAATTACTTCCTCACATTTTCCGGTATGATCACCGTCCACTAATCGTTTCGTAACAGTAAAATTATAAGAGCACACCCATAATTTGCGTATTACGCGAACAGGTACTAACTTGGGGAGCGAACCGAAAACACGTCCGCTCGCCTCCGCGTCTCCGATGAATCTCCATACTATTACGTAATAACGTATAACGTTATATAGTATTACCTTATGCCGTATAACGTTATGTAGTATTGCCTTATAACGTATAACGTTATATACTATTGCGTACTAACGTATAACGTTATGTACTATTACGTAATAACGTAGAACGTTATATAGTATTACGATATGACGTATAACGTTATGTAGTATTACCTTATGACGTATAACGTTATGTAGAATTACCTTGGTACGTATAACGTTCTGTAGTAATACCTTGTTACGTATAACGTTATATACTATTACGTAAAACGTATAACGTTATATAGTATTACCTTATGCCGTATAACGGTATGTAGTATTACCTTATATCTTATAACGTTATATGCTATTACGTACTAACGTATAACGATATATACTATTACGAACTAACGTAAACGTTATATACTATTAAGCATTAATGTATAACGTTATATAGTATTACATTATGACGTATAACGTTATGTAGTATTGCCTTATAACGTATAACGTTATATACTATTACGTATTAATGTATAACGTTATACAGTATTACATTATGACGTATAACGTTATGTAGTATTGCCTTACAACGTATAACGTTATATACTATTGCGTACTAACGTATAACGTTATGTACTATTACGTAATAACGTAGAACGTTATATAGTATTACGATATGACGTATAACGTTATGTAGTATTACCATATGACGTATAACGTTATGTTGTATTACCTTGTTACGTATAACGTTCTGTAGTATTACCTTGTTACGTATAACGTTATGTACTATTACGTAATAACGAATAACTTTATATACTATTACGCTATAACGTGTAACGTTATATAGTATTACGTACTAACGTATAACGATATATACTATTACGTACTAACGTATAACGATATATACTATTACGTACTAACGTATAACGTCATATACTATTGCGTAATAATGTATTACGTTATATACTATTGCGTAATAATGTATAACGTTATGTAGTATTACCTTATAACGTATAACGTTATATACTATTACGTTATAACGTATAACTTTATATACTATTACGTACTAACGTATAACGTTATATACTATTACGTTCTAACGTATAACTTTATATGGTATTACGCACTAACGTATAACGTTATATAGTATTTCCTTATTACGTATAACGTTATATACTATTACGTTATAACGCATAATGTTAAATACTATTACGTAAACTTGTATAACGCTATATACTATTACGTTATAACGTATAAGGTTATATACTAGTTCGTAATAACGAATAACGATATGTAGTATTACCTTATAACGTGTAACGTTATATACTATTACGTACTAACGTATAACGTTATGTACTATTACGTAATAACGTATAACGTTATATACTATTACGTATTAATGTATGACGTTATATAGTATTACATTATGACGTATAACGTTATGTAGTATTGCCTTATGACGTATAACGTTATGTAGAAATACCTTGTTACGTATAACGTTCTGTAGTATTACCTTGTTACGTATAACGTTATATACTATTACGTAATAACGTATAACGTTATATAGTATTACGTACTAACGTATAACGATATATACTATTACGTACTAACGTATAACGTTATATACTATTACGTACTAACGTATAACGATATGTACTATTACGTACTAACGTATAACGTTATATACTATTTCGTATTAATGTTTAACGTTATGCAGTATTAGCTTATAACGTATAACGTTATATACTATTACGTACTAACGAATAACTTTACATACTATTACTTAATAACGTATAACGTTATCCAGTATTACCTTATAACGTATAACGTTATATGCTATTACGTTATAAAGTATAACGTTGTATACTATTACGTACTAACGTATAACGTTATATACTACTACGTATTAATGTATAACGTTATATAGTGTTACCTTATGAGGTATAACGTTATATACTATTTCGTTATAACGTAAAACGTTATGTACTATTACGTAATAACGTATAACGTTATATAGCATTACCTTATGACGTATAACGTTATGTAGTATTACCCTATGAAGTATAACGTTATGTATTATTACCTTATAACGTATAACGTTATATGCTATTACGTACTAACGTATAACGATATATACTATTACGAACTAACGTATAACGTTATATACTATTACGTATTAATGTATAACGTTATATGGTATTACATTATGACGTATAACGTTATGTAGTATTGCCTTATAACGTATAACGTTATATACTATTGCGTAATAATGTATAACGTTAGATAGTATTACATTATGACGTATACCGTTATATATTATTACGAACTAACGTATAACGTTATATACTATTACGTACTAACGTATAACGTTATATACTATAACGTTCTAACGTATAACTTTATATAGTATTACGCACTAACGTATAACGTTATATAGTATTACGTACTAACGTATAACGTTACTATTGCGTAATATACTATTGCGGAATAATGTATAACGGTATATACTATTACTTAATAACGTATAACGTTATGTAGTATTACCTTATAACGTATAACGTTATATACTATTACGTTATAACGTATAACGTTATATACTACTACGTACTAACGTATAACGTTATATACTATTACGTTCTAACGTATAACTTTATATAGTTTTACGCACTAACGTATAACGTTATATAGTATTACCTTATTACGTATAACGTTATATACTATTACGTCATAACGCATAATGTTAAATACTATTACGTAAACTTGTATAACGTTATATACTATTACGTTCTAACGTGTAACTTTATATAGTATTACGCACTAACGTATAACGTTATATAGTATTACCTTACTACGTATAACGATATATACTATTACGTTATAACGTAAAACGTTATGTAGTATTACCTTATAACGTATAACGTTATATAGTATTACCATATGACGTATAACGTTATGTAGTATTACCTTATGACGTATAACGTTATGTAGAATTACCTTGGTACGTATAACGTTCTGTAGTATTACCTTGTTACGTATAACGTTATATAGAATTACGTAATAACGTATAACGTTATATAGTATTACCTTATGCCGTATAACGTTATGTAGTATTGCCTTATAACGTATAACGTTATATACTATTGCGTACTAACGTATAACGTTATGTACTATTACGTAATAACGTAGAACGTTATATAGTATTACGATATGAAGTATAACGTTATGTAGTATTACCTCATGACGTATAACGTTATGAAGTATTACCTTGTTACGTATAACGTTCTGTAGTATTACCTCGTTACGTATAACGTAATGTACTATTGCGTACTAACGTATAACATTATGTACTATTACGTAATAACGTATAACGTTATATAGTATTACCATATGACGTATAACGTTATGTAGTATTACCTTATGACGTTTAACGTTATGTAGTATTACCTTGATACGTATAACGTTCTATACTATTACGTAATAACGTATAACGTTATATAGTATTACGTACTAACGTATAACGATATATACTATTACGAACTAACGTATAACGTCATATACTATTGCGTAATAATGTATAACGTTATATACTATTACGTACTAACGTATAACGATATGTACTATTACGTACTAACGTATAACGTTATATACTATTACGTATTAATGTTTAACGTTATGCAGTATTAGCTTATAACGTATAACGTTATATACTATTACGTACTAACGAATAACTTTACATACTATTACTTAATAACGTATAACGTTATCCAGTATTACCTTATAACGTATAACGATATATGCTATTACGTTAGAAAGTATAACGTTGTATCCTATTACGTAATAACGTATAACGTTATATACTACTACGTATTAATGTATAACGTTATATAGTGTTACCTTATGAGGTATAACGTTATATACTATTTCGTTATAACGTAAAACGTTATGTACTATTACGTAATAACGTATAACGGTATATACTATTACTTAATAACGTATAACGTTATATACTATTGCGTAATAATGTATAACGGTATATACTATTACTTAATAACGTATAACGTTATGTAGTATTACCTTATAACGTATAACGTTATATACTATTACGTTATAACGTATAACGTTATATACTACTACGTACTAACGTATAACGTTATATACTATTACGTTCTAACGTATAACTTTATATAGTTTAACGCACTAACGTATAACGTTATATAGTATTACCTAATTACGTATAACGTTATATACTATTACGTTATAACGCATAATGTTAAATACTATTACGTCAACTTGTATAACGTTATATACTATTACGTTCTAACGTGTAACTTTATATAGTATTACGCACTAACGTATAACGTTATATAGTATTACCTTATTACGCATAACGATATATACTATTACGTTATAACGTAAAACGTTATGTAGTATTACCTTATAACGTATAACGTTATATACTATTACGTACTAACGTATAACGTTATATACTATTACGGTATAACGTATAACGCTATATACTATTACGGTATAACGTATAACGTTATATAGTATTACGTATTAATGTATAACGTTATATAGTATTACATTATGACGTATAACGTTATATACTAATACGTTATAAAGCATAGCGTTAAATACTTTTACGCTGTAACGTATAACGTTATGTACTATTACGTAATAACGTATAACGAGATATACTATTACGTACTAACGTATAAGGTTATGTACTATTACGTAATAACGTATAACGATATATACTATTACGTACTAACGTATAACGTTATATACTATTACGGTATAGCGTATAACGCTATATACTATTAGTATATAACGTATAACGTTATATACTATTACGTATTAATGTATAACGTTATACAGTATTACATTATGACGTATAACGTTATATACTATTACGTTATAAAGCATAACGTTAAATACTTTTATGCTGTAACGTATAACGTTACGTACTATTACGTAATAACGTATAACGATATGTACTATTACGTACTAACGTATAACGTTATATACTATTACGTATTAATGTATAACGTTATATAGTGTTACCTTATGAGATATAACGTTATATACTATTACGTACTAACGTATTACGTTATGTACTATTACGTAATAACGTATAACGTTATATACTATTACGTACTAACGAATAACGTTATATACAATTACGTTATATCGTAAAACGGTATGTTGTATTACCTTATAACGTATAACGTTATATACTATTACGTATTAATGTATAACGTTATATAGTGTTACCTTATGAGATATAACGTTATATACTATTACGTACTAACGTATTACGTTATGTACTATTACGTACTAACGTATAACGTTATATAGTATTACCTTATTACGTATAACGTTATATACTATCACGTTATGACGTAAAACGATATGTAGTATTACGAGCTAACGTATAACGTTATAGAGTAATACCTTGTTACGTATAACGTTATGTAGTATTACCTTGTTACGTATAACGTTACATACTATTACGTTATAACGCATAACGTTAAATACTACTACGTAAACTTGTATAACGTTGTATACTATTACTCAATAACGTATAACGTTATCTATTATTACCTTATAACGTATAACGTTATATACTATTACGTAATAACGAATAACGTTATTTACTATTACGTACTAACGTATAACGTTATATAATATTACCTTATTACGTATAACGTTATATACTTTTACGTTATAACGTATAACGTTATGTACTATTACGTAATAACGTATAACGTTATATGCCATTTTGTACTAACGAATAACTTTATATACTATTACTTAATAAAGTATAACGTTATGCAGAATTACCTCATAACGTATAACGTTATATGCTATTACTTTGTAACGTATAACGTTATGTACTATTACGTAATAACGCTTAACGTTATATGCTATTTCGTACTAACGAATAACTTTACATACTATTACTTAATAAAGTATAACGTTATGCAGAATTACCTTATAACGTATAACGTTATATGCTATTACGTTATAACGTATAACGTTATATACTATTACGTACTAACGTATAACGTTTTATGCTATTACGTTCTAACGTATAACGTTATATAGTATTACATTATGACGTATAACGTTATATACTATTACGTTATAAAGCATAACGTTAAATACTTTTATGCTGTAACGTATAACGTTACGTACTATTACGTAATAACGTATAACGATATGTACTATTACGTACTAACGTATAACGTTATATACTATTACGTATTAATGTATAACGTTATATAGTGTTACCTTATGAGATATAACGTTATATACTATTACGTACTAACGTATTACGTTATGTACTATTACGTAATAACG
Source organism: Bombus muscorum (assembly GCA_963971185.1). Lineage (NCBI taxonomy): Eukaryota > Metazoa > Arthropoda > Insecta > Hymenoptera > Apidae > Bombus > Bombus muscorum. Next base: position 4,092,712 of record OZ020141.1, read on the forward strand.
TATAACGTTATATACTATTACGTACTAACGAATAACGTTATATACAATTACGTTTATCGTAAAACGGTATGTTGTATTACCTTATAACGTATAACGTTATATACTATTACGTATTAATGTATAACGTTATATAGTGTTACCTTATGAGATATAACGTTATATACTATTACGTACTAACGTATTACGTTATGTACTATTACGTACTAACGTATAACGTTATATAGTATTACCTTATTACGTATAACGTTATATACTATCACGTTATAACGTAAAACGATATGTAGTATTACGAGCTAACGTATAACATTATAGAGTAATACCTTATGACGTATAACGTTATGTACTATTACCTAATAACGTATAACGTTATATAGTACTACCATGTGACGTATAATGTTATGTAGTATTACCTTATGACGTATAGCGTTATGTAGTATTACCTTGTTACGTATAACGTTATGTAGTATTACCTTGTTACGTATAACGTTACATACTATTACGTAATAACGTATAACATTATATAGTATTACGTACTAACGTATAACGATATATACTATTACCTACTAACGTATTATGTTATATACTATTACGTTATATCGTAAAACGTTATGTAGTATTACCTTATAACGTATAACGTTATATACTATTATGTTATAAAGTTTAACGTTATATACTATTGCGTACTAACGTATAACGTTATGTACTATTACGTAATAACGTATAACGTTATGTAGTATTACCATATGACGTATAACGTTATGTAGTATTACCTTATGACGTATAACGTTATATACTATCACGTTATAACGTAAAATGATATGTAGTATTACGTGCTAACGTATAACGTTATAGAGTAATACCTTATGACGTATAACGTTATGTACTATTACCTAATAACGTATAACGTTATATGCCATTTTGTACTAACGAATAACTTTATATACTATTACTTAATAAAGTATAACGTTATGCAGAATTACCTCATAACGTATAACGTTATATGCTATTACTTTGTAACGTATAACGTTATGTACTATTACGTAATAACGCTTAACGTTATATGCTATTTCGTACTAACGAATAACTTTACATACTATTACTTAATAAAGTATAACGTTATGCAGAATTACCTTATAACGTATAACGTTATATGCTATTACGTTATAACGTATAACGTTATATACTATTACGTACTAACGTATAACGTTTTATGCTATTACGTTCTAACGTATAACGTTATATACTGTTACGTAATAACGTATAACGTTATATGCCATTTCGTACTAACGAATAACTTTATATACTATTACTTAATAAAGTATAACGTTATGCAGAATTACCTTATAACGTATAACGTTATATGCTATTACGTTGTAACGTATAACGTTATATACTATTACGTACTAACGTATAACGTTATGTACTATTACGTAATACCGTATAACGTTATATGCCATTTCGTACTAGCGAATAACTTTATATACTATTACTTACTAAAGTAAAACGTTATGCAGAATTACCTTATAACGTATAACGTTATATGCTATTACGTTGTAACGTATAACGATATATACTATTACGTACTAACGTATAACGTTATGTACTATTACGTAATAACGTATAACGTTATATACTATTTCGTACTAACGAATAACTTTATATACTATTACTTAATAAAGTATGACGTTATGCAGAATTACCTTATAACGTATAACGTTATATGCTATTACGTTATAACGTATAACGTTATATACTATTACGTACTAACGTATAAGGTTATGTACTACTACGTAATAACGTATAACGATATATACTATTACGTACTAACGTATAACGTTATATACTATTACGTATTAATGTATAACGTTATATAGTGTTACCTTATGAGGTATAACGACATATACTATTACGTATTAATGTATAACGTTATATAGTATTACATTATGACGTATAACGTTATATACTATTACGTTATAACAGATAACGTTAAATACTTTTACGCTATAACGTATAACGTTATGTACTATTACGTAATAACGTATAACGATATATACTATTACGTACTAACGTATAACGTTATGTACTATTACGTAATAACGTATAACGTTATATACTATTTCGTACTAACGAATAACTTTGTATACTATTACGTGTTAATGTATAACGTTATATACTATTACGTACTAACGTATAACGTTATACACTATTACATATTAATGTTTAACGTTATGTAGTATTACCTTGTTACGTATAACGTTATATACTATTACGTAAAAACGTATAACGTTATATACTATTACGTACTAACGAATAACTTTGTATACTATTACGTTATAACGTATATCGTTATATAGTATTACGTACTAACGTATAACGTTATATAGTATTACGTACTAACGTATAACGTTATATACTATTACGTACTAACGTATAACGTTATATACTATTACGTTCTAACGTATAACTTTATATAGTATTACGTACTAACGTATAACGTTATTTAGTATTACCTTATTACGTATAACGTTATATACTATTACGTTATAACGCATAACGTTAAATACTATTACGTAAACTTGTATAACGTTGTATACTATTACTTAATAACGTATAACGTTATTTACTATTACGTAATAACGTACAACGTTATATAATATTACCTTATTACGTATAACGTTATATACATTTACGTTATAACGTATAACGTTATGTACTATTACGTAATAACGCTTAACGTTATATGCTATTTCGTACTAACGAATAACTTTACATACTATTACTTAATAAAGTATAACGTTATGCAGAATTACCTTATAACGTATAACGTTATATGCTATTACGTTATAATGTATAACGTTATATACTATTACGTACTAACGTATAAGGTTATGTACTATTACGTAATAACGTATAACGATATATACTATTACGTACTAACGTATAACGTTATATACTATTACGGTATAACGTATAACGCTATATACTATTACGGTATAACGTATAACGTTATATAGTATTACGTATTAATGTATAACGTTATATAGTATTACATTATGACGTATAACGTTATATACTAATACGTTATAAAGCATAGCGTTAAATACTTTTACGCTGTAACGTATAACGTTATGTACTATTACGTAATAACGTATAACGAGATATACTATTACGTACTAACGTATAAGGTTATGTACTATTACGTAATAACGTATAACGATATATACTATTACGTACTAACGTATAACGTTATATACTACGAGGGTGACTCAAATCTAAACGAGACTTTTGTTTCTGAGCGCGTAAATTTAAAGGGAGCGAGCGGCCGCTTCTAGTGTGCATTGGTTGGGATGTCAGGAGTGGGGAGAGCAGGCCGTTGTCCAGTTCAGACACGTTTGGCGGTAGTATTCAAGATGTCAGAGCAACAAGTACACCTCTCAGTTGCGCAACGCATTATTATTAAATTTCTCACACATGAAGGCGTCAAACCAATAGAAATTCTGCAAAGATTGACTGCACAGTTCGGGGATCAGACACTGTCAAGGGCTCGCGTGTTTGCCTGGCATAAGAAGTTCAAGGAAGGACGTGAACTGGTTGAAAATGTGGAACATGATCGTCGTCCTCGAACCAGCATTACGGAGGAGAACATTCGCACGTTTTTTTCGACCGGCGTGGCGTTTTGCACATTGATTTTTTGCATGAGCGTCGCACAATAAATGCTGCTTATTACTGTGAGCTTTTGAGGGAGGCAAAGGTTGCCTATCGTTCGAAAAGGCGTAACCAACCGATTCGAGACGTCAGCAGCTCTAACCTGCACAACATTAGAGGAAATAAGGTGGACTCCACTTGATCATCCTCCCTACAGTCCTGACCTATCGCCCTGCGATTTCCATCTCTTCGGACCGCTTAAAGAAGCACTAGGAGGACAACGATTCCAAGACGACGCGGCGGTGGAGGCCTTTGTGCGCAATTGGCTTCTGACACAGCACTCTTCTTTTTACGATGCTGGGATCAAAAATCTCCCAATCCGCTGGGAAAAATGCATTTCCAAAGCAGGAGACTATGTTGAAAAATAATATGTGCTTGGCTATGTTATTTCACTGAATAAAATTATTTTAAAAATAAAGTCTCGTTTATATTTGAGTCACCCTCGTATTACGGTATAGCGTATAACGCTATATACTATTAGTATATAACGTATAACGTTATATACTATTACGTATTAATGTATAACGTTATATAGTATTACATTATGACGTATAACGTTATATACTATTACGTTATAAAGCATAACGTTAAATACTTTTATGCTGTAACGTATAACGTTACGTACTATTACGTAATAACGTATAACGATATGTACTATTACGTACTAACGTATAACGTTATATACTATTACGTATTAATGTATAACGTTATATAGTGTTACCTTATGAGATATAACGTTATATACTATTACGTACTAACGTATTACGTTATGTACTATTACGTAATAACGTATAACGTTATATACTATTACGTACTAACGAATAACGTTATATACAATTACGTTATATCGTAAAACGGTATGTTGTATTACCTTATAACGTATAACGTTATATACTATTACGTATTAATGTATAACGTTATATAGTGTTACCTTATGAGATATAACGTTATATACTATTACGTACTAACGTATTACGTTATGTACTATTACGTACTAACGTATAACGTTATATAGTATTACCTTATTACGTATAACGTTATATACTATCACGTTATAACGTAAAACGATATGTAGTATTACGAGCTAACGTATAACGTTATAGAGTAATACCTTGTTACGTATAACGTTATGTAGTATTACCTTGTTACGTATAACGTTACATACTATTACGTTATAACGCATAACGTTAAATACTACTACGTAAACTTGTATAACGTTGTATACTATTACTCAATAACGTATAACGTTATCAATTATTACCTTATAACGTATAACGTTATATACTATTACGTAATAACGAATAACGTTATTTACTATTACGTACTAACGTATAACGTTATATAATATTACCTTATTACGTATAACGTTATATACTTTTACGTTATAACGTATAACGTTATGTACTATTACGTAATAACGTATAACGTTATATGCCATTTTGTACTAACGAATAACTTTATATACTATTACTTAATAAAGTATAACGTTATGCAGAATTACCTCATAACGTATAACGTTATATGCTATTACTTTGTAACGTATAACGTTATGTACTATTACGTAATACCGCTTAACGTTATATGCTATTTCGTACTAACGAATAACTTTACATACTATTACTTAATAAAGTATAACGTTATGCAGAATTACCTTATAACGTATAACGTTATATGCTATTACGTTATAACGTATAACGTTATATACTATTACGTACTAACGTATAACGTTTTATGCTATTACGTTCTAACGTATAACGTTATATACTATTACGTAATAACGTATAACGTTATATGCCATTTCGTACTAACGAATAACTTTATATACTATTACTTAATAAAGTATAACGTTATGCAGAATTACCTCATAACGTATAACGTTATATGCTATTACTTTGTAACGTATAACGTTATGTACTATTACGTAATAACGCTTAACGTTATATGCTATTTCGTACTAACGAATAACTTTACAGACTATTACTTAATAAAGTATAACGTTATGCAGAATTACCTTATAACGTATAACGTTATATGCTATTACGTTATAACGTATAACGTTATATACTATTACGTACTAACGTATAACGTTTTATGCTATTACGTTCTAACGTATAACGTTATATACTATTACGTAATAACGTATAACGTTATATGCCATTTCGTACTAACGAATAACTTTATATACTATTACTTAATAAAGTATAACGTTATGCAGAATTACCTTATAACGTATAACGTTATATGCTATTACGTTGTAACGTATAACGTTATGTACTATTACGTAATAACGTATAGCGATATATACTATTACGTACTAACGTATAACGTTATGTACTATTACGTAATAACGTATAACGTTATATGCCATTTCGTACTAACGAATAACTTTATATACTATTACTTAATAAAGTATAACGTTATGCAGAATTACCTTATAACGTATAACGTTATATGCTATTACGTTGTAACGTATAACGTTATATACTATTACGTACTAACGTATAACGTTATGTACTATTACGTAATACCGTATAACGTTATATGCCATTTCGTACTAGCGAATAACTTTATATACTATTACTTAATAAAGTATGAAGTTATGCAGAATTACCTTATAACGTATAACGTTATATGTTATTACGTTGTAACGTATAACGATATATACTATTACGTACTAACGTATAACGTTATGTACTATTACGTAATAACGTATAACGTTATATACTATTTCGTACTAACGAATAACTTTATATACTATTACTTAATAAAGTATGACGTTATGCAGAATTACCTTATAACGTATAACGTTATATGCTATTACGTTATAACGTATAACGTTATTTACTATTACGTACTAACGTATAAGGTTATGTACTACTACGTAATAACGTATAACGATATATACTATTACGTACTAACGTATAACGTTATATACTATTACGTATTAATGTATAACGATATATAGTGTTACCTTATGAAGTATAACGACATATACTATTACGTATTAATGTATAACGTTATATAGTATTACATTATGACGTATAACGTTATATACTATTACGTTATAACACATAACGTTAAATACTTTTACGCTATAACGTATAACGTTATGTACTATTACGTAATAACGTATAACGATATATACTATTACGTACTAACGTATAACGTTATGTACTACTACGTAATAACGTATAACGTAATATGCTATTTCGTACTAACGAATAACTTTGTATACTATTACGTGTTAATGTATAACGTTATATACTATTACATACTAACGTATAACGTTATATACTATTACATATTAATGTTTAACGTTATGTAGTATTACCTTGTCACGTATAACGTTATATACTATTACGTAAAAACGTATAACGTTATATACTATTACGTACTAACGTATTACGTTATGTACTATTACGTACTAACGTATAACGTTATATAGTATTACCTTATTACGTATAACGTTATATACTATCACGTTATAACGTAAAACGATATGTAGTATTACGAGCTAACGTATAACGTTATAGAGTAATACCTTATGACGTATAACGTTATGTACTATTACCTAATAACGTATAACGTTATATAGTACTACCATGTGACGTATAATGTTATGTAGTATTACCTTATGACGTATAGCGTTATGTAGTATTACCTTGTTACGTATAACGTTATGTAGTATTACCTTGTTACGTATGACGTTACATACTATTACGTAATAACGTATAACATTATATAGTATTACGTACTAACGTATAACGATATATACTATTACCTACTAACGTATTATGTTATATACTATTACGTTATATCGTAAAACGTTATGTAGTATTACCTTATAACGTATAACGTTCTATACTATTATGTTATAAAGTTTAACGTTATATACTATTGCGTACTAACGTATAACGTTATGTACTATTACGTAATAACGTATAACGTTATGTAGTATTACCATATGACGTATAACGTTATGTAGTATTACCTTATGACGTATAACGTTATATACTATCACGTTATAACGTAAAATGATATGTAGTATTACGTGCTAACGTATAACGTTATAGAGTAATACCTTATGACGTATAACGTTATGTACTATTACCTAATAACGTATAACGTTATATAGTATTACCATATGACGTATAACGTTATGTAGTATTACCTTATGACGTATAACGTTATGTAGTATTACCTTGTTACGTATAACGTTATGTAGTATTACCTTGTTACGTATAACGTTATGTAGTATTACCTTCTTACGTATAACGTTATATACTATTACGTAAAAACGTATAACGTTATATACTATTACGTGTTAATGTATAACGTTATATACTATTACGTTGTAACGTAAAACGATATGTAGTATTACCTTATGACGTATACCGTTATATATTATTACGTACTAACGTATAACGTTATATAGTATTACGTACTAACGTATAACGTTATATACTATTACGTACTAACGTATAACGTTATATACTATTACGTTCTAACGTATAACTTTATATAGTATTACGTAATACCGTATAACGTTATATAGTATTACCTTATTACGTATAACGTTATATACTATTACGTTATAACGCATAACGTTAAATACTATTACGTAAACTTGTATAACGTTATATACTATTACTTAATAACGTATAACGTTATCTAGTATTACCTTATAACGTATAACGTTATATACTATTACGTTATAACGCATAACGTTAAATACTTTTACGTTATAACGTATAACGTTATGTAGTATTACGTAATAACGTATAACGATATATACTATTACGTATTAATGTATAACGTTATATAGTATTACCTTATTACGTATAACGTTATATACTATTACGTTATAACGCATAACGTTAAATACTTTTACGTTATAACGTATAACGTTATGCACTATTACGTAGTAACGTATAACGATATATACTATTACGTATTAATGTATAACGTTATATAGTATTACCTTATTACGTACAACGTTATGTACTATTACGTAATAACGTATAACGCTATATACTATTACGGTATAACGTATAACGTTACACACTATTACGTACTAACGTATAACTTTATATAGTATTACGTACTAACGTATAACGTTATTTAGTATTACCTTATTACGTATAACGTTATATACTATTACGTTATAACGCATAACGTTAAATACTATTACGTAAACTTGTATAACGTTGTATACTATTACGTAATAACGTATAACGATATATACTATTACGTACTAACGTATAACGTTATATACTATTACGGTATAACGTATAACGCTATATACTATTACGGTATAACGTATAACGTTATATAGTATTACGTATTAATGTATAACGTTATATAGTATTACATTATGACGTATAACGTTATATACTAATACGTTATAAAGCATAGCGTTAAATACTTTTACGCTGTAACGTATAACGTTATGTACTATTACGTAATAACGTATAACGAGATATACTATTACGTACTAACGTATAAGTTTATGTACTATTACGTAATAACGTATAACGATATATACTATTACGTGCTAACGTATAACGTTATATACTATTACGGTATAGCGTATAACGCTATATACTATTACTATATAACGTATAACGTTATATACTATTACGTATTAATGTATAACGTTATATAGTATTACATTATGACGTATAACGTTATATACTATTACGTTATAAAGCATAACGTTAAATACTTTTATGCTGTAACGTATAACGTTACGTACTATTACGTAATAACGTATAACGATATGTACTATTACGTACTAACGTATAACGTTATATACTATTACGTATTAATGTATAACGTTATAGAGTGTTACCTTATGAGATATAACGTTATATACTATTACGTACTAACGTATTACGTTATGTACTATTACGTAATAACGTATAACGTTATATACTATTACGTACTAACGAATAACGTTATATACAATTACGTTATATCGTAAAACGGTATGTTGTATTACCTTATAACGTATAACGTTATATACTATTACGTATTAATGTATAACGTTATATAGTGTTACCTTAGGAGATATAACGTTATATACTATTACGTACTAACGTATTACGTTATGTACTATTACGTACTAACGTATAACGTTATATAGTATTACCTTATTACGTATAACGTTATATACTATCACGTTATAACGTAAAACGATATGTAGTATTACGAGCTAACGTATAACGTTATAGAGTAATACCTTATGACGTATAACGTTATGTACTATTACCTAATAACGTATAACGTTATATAGTACTACCATGTGACGTATAATGTTATGTAGTATTACCTTATGACGTATAGCGTTATGTAGTATTACCTTGTTACGTATAACGTTATGTAGTATTACCTTGTTACGTATAACGTTACATACTATTACGTAATAACGTATAACATTATATAGTATTACGTACTAACGTATAACGATATATACTATTACCTACTAACGTATTATGTTATATACTATTACGTTATATCGTAAAACGTTATGTAGTATTACCTTATAACGTATAACGTTATATACTATTATGTTATAAAGTTTAACGTTATATACTATTGCGTACTAACGTATAACGTTATGTACTATTACGTAATAACGTATAACGTTATGTAGTATTACCATATGACGTATAACGTTATGTAGTATTACCTTATGACGTATAACGTTATATAATATCACGTTATAACGTAAAATGATATGTGGTATTACGTGCTAACGTATAACGTTATAGAGTAATACCTTATGACGTATAACGTTATGTACTATTACCTAATAACGTATAACGTTATATAGTATTACCATATGACGTATAACGTTATGTAGTATTACCTTGTTACGTATAACGTTATGTAGTATTACCTTGTTACGTATAACGTTATGTAGTATTACCTTCTTACGTATAACGTTATATACTATTACGTAAAAACGTATAACGTTATATACTATTACGTGTTAATGTATAACGTTATATACTATTACGTTGTAACGTAAAACGTTAAATACTATTACGTAAACTTGTATAACGATATATACTATTACGTATTAATGTATAACGTTATATAGTATTACCTTATTACGTATAACGTTATATACTATTACGTTATAACGCATAACGTTAAATACTTTTACGTTATAACGTATAACGTTATGTACTATTACGTAATAACGTATAACGTTATATAGTATTACCATATGACGTATAACCTTATGAAGTATTACCTTATGACGTATAACGTTATATACTATCACGTTATAACGTAAAACGATATGTAGTATTACGTACCAACGTACAACGTTATAGAGTAATACCTTATGACGTATAACGTTATGTACTATTACCTAATAACGTATAACGTTATGTAGTATTACCTTGTTACGTATAACGTTATGTAGTATTACCTTGTTACGTATAACGTTATGTAGTATTACCTTGTTACGTATAACGTTATATACTATTACGTAAAAACGTATAACGTTATGTACTATTACGTAATAACGTATAACGTTATATACTATTACGTATTAATGTATAACGTTATATAGTATTACGTACTAACGTATAACGTTTTATGCTATTACGTTCTAACGTATAACGTTATATACTATTACGTAATAACGTATAACGTTATATGCCATTTCGTACTAACGAATAACGTTATATGCCATTTCGTACTAACGAATAACTTTATATACTATTACTTAATAAAGTATAACGTTATGCAGAATTACCTTATAACGTATAACGTTATATACTATTACGTAATAACGTATAACGTTATTTACTATTACGTTATAACGTATAACGTTATATACTATTACGTACTAACGTATAACGTTTTATGCTATTACGTTCTAACGTATAACGTTATATACTATTACGTAATAACGTATAACGTTATATGCCATTTCGTACTAACGAATAACTTTATATACTATTACTTAATAAAGTATAACGTTATGCGGAATTACCTTATAACGTATAACGTTATATGCTATTACGTTGTAACGTATAACGTTATGTACTATTACGTAATAACGTATAGCGATATATACTATTACGTACTAACGTATAACGTTATGTACTATTACGTAATAACGTATAACGTTATATGCCATTTCGTACTAACGAATAACTTTATATACTATTACTTAATAAAGTATAACGTTATGCAGAATTACCTTATAACGTATAACGTCATATGCTATTACGTTGTAACGTATAACGTTATATACTATTACGTACTAACGTATAACGTTATGTACTATTACGTAATAACGTATAACGTTATGTAGTATTACCATATGACGTATAACGTTATCTAGTATTACCTTATGACGTATAACGTTATATACTATCACGTTATAACGTAAAATGATATGTAGTATTACGTGCTAACGTATAACGTTATAGAGTAATACCTTATGACGTATAACGTTATGTACTATTACCTAATAACGTATAACGTTATATAGTATTACCATATGACGTATAACGTTATGTAGTATTACCTTATGACGTATAACGTTATGTAGTATTACCTTGTTACGTATAACGTTATGTAGTATTACCTTGTTACGTATAACGTTATGTAGTATTACCTTCTTACGTATAACGTTATATACTATTACGTAAAAACGTATAACGTTATATACTATTACGTGTTAATGTATAACGTTATATACTATTACGTTGTAACGTAAAACGATATGTAGTATTACCTTATGACGTATACCGTTATATATTATTACGTACTAACGTATAACGTTATATAGTATTACGTACTAACGTATAACGTTATATACTATTACGTACTAACGTATAACGTTATATACTATTACGTTCTAACGTATAACTTTATATAGTATTACGTAATACCGTATAACGTTATATAGTATTACCTTATTACGTATAACGTTATATACTATTACGTTATAACGCATAATGTTAAATACTATTACGTAAACTTGTATAACGTTATATACTATTACTTAATAACGTATAACGTTATCTAGTATTACCTTATAACGTATAACGTTATATACTATTACGTTATAACGCATAACGTTAAATACTTTTACGTTATAACGTATAACGTTATGTACTATTACGTAATAACGTATAACGATATATACTATTACGTATTAATGTATAACGTTATATAGTATTACCTTATTACGTATAACGTTATATACTATTACGTTATAACGCATAACGTTAAATACTTTTACGTTATAACGTATAACGTTATGTACTATTACGTAGTAACGTATAACGATATATACTATTACGTATTAATGTATAACGTTATATAGTATTACCTTATTACGTATAACGTTATGTACTATTACGTAATAACGTATAACGCTATATACTATTACGGTATAACGTATAACGTTACACACTATTACGTACTAACGTATAACGTTTTATACTATTACGTTCTAACGTAAAACTTTATATAGTATTACGTACTAACGTATAACGTTATATAGTATTACCTTATTACGTATAACGTTATATACTATCACGTTATAGCGTAAAACGTATGTAGTATTACCTTATGACGTATAACGTTATATACTATTATGTTATAAAGTTTAACGTTATATACTATTGCGTACTAACGTATAACGTTATGTACTATTACGTAATAACGTATAACGTTATATAGTATTACCATATGACGTATAACCTTATGAAGTATTACCTTATGACGTATAACGTTATATACTATCACGTTATAACGTAAAACGATATGTAGTATTACGTACCAACGTACAACGTTATAGAGTAATACCTTATGACGTATAACGTTATGTACTATTACCTAATAACGTATAACGTTATGTAGTATTACCTTGTTACGTATAACGTTATGTAGTATTACCTTGTTACGTATAACGTTATGTAGTATTACCTTGTTACGTATAACGTTATATACTATTACGTAAAAACGTATAACGTTATGTACTATTACGTAATAACGTATAACGTTATATACTATTACGTATTAATGTATAACGTTATATAGTATTACGTACTAACGTATAACGTTTTATGCTATTACGTTCTAACGTATAACGTTATATACTATTACGTAATAACGTATAACGTTATATGCCATTTCGTACTAACGAATAACATTATATGCCATTTCGTACTAACGAATAACTTTATATACTATTACTTAATAAAGTATAACGTTATGCAGAATTACCTTATAACGTATAACGTTATATACTATTACGTAATAACGTATAACGTTATTTACTATTACGTTATAACGTATAACGTTATATACTATTACGTAATAACGTATAACGTTATGTAGTATTACCATATGACGTATAACGTTATCTAGTATTACCTTATGACGTATAACGTTATATACTATCACGTTATAACGTAAAATGATATGTAGTATTACGTGCTAACGTATAACGTTATAGAGTAATACCTTATGACGTATAACGTTATGTACTATTACCTAATAACGTATAACGTTATATAGTATTACCATATGACGTATAACGTTATGTAGTATTACCTTATGACGTATAACGTTATGTAGTATTACCTTGTTACGTATAACGTTATGTAGTATTACCTTGTTACGTATAACGTTATGTAGTATTACCTTCTTACGTATAACGTTATATACTATTACGTAAAAACGTATAACGTTATATACTATTACGTGTTAATGTATAACGTTATATACTATTACGTTGTAACGTAAAACGATATGTAGTATTACCTTATGACGTATACCGTTATATATTATTACGTACTAACGTATAACGTTATATAGTATTACGTACTAACGTATAACGTTATATACTATTACGTACTAACGTATAACGTTATATACTATTACGTTCTAACGTAAACTTTATATAGTATTACGTAATACCGTATAACGTTATATAGTATTACCTTATTACGTATAACGTTATATACTATTACGTTATAACGCATAATGTTAAATACTATTACGTAAACTTGTATAACGTTATATACTATTACTTAATAACGTATAACGTTATCTAGTATTACCTTATAACGTATAACGTTATATACTATTACGTTATAACGCATAACGTTAAATACTTTTACGTTATAACGTATAACGTTATGTACTATTACGTAATAACGTATAACGATATATACTATTACGTATTAATGTATAACGTTATATAGTATTACCTTATTACGTATAACGTTATATACTATTACGTTATAACGCATAACGTTAAATACTTTTACGTTATAACGTATAACGTTATGTACTATTACGTAGTAACGTATAACGATATATACTATTACGTATTAATGTATAACGTTATATAGTATTACCTTATTACGTATAACGTTATGTACTATTACGTAATAACGTATAACGCTATATACTATTACGGTATAACGTATAACGTTACACACTATTACGTACTAACGTATAACGTTTTATACTATTACGTTCTAACGTAAAACTTTATATAGTATTACGTACTAACGTATAACGTTATATAGTATTACCTTATTACGTATAACGTTATATACTATCACGTTATATCGTAAAACGTATGTAGTATTACCTTATAACGTATAACGTTATATACTATTATGTTATAAAGTTTAACGTTATATACTATTGCGTACTAACGTATAACGTTATGTACTATTACGTAATAACGTATAACGTTCTATACTATTACGTATTAATGTATAACGTTATATAGTATTACGTACTAACGTATAACGTTTTATGCTATTACGTTCTAACGTATAACGTTATATGCCATTTCGTACTAACGAATAACGTTATATGCCATTTCGTACTAACGAATAACTTTATATACTATTACTTAATAAAGTATAACGTTATGCAGAATTACCTTATAGCGTATAACGCTATATACTATTACTATATAACGTATAACGTTATATAGTATTACGTATTAATGTATAACGTTATATAGTATTACATTATGACGTATAACGTTATATACTAATACGTTATAAAGCATAGCGTTAAATACTTTTACGCTGTAACGTATAACGTTATGTACTATTACGTAATAACGTATAACGAGATATACTATTACGTACTAACGTATAAGGTTATGTACTATTACGTAATAACGTATAACGATATATACTATTACGTACTAACGTATAACGTTATATATTATTACGGTATAGCGTATAACGCTATATACTATTACTATATAACGTATAACGTTATATACTATTACGTATTAATGTATAACGTTATATAGTATTACATTATGACGTATAACGTTATATACTATTACGTTATAAAGCATAACGTTAAATACTTTTATGCTGTAACGTATAACGTTACGTACTATTACGTAATAACGTATAACGATATGTACTATTACGTACTAACGTATAACGTTATATACTATTACGTATTAATGTATAACGTTATAGAGTGTTACCTTATGAGATATAACGTTATATACTATTACGTACTAACGTATTACGTTATGTACTATTACGTAATAACGTATAACGTTATATACTATTACGTACCTACGTATTACGTTATGTACTATTACGTAATAACGTATAACGTTATATACTATTACGTACTAACGAATAACGTTATATACAATTACGTTATATCGTAAAACGGTATGTTGTATTACCTTATAACGTATAACGTTATATACTATTACGTATTAATGTATAACGTTATATAGTGTTACCTTATGAGATATAACGTTATATACTATTACGTACTAACGTATTACGTTATGTACTATTACGTACTAACGTATAACGTTATATAGTATTACCTTATTACGTATAACGTTATATACTATCACGTTATAACGTAAAACGATATGTAGTATTACGAGCTAACGTATAACGTTATAGAGTAATACCTTATGACGTATAACGTTATGTACTATTACCTAATAACGTATAACGTTATATAGTACTACCATGTGACGTATAATGTTATGTAGTATTACCTTATGACGTATAGCGTTATGTAGTGTTACCTTGTTACGTATAACGTTATGTAGTATTACCTTGTTACGTATAACGTTACATACTATTACGTAATAACGTATAACATTATATAGTATTACGTACTAACGTATAACGATATATACTATTACCTACTAACGTATTATGTTATATACTATTACGTTATATCGTAAAACGTTATGTAGTATTACCTTATAACGTATAACGTTATATACTATTATGTTATAAAGTTTAACGTTATATACTATTGCGTACTAACGTATAACGTTATGTACTATTACGTAATAACGTATAACGTTATGTAGTATTACCATATGACGTATAACGTTATGTATTTATTACCTTATGACGTATAACGTTATATACTATCACGTTATAACGTAAAATGATATGTAGTATTACGTGCTAACGTATAACGTTATAGAGTAATACCTTATGACGTATAACGTTATGTACTATTACCTAATAACGTATAACGTTATATAGTATTACCATATGACGTATAACGTTATGTAGTATTACCTTATGACGTATAACGTTATGTAGTAGAACCTTGTTACGTATAACATTATGTAGTATTACCTTGTTACGTATAACGTTATGTAGTATTACCTTCTTACGTATAACGTTATATACTATTACGTAAAAACGTATAACGTTATATACTATTACGTGTTAATGTATAACGTTATATACTATTACGTTGTAACGTAAAACGATATGTAGTATTACCTTATGACGTATACCGTTATATATTATTACGTACTAACGTATAACGTTATATAGTATTACGTACTAACGTATAACGTTATATACTATTACGTACTAACGTATAACGTTATATACTATTACGTTCTAACGTATAACTTTATATAGTATTACGTAATAGCGTATAACGTTATATAGTATTACCTTATTACGTACAACGTTATATACTATTACGTTATAACGCATAACGTTAAATACTATTACGTAAACTTGTATAACGTTATATACTATTACTTAATAACGTATAACGTTATCTAGTATTACCTTATAACGTATAACGTTATATACTATTACGTTATAACGCATAACGTTAAATACTTTTACGTTATAACGTATAACGTTATGTACTATTACGTAATAACGTATAACGATATATACTATTACGTATTAATGTATAACGTTATATAGTATTACCTTATTACGTATAACGTTATGTACTATTACGTAATAACATATAACGCTATATACTATTACGGTATAACGTATAACGTTACACACTATTACGTACTAACGTATAACGTTTTATACTATTACGTTCTAACGTAAAACTTTATATAGTAATACGTACTAACGTATAACGTTATATAGTATTACCTTATTACGTATAACGTTATATACTATCACGTTATATCGTAAAACGTATGTAGTATTACCTTATAACGTATAACGTTATATACTATTATGTTATAAAGTTTAACGTTATATACTATTGCGTACTAACGTATAACGTTATATACTATTACGTATTAATGTATAACGTTATATAGTGTTACCTTATGAGGTATAACGACATATACTATTACGTATTAATGTATAACGTTATATAGTATAACATTATGACGTATAACGTTATATACTATTACGTTATAACACATAACGTTAAATACTTTTACGCTATAACGTATAACGTTATGTACTATTACGTAATAACGTATAACGATATATACTATTACGTACTAACGTATAACGTTATGTACTATTACGTAATAACGTATAACGTTATATACTATTTCGTACTAACGAATAACTTTGTATACTATTACGTGTTAATGTATAACGTTATATACTATTACGTACTAACGTATAACGTTATATACTATTACATATTAATGTTTAACGTTATGTAGTATTACCTTGTTACGTATAACGTTATATACTATTACGTAAAAACGTATAACGTTATATACTATTACGTACTAACGAATAACTTTGTATACTATTACGTTATAACGTATATCGTTATATAGTATTACGTACTAACGTATAACGTTATATACTATTACGTACTAACGTATAACGTTATATACTATTACGTTCTAACGTATAACTTTATATAGTATTACGTACTAACGTATAACGTTATTTAGTATTACCTTATTACGTATAACGTTATATACTATTACGTTATAACGCATAACGTTAAATACTATTACGTAAACTTGTATAACGTTGTATACTATTACTTATTAACGTATAACGTTATTTACTATTACGTACTAACGTATAACGTTATATAATATTACCTTATTACGTATAACGTTATATACTTTTACGTTATAACGTATAACGTTATGTACTATTACGTAATAACGCTTAACGTTATATGCTATTTCGTACTAACGAATAACTTTACATACTATTACTTAATAAAGTATAACGTTATGCAGAATTACCTTATAACGTATGACGTTATTTGCTATTACGTTATAACGTATAACGTTATATACTATTACGTACTAACGTATAAGGTTATGTACTATTACGTAATAACGTATAACGATATATACTATTACGTACTAACGTATAACGTTATATACTATTACGGTATAACGTATAACGCTATATACTATTACGGTATAACGTATAACGTTATATAGTATTACGTATTAATGTATAACGTTATATAGTATTACATTATGACGTATAACGTTATATACTAATACGTTATAAAGCATAGCGTTAAATACTTTTACGCTGTAACGTATAACGTTATTTACTATTACGTAATAACGTATAACGAGATATACTATTACGTACTAACGTATAAGGTTATGTACTATTACGTAATAACGTATAACGATATATACTATTACGTACTAACGTATAACGTTATATACTATTACGGTATAGCGTATAACGCTATATACTATTACTATATAACGTATAACGTTATATACTATTACGTATTAATGTATAACGTTATATAGTATTACATTATGACGTATAACGTTATATACTATTACGTTATAAAGCATAACGTTAAATACTTTTATGCTGTAACGTATAACGTTACGTACTATTACGTAATAACGTATAACGATATGTACTATTACGTACTAACGTATAACGTTATATACTATTACGTATTAATGTATAACGTTATATAGTGTTACCTTATGAGATATAACGTTATATACTATTACGTACTAACGTATTACGTTATGTACTATTACGTACTAACGTATAACGTTATATAGTATTACCTTATTACGTATAACGTTATATACTATTACGTATTAATGTATAACGTTATATAGTGTTACCTTATGAGATATAACGTTATATACTATTACGTACTAACGTATTACGTTATGTACTATTACGTAATAACGTATAACGTTATATACTATTACGTATTAATGTATAACGTTATATAGTGTTACCTTATGAGATATAACGTTATATACTATTACGTACTAACGTATTACGTTATGTACTATTACGTACTAACGTATAACGTTATATAGTATTACCTTATTACGTATAACGTTATATACTATTACGTTATATCGTAAAACGTTATGTAGTATTACCTTATAACGTATAACGTTATATACTATTATGTTATAAAGTTTAACGTTATATACTATTGCGTACTAACGTATAACGTTATGTACTATTACGTAATAACGTATAACGTTATGTAGTATTACCATATGACGTATAACGTTATGTATTTATTACCTTATGACGTATAACGTTATATACTATCACGTTATAACGTAAAATGATATGTAGCATTACGTGCTAACGTATAACGTTATAGAGTAATACCTTATGACGTATAACGTTATGTACTATTACCTAATAACGTATAACGTTATATAGTATTACCATATGACGTATAACGTTATGTAGTATTACCTTATGACGTATAACGTTATGTAGTATTACCTTGCTACGTATAACGTTATGTAGTATTACCTTGTTACGTATAACGTTATGTAGTATTACCTTCTTACGTATAACGTTATATACTATTACGTAAAAACGTATAACGTTATATACTATTACGTGTTAATGTATAACGTTATATACTATTACGTTGTAACGTAAAACGATATGTAGTATTACCTTATGACGTATACCGTTATATATTATTACGTACTAACGTATAACGTTATATAGTACTACGTACTAACGTATAACGTTATATACTATTACGTACTAACGTATAACGTTACACACTATTACGTACTAACGTATAACGTTTTATACTATTACGTTCTAACGTAAAACTTTATATAGTATTACGTACTAACGTATAACGTTATATAGTATTACCTTATTACGTATAACGTTATATACTATCACGTTATATCGTAAAACGTATGTAGTATTACCTTATAACGTATAACGTTATATGCTATTACGTTATAACGTATAACGTTATATACTATTACGTAATAACGTATAACGTTATTTACTATTACGTTATAACGTATAACGTTATATACTATTACGTACTAACGTATAACGTTTTATGCTATTACGTTCTAACGTATAACGTTATATACTATTACGTAATAACGTATAACGTTATATGCCATTTCGTACTAACGAATAACTTTATATACTATTACTTAATAAAGTGTAACGTTATGCAGAATTACCTTATAACGTATAACGTTATATGCTATTACGTTGTAACGTATAACGTTATATACTATTACGTACTAACGTATAACGTTATGTACTATTACGTAATAACGTATAACGTTATATGCCATTTCGTACTAACGAATAACTTTATATACTATTACTTAATAAAGTATAACGTTATGCAGAATTACCTTATAACGTATAACGTTATATGCTATTACGTTGTAACGTATAACGATATATACTATTACGTACTAACGTATAACGTTATGTACTATTACGTAATAACGTATAACGTTATATACTATTTCGTACTAACGAATAACTTTATATACTATTACTTAATAAAGTATGACGTTATGCAGAATTACCTTATAACGTATAACGTTATATGCTATTACGTTATAACGTATAACGTTATGTACTATTACGTAATAACGTATAACGTTATATGCCATTTCGTACTAACGAATAACTTTATATACTATTACTTAATAAAGTATAACGTTATGCAGAATTACCTTATAACGTATAACGTTATATGCTATTACGTTGTAACGTATAACGATATATACTATTACGTACTAACGTATAACGTTATGTACTCCTACGTAATAACGTATAACGATATATACTATTACGTACTAACGTATAACGTTATATACTATTACGTATTAATGTATAACGTTATATAGTGATACCTTATGAGGTATAACGTTATGTACTATTACCTAATAACGTATAACGTTATATAGTACTACCATGTGACGTATAATGTTATGTAGTATTACCTTATGACGTATAGCGTTATGTAGTATTACCTTGTTACGTATAACGTTATGTAGTATTACCTTGTTACGTATAACGTTACATACTATTACGTAATAACGTATAACATTATATAGTATTACGTACTAACGTATAACGATATATACTATTACCTACTAACGTATTATGTTATATACTATTACGTTGTATCGTAAAACGTTATGTAATATTACCTTATAACGTATAACGTTATATACTATTATGTTATAAAGTTTAACGTTATATACTATTGCGTACTAACGTATAACGTTATGTACTATTACGTAATAACGTATAACGTTATGTAGTATTACCATATGACGTATAACGTTATGTAGTATTACCTTATGACGTATAACGTTATATACTATCACGTTATAACGTAAAATGATATGTAGTATTACGTGCTAACGTATAACGTTATAGAGTAATACCTTATGACGTATAACGTTATGTGCTATTACCTAATAACGCATAACGTTATATAGTATTACCATATGACGTATAACGTTATGTAGTATTACCTTATGACGTATAACGTTATGTAGTATTACCTTGTTACGTATAACGTTATGTAGTATTACCTTGTTACGTATAACGTTATGTAGTATTACCTTCTTACGTATAACGTTATATACTATTACGTAAAAACGTATAACGTTATATACTATTACGTGTTAATGTATAACGTTATATACTATTACGTTGTAACGTAAAACGATATGTAGTATTACCTTATGACGTATACCGTTATATATTATTACGTACTAACGTATAACGTTATATAGTATTACGTACTAACGTATAACGTTATATACTATTACGTACTAACGTATAACGTTATATACTATTACGTTCTAACGTATAACGTTAAATACTTTTACGTTATAACGTATAACGTTATGTACTATTACGTAATAACGTATAACGATATATACTATTACGTATTAATGTATAACGTTATATAGTATTACCTTATTACGTATAACGTTATATACTATTACGTTATAACGCATAACGTTAAATACTTTTACGTTATAACGTATAACGTTATGTACTATTACGTAGTAACGTATAACGATATATACTATTACGTATTAATGTATAACGTTATATAGTATTACCTTATTACGTATAACGTTATGTACTATTACGTAATAACGTATAACGCTATATACTATTACGGTATAACGTATAACGTTACACACTATTACGTACTAACGTATAACGTTTTATACTATTACGTTCTAACGTAAAACTTTATATAGTATTACGTACTAACGTATAACGTTATATAGTATTACCTTATTACGTATAACGTTATATACTATCACGTTATATCGTAAAACGTATGTAGTATTACCTTATAACGTATAACGTTATATACTATTATGTTATAAAGTTTAACGTTATATACTATTGCGTACTAACGTATAACGTTATGTACTATTACGTAATAACGTATAACGTTATATAGTATTACCATATGACGTATAACCTTATGAAGTATTACCTTATGACGTATAACGTTATATACTATCACGTTATAACGTAAAACGATATGTAGTATTACGTACCAACGTATAACGTTATAGAGTAATACCTTATGACGTATAACGTTATGTACTATTACCTAATAACGTATAACGTTATGTAGTATTACCTTGTTACGTATAACGTTATGTAGTATTACCTTGTTACGTATAACGTTATGTAGTATTACCTTGTTACGTATAACGTTATATACTATTACGTAAAAACGTATAACGTTATGTACTATTACGTAATAACGTATAACGTTATATACTATTACGTATTAATGTATAACGTTATATAGTATTACCTTATTACGTATAACGTTATATACTATTACGTTATAACGCATAACGTTAAATACTTTTACGTTATAACGTATAACGTTATGTACTATTACGTAGTAACGTATAACGATATATACTATTACGTATTAATGTATAACGTTATATAGTATTACCTTATTACGTATAACGTTATGTACTATTACGTAATAACGTATAACGCTATATACTATTACGGTATAACGTATAACGTTACACACTATTACGTACTAACGTATAACGTTTTATACTATTACGTTCTAACGTAAAACTTTATATAGTATTACGTACTAACGTATAACGTTATATAGTATTACCTTATTACGTATAACGTTATATACTATCACGTTATATCGTAAAACGTATGTAGTATTACCTTATAACGTATAACGTTATATACTATTATGTTATAAAGTTTAACGTTATATACTATTGCGTACTAACGTATAACGTTATGTACTATTACGTAATAACGTATAACGTTATATACTATTACGTATTAATGTATAACGTTATATAGTATTACGTACTAACGTATAACGTTTTATGCTATTACGTTCTAACGTATAACGTTATATACTATTACGTAATAACGTATAACGTTATATGCCATTTCGTACTAACGAATAACGTTATATGCCATTTCGTACTAACGAATAACTTTATATACTATTACTTAATAAAGTATAACGTTATGCAGAATTACCTTATAACGTATAACGTTATATGCTATTACGTTATAACGTACAACGTTATATACTATTACGTAATAACGTATAACGTTATTTACTATTACGTTATAACGTATAACGTTATATACTATTACGTACTAACGTATAACGTTTTATGCTATTACGTTCTAACGTATAACGTTATATACTATTACGTAATAACGTATAACGTTATATGCCATTTCGTACTAACGAATAACTTTATATACTATTACTTAATAAAGTATAACGTTATG
This sequence comes from Bombus muscorum, assembly GCA_963971185.1. Classification (NCBI taxonomy): domain Eukaryota; kingdom Metazoa; phylum Arthropoda; class Insecta; order Hymenoptera; family Apidae; genus Bombus; species Bombus muscorum. The sequence goes on from OZ020141.1 coordinate 4,117,764, forward strand.
CAGAATTACCTTATAACGTATAACGTTATTTGCTATTACGTTGTAACGTATAACGTTATGTACTATTACGTAATAACGTATAGCGATATATACTATTACGTACTAACGTATAACGTTATGTACTATTACGTAATAACGTATAACGATATATACTATTACGTACTAACGTATAACGTTATATACTATTACGGTATAGCGTATAACGCTATATACTATTACTATATAACGTATAACGTTATATAGTATTACGTATTAATGTATAACGTTATATAGTATTACATTATGACGTATAACGTTATATACTATTACGTTATAAAGCATAACGTTAAATACTTTTATGCTGTAACATATAACGTTACGTACTATTACGTAATAACGTATAACGATATGTACTATTACGTACTAACGTATAACGTTATATACTATTACGTATTAATGTATAACGTTATAGAGTGTTACCTTATGAGATATAACGTTATATACTATTACGTACTAACGTATTACGTTATGTACTATTACGTAATAACGTATAACGTTATATACTATTACGTACTAACGTATTACGTTATGTACTATTACGTAATAACGTATAACGTTATATACTATTACGTACTAACGAATAACGTTATATACAATTACGTTATATCGTAAAACGGTATGTTGTATTACCTTATAACGTATAACGTTATATACTATTACGTATTAATGTATAACGTTATATAGTGTTACCTTATGAGATATAACGTTATATACTATTACGTACTAACGTATTACGTTATGTACTATTACGTACTAACGTATAACGTTATATAGTATTACCTTATTACGTATAACGTTATATACTATCACGTTATAACGGAAAACGATATGTAGTATTACGAGCTAACGTATAACGTTATAGAGTAATACCTTATGACGTATAACGTTATGTACTATTACCTAATAACGTATAACGTTATATAGTACTACCATGTGACGTATAATGTTATGTAGTATTACCTTATGACGTATAGCGTTATGTAGTGTTACCTTGTTACGTATAACGTTATGTAGTATTACCTTGTTACGTATAACGTTACATACTATTACGTAATAACGTATAACATTATATAGTATTACGTACTAACGTATAACGATATATACTATTACCTACTAACGTATTATGTTATATACTATTACGTTATATCGTAAAACGTTATGTAGTATTACCTTATAACGTATAACGTTATATACTATTATGTTATAAAGTTTAACGTTATATACTATTGCGTACTAACGTATAACGTTATGTACTATTACGTAATAACGTATAACGTTATGTAGTATTACCATATGACGTATAACGTTATGTATTTATTACCTTATGACGTATAACGTTATATACTATCACGTTATAACGTAAAATGATATGTAGTATTACGTGTTAACGTATAACGTTATAGAGTAATACCTTATGACGTATAACGTTATGTACTATTACCTAATAACGTATAACGTTATATAGTATTACCATATGACGTATAACGTTATGTAGTATTACCTTATGACGTATAACGTTATGTAGTAGAACCTTGTTACGTATAACATTATGTAGTATTACCTTGTTACGTATAACGTTATGTAGTATTACCTTCTTACGTATAACGTTATATACTATTACGTAAAAACGTATAACGTTATATACTATTACGTGTTAATGTATAACGTTATATACTATTACGTTGTAACGTAAAACGATATGTAGTATTACCTTATGACGTATACCGTTATATATTATTACGTACTAACGTATAACGTTATATAGTATTACGTACTAACGTACAACGTTATATACTATTACGTACTAACGTATAACGTTATATACTATTACGTTCTAACGTATAACTTTATATAGTATTACGTAATAGCGTATAACGTTATATAGTATTACCTTATTACGTACAACGTTATATACTATTACGTTATAACGCATAACGTTAAATACTATTACGTAAACTTGTATAACGTTATATACTATTACTTAATAACGTATAACGTTATCTAGTATTACCTTATAACGTATAACGTTATATACTATTACGTTATAACGCATAACGTTAAATACTTTTACGTTATAACGTATAACGTTATGTACTATTACGTAATAACGTATAACGATATATACTATTACGTATTAATGTATAACGTTATATAGTATTACCTTATTACGTATAACGTTATATACTATTACGTTATAACGCATAACGTTAAATACTTTTACGTTATAACGTATAACGTTATGTACTATTACGTAGTAACGTATAACGATATATACTATTACGTATTAATGTATAACGTTATATAGTATTACCTTATTACGTATAACGTTATGTACTATTACGTAATAACGTATAACGTTATGTAGTATTACCATATGACGTATAACGTTATGTAGTATTACCTTGTTACGTATAACGTTATGTAGTATTACCTTGTTACGTATAACGTTATGTAGTATTACCTTCTTACGTATAACGTTATATACTATTACGTAAAAACGTATAACGTTATATACTTTTACGTGTTAATGTATAACGTTATATACTATTACGTTGTAACGTAAAACGATATGTAGTATTACCTTATGACGTATACCGTTATATATTATTACGTACTAACGTATAACGTTATATAGTATTACGTACTAACGTATAACGTTATATACTATTACGTACTAACGTATAACGTTATATACTATTACGTTCTAACGTATAACGTTAAATACTTTTACGTTATAACGTATAACGTTATGTACTATTACGTAATAACGTATAACGATATATACTATTACGTATTAATGTATAACGTTATATAGTATTACCTTATTACGTATAACGTTATATACTATTACGTTATAACGCATAACGTTAAATACTTTTACGTTATAACGTATAACGTTATGTACTATTACGTAGTAACGTATAACGATATATACTATTACGTATTAATGTATAACGTTATATAGTATTACCTTATTACGTATAACGTTATGTACTATTACGTAATAACGTATAACGCTATATACTATTACGGTATAACGTATAACGTTACACACTATTACGTACTAACGTATAACGTTTTATACTATTACGTTCTAACGTAAAACTTTATATAGTATTACGTACTAACGTATAACGTTATATAGTATTACCTTATTACGTATAACGTTATATACTATCACGTTGTATCGTAAAACGTATGTAGTATTACCTTATAACGTATAACGTTATATACTATTATGTTATAAAGTTTAACGTTATATACTATTGCGTACTAACGTATAACGTTATGTACTATTACGTAATAACGTATAACGTTATATAGTATTACCATATGACGTATAACCTTATGAAGTATTACCTTATGACGTATAACGTTATATACTATCACGTTATAACGTAAAACGATATGTAGTATTACGTACCAACGTATAACGTTATAGAGTAATACCTTATGACGTATAACGTTATGTACTATTACCTAATAACGTATAACGTTATGTAGTATTACCTTGTTACGTATAACGTTATGTAGTATTACCTTGTTACGTATAACGTTATGTAGTATTACCTTGTTACGTATAACGTTATATACTATTACGTAAAAACGTATAACGTTATGTACTATTACGTAATAACGTATAACGTTATATACTATTACGTATTAATGTATAACGTTATATAGTATTACATTATGACGTAAAACGATATGTAGTATTACGTGCTAACGTATAACGTTATAGAGTAATACCTTATGACGTATAACGTTATGTAGTATTACCTTATGACGTATAACGTTATGTAGTATTACCTTGATACGTTTAACGTTATATAGTATTACCTTGTTACGTATAACGTTATATACTATTACGTATCAATGTATAACGTTGTATAGTGTTACCTCATGAGGTATAACGTTATATACTTTTACGTACTAACGTATAACGTTATGTACTATTACGTAATAACGTATAACGCTATATAGTATTACATTATAACGTATAACGTTATATACTATTACGTAGTAATGTATAACGTTATATAGTATTACATTATGACGTATAACGTTATGTAGTATTGCCTTGTAACGTATAACGTTATATACTATTACGTACTAACGTATTACGTTATGTACTATAACGTAATAACGTATAACGTTATATAGTATTACGTATGAATGTATAACGTTATATAGTATTACCTTATTACGTATAACGTTATGTACTATTACGTAATAACGTATAACGCTATATACTATTACAGTATAACGTATAACGTTACACACTATTACGTACTAACGTATAACGTTTTATACTATTACGTTCTAACGTAAAACTTTATATAGTATTACGTACTAACGTATAACGTTATATAGTATTACCTTATTACGTATAACGTTATATACTATCACGTTATATCGTAAAACGTATGTAGTATTACCTTATAACGTATAACGTTATATACTATTATGTTATAAAGTTTAACGTTATATACTATTGCGTACTAACGTATAACGTTATGTACTATTACGTAATAACGTATAACGTTATATAGTATTACCATATGACGTATAACCTTATGAAGTATTACCTTATGACGTATAACGTTATATACTATCACGTTATAACGTAAAACGATATGTAGTATTACGTACCAACGTATAACGTTATAGAGTAATACCTTATGACGTATAACGTTATGTACTATTACCTAATAACGTATAACGTTATGTAGTATTACCTTGTTACGTATAACGTTATGTAGTATTACCTTGTTACGTATAACGTTATGTAGTATTACCTTGTTACGTATAACGTTATATACTATTACGTAAAAACGTATAACGTTATGTACTATTACGTAATAACGTATAACGTTATATACTATTACGTATTAATGTATAACGTTATATAGTATTACATTATGACGTAAAACGATATGTAGTATTACGTGATAACGTATAACGTTATAGAGTAATACCTTATGACGTATAACGTTATGTAGTATTACCTTATGACGTATAACGTTATGTAGTATTACCTTGATTCGTTTAACGTTATATAGTATTACCTTGTTACGTCTAACGTTATGTAGTATTACCTTGTTACGTATAACGTTATATACTATTACGTATTAATGTATGACGTTGTATAGTGTTACCTCATGAGGTATAACGTTATATACTTTTACGTACTAACGTATAACGTTATGTACTATTACGTAATAACGTATAACGCTATATAGTATTACATTATAACGTATAACGTTATATACTATTACGTAGTAATGTATAACGTTATATAGTATTACATTATGACGTATAACGTTATGTAGTATTGCCTTGTAACGTATAACGTTATATACTATTACGTACTAACGTATTACGTTATGTACTATAACGTAATAACGTATAACGTTATATAGTATTACGTATTAATGTATAACGTTATATAGTATTACCTTATTACGTATAACGTTATGTACTATTACGTAATAACGTATAACGCTATATACTATTACGGTATAACGTATAACGTTATATACTATTACGTACTAACGTATTACGTTATGTACTATTACGTATTAATGTATAACGTTATATAGTATTACATTATGACGTATAACGTTATATACTATTACGTATTAATGTATAACGTTATATAGTATTACATAATGACGTATAACGTTATGTAGTATTGCCTTGTAACGTATAACGTTATATACTATTACGTACTAACGTATTACGTTATGTACTATAACGTAATAACGTATAACGTTATATAGTATTACGTATTAATGTATAACGTTATATAGAATTACCTTATTACGTATAACGTTATGTACTATTACGTAATAACGTATAACGCTATATACTATTACGGTACAACGTATAACGTTATATACTATTACGTACTAACGTATTACGTTATGTACTATTACGTAATAACGTATAACGTTATATACTATTACAAATTAATGTTTAACGTGATGTAGTATTACCTTATAACGTATAACGTTATATACTATTACGTACTAACGAATAACTTTGTATACTATTACTTAATAAAGTATAACGTTATGCAGAATTACCTTATAACGTATAACGTTATATGCTATTACGTTATAACGTATAACGTTATATACTATTACGTAATAACGTATAACGTTATTTACTATTACGTTATAACGTATAACGTTATATACTATTACGTACTAACGTATAACGTTTTATGCTATTACGTTCTAACGTATAACGTTATATACTATTACGTAATAACGTATAACGTTATATGCCATTTCGTACTAACGAATAACTTTATATACTATTACTTAATAAAGTATAACGTTATGCAGAATTACCTTATAACGTATAACGTTATATGCTATTACGTTGTAACGTATAACGTTATGTACTATTACGTAATAACGTATAGCGATATATACTATTACGTACTAACGTATAACGTTATGTACTATTACGTAATAACGTATAACGTTATATGCCATTTCGTACTAACGAATAACTTTATATACTATTACTTAATAAAGTATAACGTTATGCAGAATTACCTTATATCGTATAACGTTATATGCTATTACGTTGTAACGTATAACGTTATATACTATTACGTACTAACGTATAACGTTATGTACTATTACGTAATAACGTATAACGTTATATGCCATTTCGTACTAACGAATAACTTTATATACTATTACTTAATAAAGTATAACGTTATGCAGAATTACCTTATAACGTATAACGTTATATGCTATTACGTTGTAACGTATAACGATATATACTATTACGTACTAACGTATAACGTTATGTACTATTACGTAATAACGTATAACGTTACATACTATTTCGTACTAACGAATAACTTTATATACTATTACTTAATAAAGTATGACGTTATGCAGAATTACCTTATAACGTATAACGTTATATGCTATTACGTTATAACGTATAACGTTATATACTATTACGTACTAACGTATAAGGTTATGTACTACTACGTAATAACGTATAACGATATATACTATTACGTACTAACGTATAACGTTATATACTATTACGTATTAATGTATAACGTTATATAGTGTTACCTTATGAGGTATAACGACATATACTATTACGTATTAATGTATAACGTTATATAGTGTTACCTTATGAGATATAACGTTATATACTATTACGTACTAACGTATTACGTTATGTACTATTACGTACTAACGTATAACGTTATATAGTATTACCTTATTACGTATAACGTTATATACTATCACGTTATAACGTAAAACGATATGTAGTATTACGAGCTAACGTATAACGTTATAGAGTAATACCTTATGACGTATAACGTTATGTACTATTACCTAATAACGTATAACGTTATATAGTACTACCATGTGACGTATAATGTTATGTAGTATTACCTTATGACGTATAGCGTTATGTAGTATTACCCTGTTACGTATAACGTTATGTAGTATTACCTTGTTACGTATAACGTTACATACTATTACGTAATAACGTATAACATTATATAGTATTACGTACTAACGTATAACGATATATACTATTACCTACTAACGTATTATGTTATATACTATTACGTTATATCGTAAAACGTTATGTAGTATTACCTTATAACGTATAACGTTATATACTATTATGTTATAAAGTTTAACGTTATATACTATTGCGTACTAACGTATAACGTTATGTACTATTACGTAATAACGTATAACGTTATGTAGTATTACCATATGACGTATAACGTTATGTAGTATTACCTTATGACGTATAACGTTATATACTATCACGTTATAACGTAAAATGATATGTAGTATTACGTGCTAACGTATAACGTTATAGAGTAATACCTTATGACGTATAACGTTATGTGCTATTACCTAATAACGTATAACGTTATATAGTATTACCATATGACGTATAACGTTATGTAGTATTACCTTATGACGTATAACGTTATGTAGTATTACCTTGTTACGTATAACGTTATGTAGTATTACCTTGTTACGTATAACGTTATGTAGTATTACCTTCTTACGTATAACGTTATATACTATTACGTAAAAACGTATAACGTTATATACTATTACGTGTTAATGTATAACGTTATATACTATTACGTTGGAACGTAAAACGATATGTAGTATTACCTTATGACGTATACCGTTATATATTATTACGTACTAACGTATAACGTTATATGGTATTACGTACTAACGTATAACGTTATATACTATTACGTACTAACGTATAACGTTATATACTATTACGTTCTAACGTATAACGTTAAATACTTTTACGTTATAACGTATAACGTTATGTACTATTACGTAATAACGTATAACGATATATACTATTACGTATTAATGTATAACGTTATATAGTATTACCTTATTACGTATAACGTTATATACTATTACGTTATAACGCATAACGTTAAATACTTTTACGTTATAACGTATAACGTTATGTACTATTACGTAGTAACGTATAACGATATATACTATTACGTATTAATGTATAACGTTATATAGTATTACCTTATTACGTATAACGTTATGTACTATTACGTAATAACGTATAACGCTATATACTATTACGGTATAACGTATAACGTTACACACTATTACGTACTAACGTATAACGTTTTATACTATTACGTTCTAACGTAAAACTTTATATAGTATTACGTACTAACGTATAACGTTATATAGTATTACCTTATTACGTATAACGTTATATACTATCACGTTATATCGTAAAACGTATGTAGTATTACCTTATAACGTATAACGTTATATACTATTATGTTATAAAGTTTAACGTTATATACTATTGCGTACTAACGTATAACGTTATGTACTATTACGTAATAACGTATAACGTTATATAGTATTACCATATGACGTATAACCTTATGAAGTATTACCTTATGACGTATAAAGTTATATACTATCACGTTATAACGTAAAACGATATGTAGTATTACGTACCAACGTATAACGTTATAGAGTAATACCTTATGACGTATAACGTTATGTACTATTACCTAATAACGTATAACGTTATGTAGTATTACCTTGTTACGTATAACGTTATGTAGTATTACCTTGTTACGTATAACGTTATGTAGTATTACCTTGTTACGTATAACGTTATATACTATTACGTAAAAACGTATAACGCTATATAGTATTACATTATAACGTATAACGTTATATACTATTACGTAGTAATGTATAACGTTATATAGTATTACATTATGACGTATAACGTTATGTAGTATTGCCTTGTAACGTATAACGTTATATACTATTACGTACTAACGTATTACGTTATGTACTATAAAGTAATAACGTATAACGTTATATAGTATTACGTATTAATGTATAACGTTATATAGTATTACCTTATTACGTATAACGTTATGTATTATTACGTAATAACGTATAACGCTATATACTATTACGGTATAACGTATAACGTTATATACTATTACGTACTAACGTATTACGTTATGTACTATTACGTATTAATGTATAACGTTATATAGTATTACATTATGACGTATAACGTTATATACTATTACGTATTAATGTATAACGTTATATAGTATTACATTATGACGTATAACGTTATGTAGTATTGCCTTGTAACGTATAACGTTATATACTATTACGTACTAACGTATTACGTTATGTACTATAACGTAATAACGTATAACGTTATATAGTATTACGTATTAATGTATAACGTTATATAGAATTACCTTATTACGTATAACGTTATGTACTATTACGTAATAACGTATAACGCTATATACTATTACGGTATAACGTATAACGTTATATACTATTACGTACTAACGTATTACGTTATGTACTATTACGTAATAACGTATAACGTTATATACTATTACAAATTAATGTTTAACGTGATGTAGTATTACCTTATAACGTATAACGTTATATACTATTACGTACTAACGAATAACTTTGTATACTATTACGTACTAACGTATTACGTTATGTACTATTACGTTATAACGCATAACGTTAAATACTTTTACGTTATAACGTATAACGTTATGTACTATTACGTAATATCGTATAACGATATATACTATTACGTATTAATGTATAACGTTATATAGTATTACCTTCTTACGTATAACGTTATGTAGTATTACATTGTTACGTATAACGTTATATACTATTACGTAAAAACGTATAACGTTATATACTATTACGTGTTAATGTATAACGTTATATACTATTACGTTGTAACGTAAAACGATATGTAGTATTACCGTATGTCGTATAACGTTATATATTATTACGTACCAACGTATAACGTTATATACTATTACAAATTAATGTTTAACGTTATGTAGTATTACCTTATAACGTATAACGTTATATACTATTACGTACTAACGAATAACTTTGTATACTATTACGTACTAACGTATTACGTTATGTACTATTACGTTATAACGCATAACGTTAAATACTTTTACGTTATAACGTATAACGTTATGTACTATTACGTAATAACGTATAACGATATATACTATTACGTATTAATGTATAACGTTATATAGTATTACCTTATTACGTATAACGTTATGTACTATTACGTAATAACGTATAACGCTATATACTATTACGGTATTACGTATAACGTTATATACTATTACAAATTAATGTTTAACGTTATGTAGTATTACCTTATAACGTATAACGTTATATACTATTACGTACTAACGAATAACTTTGTATACTATTACGTTATAACGTATAACGTTATATAGTATTACGTACTAACGTATAACGATATATACTATTACGTACTAACGTATAACGTTATATACTATTACGTACTAACGTATAACGTTATATACTATTACGTTCTAACGTATAACTTTATATAGTATTACGTACTAACGTATAACGTTATATAGTATTACGTTATTACGTATAACGTTATATACTTTTACGTTATAACGTATAACGTTATGTACTATTACATACTAAGGTATAACGATATATACTATTACGAACTAACGTATAACGTTATATACTATTACGTATTAATGTATAACGTTATATAATATTACAGGATGACGTATAACGTTATGTAGTATTGCCTTGTAACGTATAACGTTACATACTATTACGCACTAACGTATTACGTTATGTACTATTACGCAATAACGTATAACGTTATATACTATTACGTACTAACGAATAACGTTATATACAATTACGTTATATCGTAAAACGACATGTAGTATTACCTTATAACGTATAACGTTATATACTATTACGTATTAATGTATAACATTATATAGAATTACATTATGACGTATAACGTTATGTAGTATTGCTTTGTAACCTATAACGTTATATACTATTACGTACTAACGTATTACGTTATGCACTATTACGTAATAACGTTTAACGTTATATACTATTACATACTAACGAATAACGTTATGTACTATTACGTTGTATCGTAAAACGTTATGTAGTATTACCTTATGACGTATAACGTTATATAGTATTACCTTGTTACGTATAACGTTATGTAGTATTACCTTGTTACGTATAACGTTGTGTAGCACTACCTTGTTACGTATAATGTTATATACTATTATGTAATAACGTGTAACGTTATATAGTATTACGTACTAACGTATAACGATATATACTATTACGTACTAACCTATAACGTTATATACTATTACGTACTAAAGTATAAGGTTATATACTATTACGTGATAATGTATAACGTTATATACAATACGTTGTAACGTAAAACGATATGTAGTATTACCTTATGTCGTATACCGTTATATATTATTACGTACTAACGTATAACGTTATATACTATTACGTATTAATGTTTAACGTCATGTAGTATTACCTTATAACGTTCAACGTTATATACTATTACGTACTAACGAATAACTTTGTATACTATTACGTTATAACGTATAACGTTATATAGTATTACGTACTAACGTATAACGATATATACTATTACGTACAAACGTATAACGTTATATACTATTACGTACTAACGTATAACGTTATGTACTATTACGTAATAACGTATAACGATATATACTATTACGTACTAACGTATAACGTTATATTCTATTACGTATTAATGTTTAACGTTATATAGTGTTACCTTATGAGGTATAACGTTATATACTATTACGTTATAACGTAAAACGTTATGTACTATTACGTAATAACGTATAACGTCATATAGTATTACCTTATGACGTATAACGTTATGTAGTATTACCTTATGAAGTATAACGTTATGTATTATTACCATATAACGTATTACGTTATATGCTATTACGTACTAACGTATAACGTTATATACTATTACGTTATATCGTAAAACGTTATGTAGTATTACCTTATAACGTATAACGTTATATACTATTATGTTATAGAGTATAACGTTATATACTATTGCGTACTAACGTATAACGTTATGTACTATTACATAATAACGTATAACGTTTTATAGTATTACCATATGACGTATAACGTTATGTAGTATTACCTTGCTACGTATAACGTTATATACTATTACGAACTAACGTATAACGTTATGTACTATTACGTAATAACGTATAACGTTATGTACTATTACGTACTAAGGTATAACGTTATAGAGTAATACCTTATGACGTATAACGTTATGTGCTATTACCTAATAACGTATAACGTTATATAGTATTACGCACTAACGTATTACATTATGTACTATTACGCAATAACGTATAACGTTATATACTATTACGTACTAACGAATAACATTGTATACTATTACGTTATAACGTATAACGTTATATAGTATTACGTACTAACGTATAACGATATATACTAATACGTACTAACGTATAACGTTATATACTATTACGTAGTAACGTATAACGTTATAGACTATTACGTTCTAACGTATAACTTTATATAGTATTACGTACTAACGTATAACGTTATATAGTATTACGTTATTACGTATAACGTTATATACCTTTACGTTATAACGTATAACGTTATGTACTATTACGTACTAAGGTATAACGATATATACTATTACGAACTAACGTATAACGTTATATACTATTACGTATTAATGTATAACGTTATATAGTATTACATGATGACGTATAACGTTATGTAGTATTGCCTTGTAACGTATAACGTTATATACTATTACGCACTAACGTATTACGTTATGTACTATTACGCAATAACGTATAACGTTATATACTATTACGTACTAACGAATAACTTTGTATACTATTACGTTATAACGTATAACTTTATATAGTATTACGTACTAACGTATAACGTTATATAGTATTACCTTATTCCGTATAACGTTATATACTTTTACATTATAACGTATAACGTTATGTACTATTACGTACTAAGGTATAACGTTATATACAATTACGTTATATCGTAAAACTATATGTAGTATTACCTTATAACGTATAATGTTATATACTATTATGTTATATCGTATAACGTTATATACTATTGCGTACTAACGTATAACGTTATGTACTATTACGCATTAACGTATAACGTTATATACTATTACGTACTAACGAATAACGTTATATACAATTACGTTATATCGTAAAACGATATGTAGTATTACCTTATAACGTATAATGTTATATACTATTATGTTATATCTTATAACGTTATATACTATTGCGTACTAACGTATAACGTTATGTACTATTACGCAATAACGTATAACGTTATATACTATTACGTACTAACGAATAACGTTATATAGTATTACGTACTCTCGTATAACGATATATACTATTACGTACTAACGTATAACGTTATATACTATTACGTACTAACGTATAACGTTATATACTATTATGTTATAACGTATAACGTTATATACTATTGCATACTAACGTATAACGTTATATACTATTACGTTCTAACGTATAACTTTATATAGTATTACGTACTAACGTATAACGTTATATGGTATTACCTTATTACGTATAACGTTATATACTTTTACGTTATAACCTATAACGTTATGTACTATTACGTACTAAGGTATAACGATATATACTATTACGAACTAACGTATAACGTTATATAATATTACGTATTAATGTATAACGTTATATAGTATTACATGATGACGTATAACGTTATGTAGTATTGCCTTGTAACGTATAACGTTATATACTATTACGTACTAACGTATAACGTTATATACTATTACGTTCTAACGTATAACTTTATATAGTATTCCGTACTAACGTATAACGTTATATAGTATTACCTTATTACGTATAACGTTATATACTTTTACGTTATAGCGTATAACGTTATGTACTATTACGTTCTAAGGTATAACGATATATACTATTACGTACTAACGAATAACGTTATATACAATTACGTACTAAGGAATAACGTTATATATAATTACGTTATATCGTAAAACAATATGTAGTATTACCTTATAACGTATAACGTTATATACTATTATCTTATATCGTATAACGTTATATACTATTGCGTACTAACGTATAACGTTATATACTATTACGTTCTAACGTATAAATTTATATAGTATTACGTACTAACGTATAACGTTATATAGTATTACCTTATTACGTATAACGTTATATACTTTTACGTTATAACGTATAACGTTATGTACTATTACGTACTAAGGTATAACGATATATACTATTACGTACTAACGTATAACGTTATATACTATTACGTACTAACGTATAACGTTATATACTATTACGTTCTAACGTATAACTTTATATAGTATTACGTACTAACGTATAACGTTATATAGTATCACGTTATTACGTATAACGTTATATACTTTTACGTTATAACGTATAACGTTATGTACTATTACGTACTAACGAATAACGTTATATACAATTACGTTATATCGTAAAACGATATGTAGTATTACCTTATAACGTATAACGTTATATACTATTATGTTATAACGTATAACGTTATATACTATTGCGCACTAACGTATAACGTTATGAACTATGACGTAATAACGTATAACGTTATATACTATTGCATACTAACGTATAACGTTATATACTATTATGTTATATCTTATAACGTTATATACTATTGCGTACTAACGTATAACGTTATGTACTATTACGCAATAACGTATAACGTTATATACTATTACGTACTAACGAATAACGTTATATAGTATTACGTACTCTCGTATAACGATATATACTATTACGTACTAACGTATAACGTTATATACTATTACGTACTAACGTATAACGTTATATACTATTATGTTATAACGTATAACGTTATATACTATTGCATACTAACGTATAACGTTATATACTATTACGTTCTAACGTATAACTTTATATAGTATTACGTACTAACGTATAACGTTATATGGTATTACCTTATTACGTATAACGTTATATACTTTTACGTTATAACGTATAACGTTATGTACTATTACGTACTAAGGTATAACGATATATACTATTACGAACTAACGTATAACGTTATACAATATTACGTATTAATGTATAACGTTATATAGTATTACATGATGACGTATAACGTTATGTAGTATTGCCTTGTAACGTATAACGTTATATACTATTACGTACTAACGTATAACGTTATATACTATTACGTTCTAACGTATAACTTTATATAGTATTCCGTACTAACGTATAACGTTATATAGTATTACCTTATTACGTATAACGTTATATACTTTTACGTTATAGCGTATAACGTTATGTACTATTACGTTCTAAGGTATAACGATATATACTATTACGTACTAACGAATAACGTTATATACAATTACGTACTAAGGAATAACGTTATATATAATTACGTTATATCGTAAAACAATATGTAGTATTACCTTATAACGTATAACGTTATATACTATTATCTTATATCGTATAACGTTATATACTATTGCGTACTAACGTATAACGTTATATACTATTACGTTCTAACGTATAAATTTATATAGTATTACGTACTAACGTATAACGTTATATAGTATTACCTTATTACGTATAACGTTATATACTTTTACGTTATAACGTATAACGTTATGTACTATTACGTACTAAGGTATAACGATATATACTATTACGTACTAACGTATAACGTTATATACTATTACGTACTAACGTATAACGTTATATACTATTACGTTCTAACGTATAACTTTATATAGTATTACGTACTAACGTATAACGTTATATAGTATCACGTTATTACGTATAACGTTATATACTTTTACGTTATAACGTATAACGTTATGTACTATTACGTACTAAGGTATTGGTATATATACTATTACGAACTAACGTATAATGTTATATACTATTACGTATTAATGTATAACGTTATATAGTATTACATGATGACGTATAACGTTATGTAGTATTGCCTTGTAACGTATAACGTTATATACTATTACGCACTACCGTAATACGTTATGTACTATTACGCAATAACGTATAACGTTATATACTATTACGTACTAACGAATAACGTTATATACAATTGCGTTATATCGTAAAACGATATGTAGTATTACCTTCTAACGTATAACGTTATATACTATTATCTTATATCGTATAACGTTATATACTATTGCGTACTAACGTATAACGTTATATACTATTACGTTCTAACGTATAAATTTATATAGTATTACGTACTAACGTATAACGTTATATAGTATAACCTTATTACGTATAACGTTATATACTTTTACGTTATAACGTATAACGTTATGTACTATTACGTACTAAGGTATAACGATATATACTATTACGAACTAACGTATAACGTTATATACTATTACGTATTAATGTATAACGTTATATAGTAATACATGATGACGTATAGCGTTATGTAGTATTGCCTTGTAACGTATAACGTTATATACTATTACGCACTACCGTAATACGTTATGTACTATTACGCAATAACGTATAACGTTATATACTATTACGTACTAACGAATAACGTTATATACAATTGCGTTATATCGTAAAACGATATGTAGTATTACCTTATGACGTATAACGTTATGTAGTATTACCTTGTTACGTATAACGTTATGCAGTATTACCTTGTTACGTATAACGTTACATACTATTACGTACTAACGTATTACGTTATGTACTATTACGTTATATCGTAAAACGTTATGTAGTATTACCTTGTTACGTATAACGTTATATACTATTACGTATTAATGTATAACGTTATATAGAATTACATTATGATGTATAACGTTATGTAGTATTTCTTTGTAACGTATAACGTTATATACTATTACGTACTAACGTATTACGTTATCTACTATTACGTAATAACGTTTAACGTTATATACTATTACATACTAACGAATAAGGTTATGTACTATTACGTTGTATCGTAAAACGTTATGTAGTATTACCTTATGACGGATAACGTTATATAGTATTACCTTGTTACGTATAACGTTATGTAGTATTACCTTGTTACGTATAACGTTGTATAGCACTACCTTGTTACGTATAATGTTATATACTATTACGTAATAACGTATAACGTTATATAGTATTACGTACTAACGTATAACGATATATACTATTACGTACTAATGTATAACGTTATATACTATTACGTACTAAAGTATAAGGTTATATACTATTACGTGATAATGTATAACGTTATATACTATTACGTTGTAACGTAAAACGATATGTAGTATTACCTTATGTCGTATACCGTTATATATTATTACGTACTAACGTATAACGTTATATATTATTACGTATTAATGTTTAACGTTATGTAGTATTACCTTATAACGTTTAACGTTATATACTATTACGTACTAACGAATAACTTTGTGTACTATTACGTTATAACGTATAACGTTATATAGTATTACGTACAAACGTATAACGAGATATACTATTACGTACTAACGTATAACGTTACATAGTATTACCTTATTACGTATAACGTTATATACTTATACGATATAACGTATAACGTTATGTACTATTACGTACTAACGTATAACGTTATATACTATTACGTTCTAACGTATAACTTTATATAGTATTACGTACTAACGTATAACGTTATATAGTATTACCTTATTCCGTATAACGTTATATACTTTTACATTATAACGTATAACGTTATGTACTATTACGTACTAAGGTATAACGTTATATACAATTACGTTATATCGTAAAACTATATGTAGTATTACCTTATAACGTATAATGTTATATACTATTATGTTATATCGTATAACGTTATATACTATTGCGTACTAACGTATAACGTTATGTACTATTACGCAATAACGTATAACGTTATATACTATTACGTACTAACGAATAACGTTATATACAATTACGTTATATCGTAAAACGATATGTATTATTACCTTATAACGTATAATGTTATATACTATCATGTTATATCTTATAACGTTATATACTATTGCGTACTAACGTATAACGTTATGTACTATTACGCAATAACGTATAACGTTATATACTATTACGTACTAACGAATAACGTTATATAGTATTACGTACTATCGTATAACGATATATACTATTACGTACTAACGTATAACGTTATATACTATTACGTACTAACGTATAACGTTATATACTATTATATTATAACGTATAACGTTATATACTATTGCATACTAACGTATAACGTTATATACTATTACGTTCTAACGTATAACTTTATATAGTATTACGTACTAACGTATAACGTTATATAGTATTACCTTATTACGTATAACGTTATATACTTTTACGTTATAACGTATAACGTTATGTACTATTACGTACTAAGGTATAACGATATATACTATTACGAACTAACGTATAACGTTATATAATATTACGTATTAATGTATAACGTTATATAGTATTACATGATGACGTATAACGTTATGTAGTATTGCCTTGTAACGTATAACGTTATATACTATTACGCACTAACGTATTACGTTTTGTACTATTACGCAATAACGTATAACGTTATATACTATTACGTACTAACGAATAACTTTGTATACTATTACGTTATAACGTATAACTTTATATAGTATTACGTACTAACGTATAACGATATATATTATTACGTACTAACGTATAACGTTATATACTATTACGTACTAACGTATAACGTTATATACTATTACGTTCTGACGTATAACTTTATATAGTATTCCGTACTAACGTATAACGTTATATAGTATTACCTTATTACGTATAACGTTATATACTTTTACGTTATAACGTATAACGTTATGTACTATTACGTTCTAAGGTATAACGATATATACTATTACGTACTAACGAATAACGTTATATACAATTACGTACTAAGGAATAACGTTATATATAATTACGTTATATCGTAAAACAATATGTAGTATTACCTTATAACGTATAACGTTATATACTATTATCTTATATCGTATAACGTTATATACTATTGCGTACTAACGTATAAAGTTATATACTATTACGTTCTAACGTATAAATTTATATAGTATTACGTACTAACGTATAACGTTATATAGTATTACCTTATTATTTATAACGTTATATACTTTTACGTTATAACGTATAACGTTATGTACTATTACGTACTAAGGTATAACGATATATACTATTACGTTCTAACGTATAACTTTATATAGTATTACGTACTAACGTATAACGTTATATAGTATCACGTTATTACGTATAACGTTATATACTTTTACGTTATAACGTATAACGTTATGTACTATTACGTACTAAGGTATAACGATATATACTATTACGAACTAACGTATAACGTTATATACTATTACGTATTAATGTATAACGTTATATAGTATTACATGATGACGTATAACGTTATGTAGTATTGCCTTGTAACGTATAACGTTATATACTATTACGCACTACCGTAATACGTTATGTACTATTACGCAATAACGTATAACGTTATATACTATTACGTACTAACGAATAACGTTATATACAATTGCGTTATATCGTAAAACGATATGTAGTATTACCTTATAACGTATAACGTTATATACTATTATGTTATATCGTATAACGTTATATACTATTGCGTACTAACGTATATCGTTATGTACTATTACGTAATAACGTATAACGTTATGTACTATTACGTACTAACGAATAACGTTATATACAATTACGTTATATCGTAAAACGATATGTAGTATTACCTTATAACGTATAACGTTATATACTATTACTTACTACCGTAATACGTTATGTACTATTACGCAATAACGTATAACGTTATATACTATTACGTACTAACGAATAACGTTATATAGTATTACGTACTATCGTATAACGATATATACTATTACGTACTAACGTATAACGTTATATACTATTACGTACTAACGTATAACGTTATATACTATTATATTATAACGTATAACGTTATATACTATTGCATACTAACGTATAACGTTATATACTATTACGTTCTAACGTATAACTTTATATAGTATTACGTACTAACGTATAACGTTATATAGTATTACCTTATTACGTATAACGTTATATACTTTTACGTTATAACGTATAACGTTATGTACTATTACGTACTAAGGTATAACGATATATACTATTACGAACTAACGTATAACGTTATATAATATTACGTATTAATGTATAACGTTATATAGTATTACATGATGACGTATAACGTTATGTAGTATTGCCTTGTAACGTATAACGTTATATACTATTACGCACTAACGTATTACGTTTTGTACTATTACGCAATAACGTATAACGTTATATACTATTACGTACTAACGAATAACTTTGTATACTATTACGTTATAACGTATAACTTTATATAGTATTACGTACTAACGTATAACGATATATATTATTACGTACTAACGTATAACGTTATATACTATTACGTACTAACGTATAACGTTATATACTATTACGTTCTGACGTATAACTTTATATAGTATTCCGTACTAACGTATAACGTTATATAGTATTACCTTATTACGTATAACGTTATATACTTTTACGTTATAACGTATAACGTTATGTACTATTACGTTCTAAGGTATAACGATATATACTATTACGTACTAACGAATAACGTTATATACAATTACGTACTAAGGAATAACGTTATATATAATTACGTTATATCGTAAAACAATATGTAGTATTACCTTATAACGTATAACGTTATATACTATTATCTTATATCGTATAACGTTATATACTATTGCGTACTAACGTATAAAGTTATATACTATTACGTTCTAACGTATAAATTTATATAGTATTACGTACTAACGTATAACGTTATATAGTATTACCTTATTATTTATAACGTTATATACTTTTACGTTATAACGTATAACGTTATGTACTATTACGTACTAAGGTATAACGATATATACTATTACGTTCTAACGTATAACTTTATATAGTATTACGTACTAACGTATAACGTTATATAGTATCACGTTATTACGTATAACGTTATATACTTTTACGTTATAACGTATAACGTTATGTACTATTACGTACTAAGGTATAACGATATATACTATTACGAACTAACGTATAACGTTATATACTATTACGTATTAATGTATAACGTTATATAGTATTACATGATGACGTATAACGTTATGTAGTATTGCCTTGTAACGTATAACGTTATATACTATTACGCACTACCGTAATACGTTATGTACTATTACGCAATAACGTATAACGTTATATACTATTACGTACTAACGAATAACGTTATATACAATTGCGTTATATCGCAAAACGATATGTAGTATTACCTTATAACGTATAACGTTATATACTATTATGTTATATCGTATAACGTTATATACTATTGCGTGCTAACGTATATCGTTATGTACTATTACGTAATAACGTATAACGTTATGTACTATTACGTACTAACGAATAACGTTATATACAATTACGTTATATCGTAAAACGATATGTAGTATTACCTTATAACGTATAACGTTATATACTATTACTTACTACCGTAATACGTTATGTACTATTACGCAATAACGTATAACGTTATATACTATTACGTACTAACGAATAACGTTATATACAATTGCGTTATATCGTAAAACAATATGTAGTATTACCTTATAACGTATAACGTTATATACTATTATCTTATATCGTATAACGTTATATACTATTGCGTACTAACGTATAACGTTATATACTATTACGTTCTAACGTATAAATTTATATAGTATTACGTACTATCGTATAACAATATATACTATTACGTACTAACGTATAACGTTATATACTATTACGTACTAACGTATAACGTTATATACTATTATATTATAACGTATAACGTTATATACTATTGCATACTAACGTATAACGTTATATACTATTACGTTCTAACGTATAACTTTATATAGTATTACGTACTAACGTATAACGTTATATAGTATTACCTTATTACGTATAACGTTATATACTTTTACGTTATAACGTATAACGTTATGTACTATTACGTACTAAGGTATAACGATATATACTATTACGAACTAACGTATAACGTTATATACTATTACGTATTAATGTATAACGTTATATAGTATTTCATGATGACGTATAACGTTATGTAGTATTGCCTTGTAACGTATAACGTTATATACTATTACGCACTACCGTAATACGTTATGTACTATTACGCAATAACGTATAACGTTATATACTATTACGTACTAACGAATAACGTTATATACAATTGCGTTATATCGTAAAACGATATGTAGTATTACCTTATAACGTATAACGTTATATACTATTATGTTATATCGTATAACGTTATATACTATTGCGTACTAACGTATATCGTTATGTACTATTACGTAATAACGTATAACGTTATGTACTATTACGTACTAACGAATAACGTTATATACAATTACGTTATATCGTAAAACGATATGTAGTATTACCTTATAACGTATAACGTTATATACTATTACTTACTACCGTAATACGTTATGTACTATTACGCAATAACGTATAACGTTATATACTATTACGTACTAACGAATAACGTTATTATATATATATTATATATTATAATTGCGTTATATCGTAAAACAATATGTAGTATTACCTTATAACGTATAACGTTATATACTATTATCTTATATCGTATAACGTTATATACTATTGCGTACTAACGTATAACGTTATATACTATTACGTTCTAACGTATAAATTTATATAGTATTACGTACTATCGTATAACGATATATACTATTACGTTCTAACGTATAACTTTATATAGTATTACGTACTAACGTATAACGTTATATAGTATTACCTTATTACGTATAACGTTATATACTTTTACGTTATAACGTATAACGTTATGTACTATTACGTACTAAGGTATAACGATATATACTATTACGAACTAACGTATAACGTTATATAATATTACGTATTAATGTATAACGTTATATAGTATTACATGATGACGTATAACGTTATGTAGTATTGCCTTGTAACGTATAACGTTATATACTATTACGCACTAACGTATTACGTTTTGTACTATTACGCAATAACGTATAACGTTATATACTATTACGTACTAACGAATAACTTTGTATACTATTACGTTATAACGTATAACTTTATATAGTATTACGTACTAACGTATAACGATATATATTATTACGTACTAACGTATAACGTTATATACGATTACGTACTAACGTATAACGTTATATACTATTACGTTCTGACGTATAACTTTATATAGTATTCCGTACTAACGTATAACGTTATATAGTATTACCTTATTACGTATAACGTTATATACTTTTACGTTATAACGTATAACGTTATGTACTATTACGTTCTAAGGTATAACGATATATACTATTACGTACTAACGAATAACGTTATATACAATTACGTACTAAGGAATAACGTTATATATAATTACGTTATATCGTAAAACAATATGTAGTATTACCTTATAACGTATAACGTTATATACTATTATCTTATATCGTATAACGTTATATACTATTGCGTACTAACGTATAAAGTTATATACTATTACGTTCTAACGTATAAATTTATATACTATTACGTACTAACGTATAACGTTATATAGTATTACCTTATTATTTATAACGTTATATACTTTTACGTTATAACGTATAACGTTATGTACTATTACGTACTAAGGTATAACGATATATACTATTACGTACTAACGTATAACGTTATATACTATTACGTACTAAAGTATAACGTTATATACTATTACGTTCTAACGTATAACGTTATATAGTATTACGTTCTAACGTATAACTTTATATAGTATTACGTACTAACGTATAACGTTATATAGTATTACCTTATTACGTATAACGTTATATACTTTTACGTTATAACGTATAACGTTATGTACTATTACGTACTAAGGTATAACGATATATACTATTACGAACTAACGTATAACGTTATATAATATTACGTATTAATGTATAACGTTATATAGTATTACATGATGACGTATAACGTTATGTAGTATTGCCTTGTAACGTATAACGTTATATACTATTACGCACTAACGTATTACGTTTTGTACTATTACGCAATAACGTATAACGTTATATACTATTACGTACTAACGAATAACTTTGTATACTATTACGTTATAACGTATAACTTTATATAGTATTACGTACTAACGTATAACGATATATATTATTACGTACTAACGTATAACGTTATATACGATTACGTACTAACGTATAACGTTATATACTATTACGTTCTGACGTATAACTTTATATAGTATTCCGTACTAACGTATAACGTTATATAGTATTACCTTATTACGTATAACGTTATATACTTTTACGTTATAACGTATAACGTTATGTACTATTACGTTCTAAGGTATAACGATATATACTATTACGTACTAACGAATAACGTTATATACAATTACGTACTAAGGAATAACGTTATATATAATTACGTTATATCGTAAAACAATATGTAGTATTACCTTATAACGTATAACGTTATATACTATTATCTTATATCGTATAACGTTATATACTATTGCGTACTAACGTATAAAGTTATATACTATTACGTTCTAACGTATAAATTTATATACTATTACGTACTAACGTATAACGTTATATAGTATTACCTTATTATTTATAACGTTATATACTTTTACGTTATAACGTATAACGTTATGTACTATTACGTACTAAGGTATAACGATATATACTATTACGTACTAACGTATAACGTTATATACTATTACGTACTAAAGTATAACGTTATATACTATTACGTTCTAACGTATAACGTTATATAGTATTACGTACTAACGTATAACGTTATATAATATTACGTATTAATGTATAACGTTATATAGTATTACCTTATTCCGTATAACGTTATATACTTTTACATTATAACGTATTACGTATTGTACTATTACGCAATAACGTATAACGTTATATACTATTACGTACTAACGAATAACTTTGTATACTATTACGTTATAACGTATAACTTTATATAGTATTACGTACTAACGTATAACGTTATATAGTATTACCTTATTCCGTATAACGTTATATACTTTTACATTATAACGTATAACGTTATGTACTATTACGTACTAAGGTATAACGTTATATACAATTACGTTAAATCGTAAAACTATATGTAGTATTACCTTATAACGTATAATGTTATATACTATTATGTTATATCGTATAACGTTATATACTATTGCGTACTAACGTATAACGTTATGTACTATTACGCATTAACGTATAACGTTATATACTATTACGTACTAACGAATAACGTTATATACAATTACGTTATATCGTAAAACGATATGTAGTATTACCTTATAACGTATAATGTTATATACTATTATGTTATATCTTATAACGTTATATACTATTGCGTACTAACGTATAACGTTATATACTATTATCTTATATCGTATAACGTTATATACTATTGCGTACTAACGTATAACGTTATATACTATTACGTTCTAACGTATAAATTTATATAGTATTACGTACTAACGTATAACGTTATATAGTATTACCTTATTACGTATAACGTTATATACTTTTACGTTATAACGTATAACGTTATGTACTATTACGTACTAAGGTATAACGATATATACTATTACGTACTAACGTATAACGTTATATACTATTACGTACTAACGTATAACGTTATATACTATTACGTTCTAACGTATAACTTTATATAGTATTACGTACTAACGTATAACGTTATATAGTATCACGTTATTACGTATAACGTTATATACTTTTACGTTATAACGTATAACGTTATGTTCTATTACGTACTAAGGTATAGGTATATATACTATTACGAACTAACGTATAATGTTATATACTATTACGTATTAATGTATAACGTTATATAGTATTACATGATGACGTATAACGTTATGTAGTATTGCCTTGTAACGTATAACGTTATATACTATTACGCACTACCGTAATACGTTATGTACTATTACGCAATAACGTATAACGTTATATACTATTACGTACTAACGAATAACGTTATATACAATTGCGTTATATCGTAAAACGATATGTAGTATTACCTTATAACGTATAACGTTATATACTATTATGTTATATCGTATAACGTTATATACTATTGCGTACTATCGTATATCGTTATGTACTATTACGTAATAACGTATAACGTTATGTACTATTACGTACTAACGAATAACGTTATATACAATTACGTTATATCGTAAAACGATATGTAGTATTACCTTATAACGTATAACGTTATATACTATTATGTTATAACGTATAACGTTATATACTATTGCGTACTAACGTATAACGTTATGAACTATGACGTAATAACGTATAACGTTATATAGTATTACCATATGACGTATAACGTTATGTAGTATTACCTTATGACGTATAACGTTATGTAGTATTACCTTGTTACGTATAACGTTATGTAGTATTACCTTGTTACGTATAACGTTACATACTATTACGTAATAACGTATAACATTATATAGTATTACGTACTAACGTATAACGATATATACTATTACGTAGTAACGTATTACGTTATGTACTATTACGTTATATCGTAAAACGTTATGTAGTATTACCTTGTTACGTATAACGTTATATACTATTATGTACTAACGAATAACTTTGTATACTATTACGTTATAACGTATAACGTTATATACTATTACGCACTACCGTAATACGTTATGTACTATTACGCAATAACGTATAACGTTATATACTATTACGTACTAACGAATAACGTTATATACAATTGCGTTATATCGTAAAACAATATGTAGTATTACCTTATAACGTATAACGTTATATACTATTATCTTATATCGTATAACGTTATATACTATTGCGTACTAACGTATAACGTTATATACTATTACGTTCTAACGTATAAATTTATATAGTATTACGTACTATCGTATAACAATATATACTATTACGTACTAACGTATAACGTTATATACTATTACGTACTAACGTATAACGTTATATACTATTATATTATAACGTATAACGTTATATACTATTGCATACTAACGTATAACGTTATATACTATTACGTTCTAACGTATAACTTTATATAGTATTACGTACTAACGTATAACGTTATATAGTATTACCTTATTACGTATAACGTTATATACTTTTACGTTATAACGTATAACGTTATGTACTATTACGTACTAAGGTATAACGATATATACTATTACGAACTAACGTATAACGTTATATACTATTACGTATTAATGTATAACGTTATATAGTATTTCATGATGACGTATAACGTTATGTAGTATTGCCTTGTAACGTATAACGTTATATACTATTACGCACTACCGTAATACGTTATGTACTATTACGCAATAACGTATAACGTTATATACTATTACGTACTAACGAATAACGTTATATACAATTGCGTTATATCGTAAAACGATATGTAGTATTACCTTATAACGTATAACGTTATATACTATTATGTTATATCGTATAACGTTATATACTATTGCGTACTAACGTATATCGTTATGTACTATTACGTAATAACGTATAACGTTATGTACTATTACGTACTAACGAATAACGTTATATACAATTACGTTATATCGTAAAACGATATGTAGTATTACCTTATAACGTATAACGTTATATACTATTACTTACTACCGTAATACGTTATGTACTATTACGCAATAACGTATAACGTTATATACTATTACGTACTAACGAATAACGTTATATACAATTGCGTTATATCGTAAAACACTATGTAGTATTACCTTATAACGTATAACGTTATATACTATTATCTTATATCGTATAACGTTATATACTATTGCGTACTAACGTATAACGTTATATACTATTACGTTCTAACGTATAAATTTATATAGTATTACGTACTATCGTATAACGATATATACTATTACGTTCTAACGTATAACTTTATATAGTATTACGTACTAACGTATAACGTTATATAGTATTA
Organism: Bombus muscorum; assembly: GCA_963971185.1. Classification (NCBI taxonomy): domain Eukaryota; kingdom Metazoa; phylum Arthropoda; class Insecta; order Hymenoptera; family Apidae; genus Bombus; species Bombus muscorum. Next base: position 4,146,646 of record OZ020141.1, read on the forward strand.
CCTTATTACGTATAACGTTATATACTTTTACGTTATAACGTATAACGTTATGTACTATTACGTACTAAGGTATAACGATATATACTATTACGAACTAACGTATAACGTTATATAATATTACGTATTAATGTATAACGTTATATAGTATTACATGATGACGTATAACGTTATGTAGTATTGCCTTGTAACGTATAACGTTATATACTATTACGCACTAACGTATTACGTTTTGTACTATTACGCAATAACGTATAACGTTATATACTATTACGTACTAACGAATAACTTTGTATACTATTACGTTATAACGTATAACTTTATATAGTATTACGTACTAACGTATAACGATATATATTATTACGTACTAACGTATAACGTTATATACGATTACGTACTAACGTATAACGTTATATACTATTACGTTCTGACGTATAACTTTATATAGTATTCCGTACTAACGTATAACGTTATATAGTATTACCTTATTACGTATAACGTTATATACTTTTACGTTATAACGTATAACGTTATGTACTATTACGTTCTAAGGTATAACGATATATACTATTACGTACTAACGAATAACGTTATATACAATTACGTACTAAGGAATAACGTTATATATAATTACGTTATATCGTAAAACAATATGTAGTATTACCTTATAACGTATAACGTTATATACTATTATCTTATATCGTATAACGTTATATACTATTGCGTACTAACGTATAAAGTTATATACTATTACGTTCTAACGTATAAATTTATATACTATTACGTACTAACGTATAACGTTATATAGTATTACCTTATTATTTATAACGTTATATACTTTTACGTTATAACGTATAACGTTATGTACTATTACGTACTAAGGTATAACGATATATACTATTACGTACTAACGTATAACGTTATATACTATTACGTACTAAAGTATAACGTTATATACTATTACGTTCTAACGTATAACGTTATATAGTATTACGTACTAACGTATAACGTTATATAATATTACGTATTAATGTATAACGTTATATAGTATTACCTTATTCCGTATAACGTTATATACTTTTACATTATAACGTATTACGTATTGTACTATTACGCAATAACGTATAACGTTATATACTATTACGTACTAACGAATAACTTTGTATACTATTACGTTATAACGTATAACTTTATATAGTATTACGTACTAACGTATAACGTTATATAGTATTACCTTATTCCGTATAACGTTATATACTTTTACATTATAACGTATAACGTTATGTACTATTACGTACTAAGGTATAACGTTATATACAATTACGTTATATCGTAAAACTATATGTAGTATTACCTTATAACGTATAATGTTATATACTATTATGTTATATCGTATAACGTTATATACTATTGCGTACTAACGTATAACGTTATGTACTATTACGCATTAACGTATAACGTTATATACTATTACGTACTAACGAATAACGTTATATACAATTACGTTATATCGTAAAACGATATGTAGTATTACCTTATAACGTATAATGTTATATACTATTATGTTATATCTTATAACGTTATATACTATTGCGTACTAACGTATAACGTTATATACTATTATCTTATATCGTATAACGTTATATACTATTGCGTACTAACGTATAACGTTATATACTATTACGTTCTAACGTATAAATTTATATAGTATTACGTACTAACGTATAACGTTATATAGTATTACCTTATTACGTATAACGTTATATACTTTTACGTTATAACGTATAACGTTATGTACTATTACGTACTAAGGTATAACGATATATACTATTACGTACTAACGTATAACGTTATATACTATTACGTACTAACGTATAACGTTATATACTATTACGTTCTAACGTATAACTTTATATAGTATTACGTACTAACGTATAACGTTATATAGTATCACGTTATTACGTATAACGTTATATACTTTTACGTTATAACGTATAACGTTATGTTCTATTACGTACTAAGGTATAGGTATATATACTATTACGAACTAACGTATAATGTTATATACTATTACGTATTAATGTATAACGTTATATAGTATTACATGATGACGTATAACGTTATGTAGTATTGCCTTGTAACGTATAACGTTATATACTATTACGCACTACCGTAATACGTTATGTACTATTACGCAATAACGTATAACGTTATATACTATTACGTACTAACGAATAACGTTATATACAATTGCGTTATATCGTAAAACGATATGTAGTATTACCTTATAACGTATAACGTTATATACTATTATGTTATATCGTATAACGTTATATACTATTGCGTACTATCGTATATCGTTATGTACTATTACGTAATAACGTATACCGTTATGTACTATTACGTACTAACGAATAACGTTATATACAATTACGTTATATCGTAAAACGATATGTAGTATTACCTTATAACGTATAACGTTATATACTATTATGTTATAACGTATAACGTTATATACTATTGCGTACTAACGTATAACGTTATGAACTATGACGTAATAACGTATAACGTTATATAGTATTACCATATGACGTATAACGTTATGTAGTATTACCTTATGACGTATAACGTTATGTAGTATTACCTTGTTACGTATAACGTTATGTAGTATTACCTTGTTACGTATAACGTTACATACTATTACGTAATAACGTATAACATTATATAGTATTACGTACTAACGTATAACGATATATACTATTACGTAGTAACGTATTACGTTATGTACTATTACGTTATATCGTAAAACGTTATGTAGTATTACCTTGTTACGTATAACGTTATATACTATTATGTACTAACGAATAACTTTGTATACTATTATGTTATAACGTATAACGTTATATACTATTACGCACTACCGTAATACGTTATGTACTATTACGCAATAACGTATAACGTTATATACTATTACGTACTAACGAATAACGTTAATAAACAATTGCGTTATATCGTAAAACGATATGTAGTATTACCTTATAACGTATAACGTTATATACTATTATGTTATATCGTATAACGTTATATACTATTGCGTACTAACGTATATCGTTATGTACTATTACGTAATAACGTATAACGTTATGTACTATTACGTACTAACGAATAACGTTATATACAATTACGTTATATCGTAAAACGATATGTAGTATTACCTTATAACGTATAACGTTATATACTATTATGTTATAACGTATAACGTTATATACTATTGCGTACTAACGTATAACGTTATGAACTATTACGTAATAACGTATAACATTATATAGTATTACGTACTAACGTATAACGATATATACTATTACGTAGTAACGTATTACGTTATGTACTATTACGTTATATCGTAAAACGTTATGTAGTATTACCTTGTTACGTATAACGTTATATACTATTACGTATTAATGTATAACGTTATATAGAATTACATTATGATGTATAACGTTATGTAGTATTTCTTTGTAACGTATAACGTTATATACTATTACGTACTAACGTATAACGATATATACTATTACGTACTAATGTATAACGTTATATACTATTACGTACTAAAGTATAAGGTTATATACTATTACGTGATAATGTATAACGTTATATACTATTACGTTGTAACGTAAAACGATATGTAGTATTACCTTATGTCGTATACCGTTATATATTATTACGTACTAACGTATAACGTTATATATTATTACGTATTATTGTTTAACGTTATGTAGTATTACCTTATAACGTTTAACGTTATATACTATTACGTACTAACGAATAACTTTGTGTACTATTACGTTATAACCTATAACGTTATATAGTATTACGTACAAACGTATAACGAGATATACTATTACGTACTAACGTATAACGTTATATAGTATTACCTTATTACGTATAACGTTATATACTTATACGATATAACGTATAACGTTATGTACTATTACGTACTAACGTATAACGTTATATAATATTACGTTCTAACGTATAACTTTATATAGTATTACGTACTAACGTATAACGTTATATAGTATTACCTTATTCCGTATAACGTTATATACTTTTACATTATAACGTATAACGTTATGTACTATTACGTACTAAGGTATAACGTTATATACAATTACGTTATATCGTAAAACTATATGTAGTATTACCTTATAACGTATAATGTTATATACTATTATGTTATATCGTATAACGTTATATACTATTGCGTACTAACGTATAACGTTATGTACTATTACGCAATAACGTATAACGTTATATACTATTACGTACTAACGAATAACGTTATATACAATTACGTTATATCGTAAAACGATATGTATTATTACCTTATAACGTATAATGTTATATACTATCATGTTATATCTTATAACGTTATATACTATTGCGTACTAACGTATAACGTTATGTACTATTACGCAATAACGTATAACGTTATATACTATTACGTACTAACGAATAACGTTATATAGTAATACGTACTATCGTATAACGATATATACTATTACGTACTAACGTATAACGTTATATACTATTACGTACTAACGTATAACGTTATATACTATTATATTATAACGTATAACGTTATATACTATTGCATACTAACGTATAACGTTATATACTATTACGTTCTAACGTATAACTTTATATAGTATTACGTACTAACGTATAACGTTATATAGTATTACCTTATTACGTATAACGTTATATACTTTTACGTTATAACGTATAACGTTATGTACTATTACGTACTAAGATATAACGATATATACTATTACGAACTAACGTATAACGTTATATAATATTACGTATTAATGTATAACGTTATATAGTATTACATGATGACGTATAACGTTATGTAGTATTGCCTTGTAACGTATAACGTTATATACTATTACGCACTAACGTATTACGTTTTGTACTATTACGCAATAACGTATAACGTTATATACTATTACGTACTAACGAATAACTTTGTATACTATTACGTTATAACGTATAACTTTATATAGTATTACGTACTAACGTATAACGATATATATTATTACGTACTAACGTATAACGTTATATACTATTACGTACTAACGTATAACGTTATATAATATTACGTTCTGACGTATAACTTTATACAGTATTCCGTACTAACGTATAACGTTATATAGTATTACCTTATTACGTATAACGTTATATACTTTTACGTTATAACGTATAACGTTATGTACTATTACGTTCTAAGGTATAACGATATATACTATTACGTACTAACGAATAACGTTATATACAATTACGTACTAAGGAATAACGTTATATATAATTACGTTATATCGTAAAACAATATGTAGTATTACCTTATAACGTATAACGTTATATACTATTATCTTATATCGTATAACGTTATATACTATTGCGTACTAACGTATAAAGTTATATACTATTACGTTCTAACGTATAAATTTATATAGTATTACGTACTAACGTATAACGTTATATAGTATTACCTTATTATTTATAACGTTATATACTTTTACGTTATAACGTATAACGTTATGTACTATTACGTACTAAGGTATAACGATATATACTATTACGTTCTAACGTATAACTTTATATAGTATTACGTACTAACGTATAACGTTATATAGTATTACCTCATTACGTATAACGTTATATACTATTACGTTATAACGCATAACGCTAAATACTATTACGTAAACTTGTATAACGTTATATACTATTAGTTAATAACGTATAACGTTATATAGTATTACCTTATTACGTATAACGTTATATACTTTTACGTTATAACGTATAACGTTATGTACTATTACGTACTAAGGTTAACGATATATACTATTACGAACTAACGTATAACGTTATATACTATTACGTACTAACGAATAACGTTATATACAATTACGTCATATCGTAAAACGATATGTTGTATTACCTTATAACGTATAACGTATAACGTTATATACTATTACGTACTAACGTATAACGTTATATACTATTACGTGCTAACGTAAAACTTTGTATAGTATTACGTACTAACGTATAACGTTATATAGTATTACCTTATTACGTATAACGTTATATACTATCACGTTATAACGTAAAACGATATGTAGTATTACGTAATAACGTATAACGTTATATAGTATAACCATATGACGTATAACGTTATGTAGAATTACCCTATGACGTACAACGTTATATAGTATTACCTTGTTACGTATAACGTTGTGTAGCACTACCTTGTTACGTATAATGTTATATACTATTACGTAATAACGTATAACGTTATATAGTATTACGTACAACCGTATAACGATATATACAATTACGTACTAACGTATAACGTTATATACTATTACGTACTAAAGTATAACGTTATATACTATTACGTGTTAATGTATAACGTTATATACTATTACGTATTAATGTATAACGTTATATAGTATTACCATATGACGTATAACGTTATATAGTATTACCTTGTTACGTATAACGTTATGTAGTATTGGCTTGTAACGTATAACGTTATATACTATTACGAACTAACGAATAACTTTTTATACTATTACGTTATAACGTAAAACGTTATATAGTATTACGTACTAACGTATAACGATATATACTATTACGTACTAACGTATAACGTTATATACTATTACGTACTAACGTATAACGTTATACACTATTACGTTCTAACGCATAACTTTATATAGTATTACGTACTAACGTATAACGTTATATAGTATTACCTTATTACGTATAACGTTATATACTTTTACGTTATAACGTATAACGTTATGTACTATTACGTACTAAGGTATAACGATATATACTATTACGAACTAACGTATAACGATATATAATATAACGAACTAACGTATAACGTTATATACTATTACGTATTAATGTATAACGTTATATAATATTACATGATGACGTATAACGTTATGTAGTATTGCCTTGTAACGTATAACGTTATATACTATTACGCACTAACGTATTACGTTATGTAATACTACGCAATAACGTATAACGTTATATACTATTACGTACTAACGAATAACATTGTATACTATTACGTTATAACGTATAACGTTATATAGTATTACGTACTAACGTATAACGATATATACTATTACGTACTAACGTATAACGTTATATATTATTACGTACTAACGTATAACGTTATATACTATTACGTTCTAACGTATAACTTTATATAGTATTACGTACTAACGTATAACGTTATATAGTATTACGTTATTACGTATAACGTTATATACTTTTACGTAATAACGTATAACGTTATGTACTATTACGTACTAAGGTATAACGATATATACTATTACGAACTAACGTATAACGTTATATACTATTACGTATTAATGTATAACGTTATATAGTATTACATGATGACGTATAACGTTATGTAGTATTGCCTTGTAACGTATAACGTTATATACTATTACGTACTAACGTATAACGTTATATACTATTACGTTCTGACGTATAACTTTATATAGTATTACGTACTAACGTATAACGTTATATAGTATTACCTTATTACGTATAACGTTATATACTTTTACGTTATAACGTATAACGTTATGTACTATTACGTACTAAGGTATAACGATATATACTATTACGTTCTAACGTATAACTTTATATAGTATTACGTACTAACATATAACGTTATATAGTATTACGTTATTACGTATAACGTTATATACTTTTACGTTATAACGTATAACGTTATGTACTATTACGTTGTATCGTAAAACGTTATGTAGTATTGCGTACTAACGTATAACGTTATGTACTATTACGTTGTATCGTAAAACGTTATGTAGTATTACCTTATGACGTATAACGTTATATAGTATTACCTTGTTACGTACAACGTTATGTAGTATTACCTTGTTACGTATAACGTTATGTAGTATTACCTTGTTACGTATAACGTTACATACTATTACGTAATAACGTATAACATTATATAGTATTACGTATTAACGTATAACGATATATACTATTACGTACTAACGTATTACGTTATGTACTATTACGAACTAACGTATAACGTTATATACTATTACGTATTAATGTATAACGTTATATAGTATTACATGATGACGTATAACGTTATGTAGTATTGCCTTGTAACGTATAACGTTATATACTATTACGCACTATCGTATTACGTTATGTACTATTACGCAATAACATATAACGTTATATACTATTACGTATTAATGTATAACTTTATATAGTATTACATGATGACGTATAACGTTATGTAGTATTGCCTTGTTACGTATAACGTTACATACTAGTACGTAATAACGTATAACTTTATGTAGTATTACGTACTAACGTATAACGATACATACTATTACGCAGTAACGTATAACGTTATATACTATTACGAACTAACGTATAACGTTATATACTATTACGTATTAATGTATAACGTTATATAGTATTACATGATGACGTATAACGTTATGTAGTATTGCCTTGTAACGTATAACGTTATATACTATTACGCACTATCGTATTACGTTATGTACTATTACGCAATAACATATAACGTTATATACTATTACGTACTAACGAATAACGTTATACACAATTACGTTATATCGTAAAACGATATGTAGTATTACCTTATGACGTATAACGTTATGTAGTATTACCTTGTTACGTATAACGTTATGCAGTATTACCTTGTTACGTATAACGTTACATACTATTACGTAATAACGTATAACATTATATAGTATTACGTATTAACGTATAACGATATATACTATTACGTACTAATGTATTACGTTATGTACTATTACGTTATATCGTAAAACGTTATGTAGTATTACCTTGTTACGTATAACGTTATATACTATTACGTACTAACGTATAACGTTATATAGTATTACGTACTAACGTATAACGATATATACTATTACGTACTAACGTATAACGTTATATACTATTACGTACTAACGTATAGCGTTATATACTATTACGTGTTAATGTATAACGTTATATACTATTACGTTGTAAAGCAGAACGATATGTAGTATTACCTTATGTCGTATACCGTTATATATTATTACGTGCTAACGTATAACGTTATATACTATTACATACTAACGTATAACGTTATATACTATTACGTACTAACGTATAACGTTATGTACTATTACGTAATAACGTATAACGATATATACTATTACCTACTAACGTATAACGTTATATACTATTACGTATTAATGTATAACGTTATATAGTGTTACCTTATGAGGTATAACGTTATATACTATTACGTTATAACTTAAAACGTTATGTACTATTACGTAATAACGTATAACGATATATACTATTACGTACTAACGTATAACGTTATATACTATTACGTACTAACGTATAGCGTTATATACTATTACGTTCTAACGTATAACTTTATATACAATTACGTTATATCGTAAAACGATATGTAGTATTACCTTATGACGTATAACGTTATGTAGTATTACCTTGTTACGTATAACGTTATGCAGTATTACCTTGTTACGTATAACGTTATATACTATTACGTACTAACGTATAACGTTATATAGTATTACCTTATTACGTATAACGTTATATACTTTTACGTTATAACGTATAACGTTATGTACTATTACGTACTAAGGTATAACGATATATACTATTACGAACTAACGTATAACGTTATATAATATTACGTATTAATGTATAACGTTATATAGTATTACATGATGACGTATAACGTCATGTAGTATTGCCTTGTAACGTATAACGTTATATACTATTACGCACTAACGTATTACGTTTTGTACTATTACGCAATAACGTATAACGTTATATACTATTACGTACTAACGAATAACTTTGTATACTATTACGTTATAACGTATAACTTTATATAGTATTACGTACTAACGTATAACGATATATATTATTACGTACTAACGTATAACGTTATATACTATTACGTACTAACGTATAACGTTATATACTATTACGTTCTGACGTATAACTTTATATAGTATTCCGTACTAACGTATAACGTTATATAGTATTACCTTATTACGTATAACGTTATATACTTTTACGTTATAACGTATAACGTTATGTACTATTACGTTCTAAGGTATAACGATATATACTATTACGTACTGACGAATAACGTTATATACAATTACGTACTAAGGAATAACGTTATATATAATTACGTTATATCGTAAAACAATATGTAGTATTACCTTATAACGTATAACGTTATATACTATTATCTTATATCGTATAACGTTATATACTATTGCGTACTAACGTATAAAGTTATATACTATTACGTTCTAACGTATAAATTTATATAGTATTACGTACTAACGTATAACGTTATATAGTATTACCTTATTATTTATAACGTTATATACTTTTACGTTATAACGTATAACGTTATGTACTATTACGTACTAAGGTATAACGATATATACTATTACGTTCTAACGTATAACTTTATATAGTATTACGTACTAACGTATAACGTTATATAGTATCACGTTATTACGTATAACGTTATATACTTTTACGTTATAACGTATAACGTTATGTACTATTTCGTACTAAGGTATAACGATATATACTATTACGAACTAACGTATAACGTTATATACTATTACGTATTAATGTATAACGTTATATAGTATTACATGATGACGTATAACGTTATGTAGTATTGCCTTGTAACGTATAACGTTATATACTATTACGCACTACCGTAATACGTTATGTACTATTACGCAATAACGTATAACGTTATATACTATTACGTACTAACGAATAACGTTATATACAATTGCGTTATATCGTAAAACGATATGTAGTATTACCTTATAACGTATAACGTTATATACTATTATGTTATATCGTATAACGTTATATACTATTGCGTACTAACGTATATCGTTATGTACTATTACGTAATAACGTATAACGTTATGTACTATTACGTACTAACGAATAACGTTATATACAATTACGTTATATCGTAAAACGATATGTAGTATTACCTTATAACGTATAACGTTATATACTATTACTTACTACCGTAATACGTTATGTACTATTACGCAATAACGTATAACGTTATATACTATTACGTACTAACGAATAACGTTATATACAATTGCGTTATATCGTAAAACAATATGTAGTATTACCTTATAACGTATAACGTTATATACTATTATCTTATATCGTATAACGTTATATACTATTGCGTACTAACGTATAACGTTATATACTATTACGTTCTAACGTATAAATTTATATAGTATTACGTACTATCGTATAACGATATATACTATTACGTACTAACGTATAACGTTATATACTATTACGTACTAACGTATAACGTTATATACTATTATATTATAACGTATAACGTTATATACTATTGCATACTAACGTATAACGTTATATACTATTACGTTCTAACGTATAACTTTATATAGTATTACGTACTAACGTATAACGTTATATAGTATTACCTTATTACGTATAACGTTATATACTTTTACGTTATAACGTATAACGTTATGTACTATTACGTACTAAGGTATAACGATATATACTATTACGAACTAACGTATAACGTTATATAATATTACGTATTAATGTAAAACGTTATATAGTATTACATGATGACGTATAACGTTATGTAGTATTGCCTTGTAACGTATAACGTTATATACTATTACGCACTAACGTATTACGTTTTGTACTATTACGCAATAACGTATAACGTTATATACTATTACGTACTAACGAATAACTTTGTATACTATTACGTTATAACGTATAACTTTATATAGTATTACGTACTAACGTATAACGATATATATTATTACGTACTAACGTATAACGTTATATACGATTACGTACTAACGTATAACGTTATATACTATTACGTTCTGACGTATAACTTTATATAGTATTCCGTACTAACGTATAACGTTATATAGTATTACCTTATTACGTATAACGTTATATACTTTTACGTTATAACGTATAACGTTATGTACTATTACGTTCTAAGGTATAACGATATATACTATTACGTACTAACGAATAACGTTATATACAATTACGTACTAAGGAATAACGTTATATATAATTACGTTATATCGTAAAACAATATGTAGTATTACCTTATAACGTATAACGTTATATACTATTATCTTATATCGTATAACGTTATATACTATTGCGTACTAACGTATAAAGTTATATACTATTACGTTCTAACGTATAAATTTATATACTATTACGTACTAACGTATAACGTTATATAGTATAACCTTATTATTTATAACGTTATATACTTTTACGTTATAACGTATAACGTTATGTACTATTACGTACTAAGGTATAACGATATATACTATTACGTACTAACGTATAACGTTATATACTATTACGTACTAAAGTATAACGTTATATACTATTACGTTCTAACGTATAACTTTATATAGTATTACGTACTAACGTATAACGTTATATAGTATCACGTTATTACGTATAACGTTATATACTTTTACGTTATAACGTATAACGTTATGTACTATTACGTACTAAGGTATAACGATATATACTATTACGAACTAACGTATAACGTTATATACTATTACGTATTAATGTATAACGTTATATAGTATTACATGATGACGTATAACGTTATGTAGTATTGCCTTGTAACGTATAACGTTATATACTATTACGCACTACCGTAATACGTTATGTACTATTACGCAATAACGTATAACGTTATATACTATTACGTACTAACGAATAACGTTATATACAATTACGTTATATCGTAAAACGATATGTAGTATTACCTTATGACGTATAACGTTATGTAGTATTACCTTGTTACGTATAACGTTATGCAGTATTACCTTGTTACGTATAACGTAACATACTATTACGTAATAACGTATAACATTATATAGTATTACGTATTAACGTATAACGATATATACTATTACGTACTAACGTATTACGTTATGTACTATTACGTTATATCGTAAAACGTTATGTAGTATTACCTTGTTACGTAAAACGTTATATACTATTACGTACTAACGTATAACGTTATATAGTATTACGTACTAACGTATAACGATATGTACTATTACGTACTAACGTATAACGTTATATACTATTACGTACTAACGTATAGCGTTATATACTATTACGTGTTAATGTATAACGTTATATACTATTACGTTGTAACGTAAAACGATATGTAGTATTACCTTATGTCGTATACCGTTATATATTATTACGTGCTAACGTATAACGTTATATACTATTACGTACTAACGTATAACGTTATATAGTATTACGTACTAACGTATAACGATATGTACTATTACGTACTAACGTATAACATTATATACTATTACGTACTAACGTATAACGTTATGTACTATTACGTAATAACGTATAACGATATATACTATTACGTATTAATGTATAACGTTATATAGTGTTACCTTATGAGGTATAACGTTATATACTATTACGTTCTAACGTATAACTTTATATAGTATTACGTACTAACGTATAACGTTATATAGTATTACCTCATTACGTATAACGTTATATACTATTACGTTATAACGCATAACGCTAAATACTATTACGTAAACTTGTATAACGTTATATACTATTAGTTAATAACGTATAACGTTATATAGTATTACCTTATTACGTATAACGTTATATACTTTTACGTTATAACGTATAACGTTATGTACTATTACGTACTAAGGTTAACGATATATACTATTACGAACTAACGTATAACGTTATATACTATTACGTACTAACGAATAACGTTATATACAATTACGTCATATCGTAAAACGATATGTTGTATTACCTTATAACGTATAACGTATAACGTTATATACTATTACGTACTAACGTATAACGTTATATACTATTACGTGCTAACGTAAAACTTTGTATAGTATTACGTACTAACGTATAACGTTATATAGTATTACCTTATTACGTATAACGTTATATACTATCACGTTATAACGTAAAACGATATGTAGTATTACGTAATAACGTATAACGTTATATAGTATAACCATATGACGTATAACGTTATGTAGAATTACCCTATGACGTACAACGTTATATAGTATTACCTTGTTACGTATAACGTTGTGTAGCACTACCTTGTTACGTATAATGTTATATACTATTACGTAATAACGTATAACGTTATATAGTATTACGTACAACCGTATAACGATATATACAATTACGTACTAACGTATAACGTTATATACTATTACGTACTAAAGTATAACGTTATATACTATTACGTGTTAATGTATAACGTTATATACTATTACGTATTAATGTATAACGTTATATAGTATTACCATATGACGTATAACGTTATATAGTATTACCTTGTTACGTATAACGTTATGTAGTATTGGCTTGTAACGTATAACGTTATATACTATTACGAACTAACGAATAACTTTTTATACTATTACGTTATAACGTAAAACGTTATATAGTATTACGTACTAACGTATAACGATATATACTATTACGTACTAACGTATAACGTTATATACTATTACGTACTAACGTATAACGTTATACACTATTACGTTCTAACGCATAACTTTATATAGTATTACGTACTAACGTATAACGTTATATAGTATTACCTTATTACGTATAACGTTATATACTTTTACGTTATAACGTATAACGTTATGTACTATTACGTACTAAGGTATAACGATATATACTATTACGAACTAACGTATAACGATATATAATATAACGAACTAACGTATAACGTTATATACTATTACGTATTAATGTATAACGTTATATAATATTACATGATGACGTATAACGTTATGTAGTATTGCCTTGTAACGTATAACGTTATATACTATTACGCACTAACGTATTACGTTATGTAATACTACGCAATAACGTATAACGTTATATACTACTACGTACTAACGAATAACATTGTATACTATTACGTTATAACGTATAACGTTATATAGTATTACGTACTAACGTATAACGATATATACTATTACGTACTAACGTATAACGTTATATATTATTACGTACTAACGTATAACGTTATATACTATTACGTTCTAACGTATAACTTTATATAGTATTACGTACTAACGTATAACGTTATATAGTATTACGTTATTACGTATAACGTTATATACTTTTACGTAATAACGTATAACGTTATGTACTATTACGTACTAAGGTATAACGATATATACTATTACGAACTAACGTATAACGTTATATACTATTACGTATTAATGTATAACGTTATATAGTATTACATGATGACGTATAACGTTATGTAGTATTGCCTTGTAACGTATAACGTTATATACTATTACGTACTAACGTATAACGTTATATACTATTACGTTCTGACGTATAACTTTATATAGTATTACGTACTAACGTATAACGTTATATAGTATTACGTTATTACGTATAACGTTATATACTTTTACGTTATAACGTATAACGTTATGTACTATTACGTTGTATCGTAAAACGTTATGTAGTATTGCGTACTAACGTATAACGTTATGTACTATTACGTTGTATCGTAAAACGTTATGTAGTATTACCTTATGACGTATAACGTTATATAGTATTACCTTGTTACGTACAACGTTATGTAGTATTACCTTGTTACGTATAACGTTATGTAGTATTACCTTGTTACGTATAACGTTACATACTATTACGTAATAACGTATAACATTATATAGTATTACGTATTAACGTATAACGATATATACTATTACGTACTAACGTATTACGTTATGTACTATTACGAACTAACGTATAACGTTATATACTATTACGTATTAATGTATAACGTTATATAGTATTACATGATGACGTATAACGTTATGTAGTATTGCCTTGTAACGTATAACGTTATATACTATTACGCACTACCGTAATACGTTATGTACTATTACGCAATAACGTATAACGTTATATACTATTACGTACTAACGAATAACGTTATATACAATTACGTTATATCGTAAAACGATATGTAGTATTACCTTATGACGTATAACGTTATGTAGTATTACCTTGTTACGTATAACGTTATGCAGTATTACCTTGTTACGTATAACGTAACATACTATTACGTAATAACGTATAACATTATATAGTATTACGTATTAACGTATAACGATATATACTATTACGTACTAACGTATTACGTTATGTACTATTACGTTATATCGTAAAACGTTATGTAGTATTACCTTGTTACGTAAAACGTTATATACTATTACGTACTAACGTATAACGTTATATAGTATTACGTACTAACGTATAACGATATGTACTATTACGTACTAACGTATAACGTTATATACTATTACGTACTAACGTATAGCGTTATATACTATTACGTGTTAATGTATAACGTTATATACTATTACGTTGTAACGTAAAACGATATGTAGTATTACCTTATGTCGTATACCGTTATATATTATTACGTGCTAACGTATAACGTTATATACTATTACGTACTAACGTATAACGTTATATAGTATTACGTACTAACGTATAACGATATGTACTATTACGTACTAACGTATAACATTATATACTATTACGTACTAACGTATAACGTTATGTACTATTACGTAATAACGTATAACGATATATACTATTACGTATTAATGTATAACGTTATATAGTGTTACCTTATGAGGTATAACGTTATATACTATTACGTTCTAACGTATAACTTTATATAGTATTACGTACTAACGTATAACGTTATATAGTATTACCTCATTACGTATAACGTTATATACTATTACGTTATAACGCATAACGCTAAATACTATTACGTAAACTTGTATAACGTTATATACTATTAGTTAATAACGTATAACGTTATATAGTATTACCTTATTACGTATAACGTTATATACTTTTACGTTATAACGTATAACGTTATGTACTATTACGTACTAAGGTTAACGATATATACTATTACGAACTAACGTATAACGTTATATACTATTACGTACTAACGAATAACGTTATATACAATTACGTCATATCGTAAAACGATATGTTGTATTACCTTATAACGTATAACGTATAACGTTATATACTATTACGTACTAACGTATAACGTTATATACTATTACGTGCTAACGTAAAACTTTGTATAGTATTACGTACTAACGTATAACGTTATATAGTATTACCTTATTACGTATAACGTTATATACTATCACGTTATAACGTAAAACGATATGTAGTATTACGTAATAACGTATAACGTTATATAGTATAACCATATGACGTATAACGTTATGTAGAATTACCCTATGACGTACAACGTTATATAGTATTACCTTGTTACGTATAACGTTGTGTAGCACTACCTTGTTACGTATAATGTTATATACTATTACGTAATAACGTATAACGTTATATAGTATTACGTACAACCGTATAACGATATATACAATTACGTACTAACGTATAACGTTATATACTATTACGTACTAAAGTATAACGTTATATACTATTACGTGTTAATGTATAACGTTATATACTATTACGTATTAATGTATAACGTTATATAGTATTACCATATGACGTATAACGTTATATAGTATTACCTTGTTACGTATAACGTTATGTAGTATTGGCTTGTAACGTATAACGTTATATACTATTACGAACTAACGAATAACTTTTTATACTATTACGTTATAACGTAAAACGTTATATAGTATTACGTACTAACGTATAACGATATATACTATTACGTACTAACGTATAACGTTATATACTATTACGTACTAACGTATAACGTTATACACTATTACGTTCTAACGCATAACTTTATATAGTATTACGTACTAACGTATAACGTTATATAGTATTACCTTATTACGTATAACGTTATATACTTTTACGTTATAACGTATAACGTTATGTACTATTACGTACTAAGGTATAACGATATATACTATTACGAACTAACGTATAACGATATATAATATAACGAACTAACGTATAACGTTATATACTATTACGTATTAATGTATAACGTTATATAATATTACATGATGACGTATAACGTTATGTAGTATTGCCTTGTAACGTATAACGTTATATACTATTACGCACTAACGTATTACGTTATGTAATACTACGCAATAACGTATAACGTTATATACTACTACGTACTAACGAATAACATTGTATACTATTACGTTATAACGTATAACGTTATATAGTATTACGTACTAACGTATAACGATATATACTATTACGTACTAACGTATAACGTTATATATTATTACGTACTAACGTATAACGTTATATACTATTACGTTCTAACGTATAACTTTATATAGTATTACGTACTAACGTATAACGTTATATAGTATTACGTTATTACGTATAACGTTATATACTTTTACGTAATAACGTATAACGTTATGTACTATTACGTACTAAGGTATAACGATATATACTATTACGAACTAACGTATAACGTTATATACTATTACGTATTAATGTATAACGTTATATAGTATTACATGATGACGTATAACGTTATGTAGTATTGCCTTGTAACGTATAACGTTATATACTATTACGTACTAACGTATAACGTTATATACTATTACGTTCTGACGTATAACTTTATATAGTATTACGTACTAACGTATAACGTTATATAGTATTACGTTATTACGTATAACGTTATATACTTTTACGTTATAACGTATAACGTTATGTACTATTACGTTGTATCGTAAAACGTTATGTAGTATTGCGTACTAACGTATAACGTTATGTACTATTACGTTGTATCGTAAAACGTTATGTAGTATTACCTTATGACGTATAACGTTATATAGTATTACCTTGTTACGTACAACGTTATGTAGTATTACCTTGTTACGTATAACGTTATGTAGTATTACCTTGTTACGTATAACGTTACATACTATTACGTAATAACGTATAACATTATATAGTATTACGTATTAACGTATAACGATATATACTATTACGTACTAACGTATTACGTTATGTACTATTACGAACTAACGTATAACGTTATATACTATTACGTATTAATGTATAACGTTATATAGTATTACATGATGACGTATAACGTTATGTAGTATTGCCTTGTAACGTATAACGTTATATACTATTACGCACTATCGTATTACGTTATGTACTATTACGCAATAACATATAACGTTATATACTATTACGTATTAATGTATAACGTTATATAGTATTACATGATGACGTATAACGTTATGTAGTATTGCCTTGTTACGTATAACGTTACATACTAGTACGTAATAACGTATAACTTTATGTAGTATTACGTACTAACGTATAACGATACATACTATTACGCAGTAACGTATAACGTTATATACTATTACGAACTAACGTATAACGTTATATACTATTACGTATTAATGTATAACGTTATATAGTATTACATGATGACGTATAACGTTATGTAGTATTGCCTTGTAACGTATAACGTTATATACTATTACGCACTATCGTATTACGTTATGTACTATTACGCAATAACATATAACGTTATATACTATTACGTACTAACGAATAACGTTATACACAATTACGTTATATCGTAAAACGATATGTAGTATTACCTTATGACGTATAACGTTATGTAGTATTACCTTGTTACGTATAACGTTATGCAGTATTACCTTGTTACGTATAACGTTACATACTATTACGTAATAACGTATAACATTATATAGTATTACGTATTAACGTATAACGATATATACTATTACGTACTAATGTATTACGTTATGTACTATTACGTTATATCGTAAAACGTTATGTAGTATTACCTTGTTACGTATAACGTTATATACTATTACGTACTAACGTATAACGTTATATAGTATTACGTACTAACGTATAACGATATATACTATTACGTACTAACGTATAACGTTATATACTATTACGTACTAACGTATAGCGTTATATACTATTACGTGTTAATGTATAACGTTATATACTATTACGTTGTAAAGCAGAACGATATGTAGTATTACCTTATGTCGTATACCGTTATATATTATTACGTGCTAACGTATAACGTTATATACTATTACGTACTAACGTATAACGTTATATACTATTACGTACTAACGTATAACGTTATGTACTATTACGTAATAACGTATAACGATATATACTATTACCTACTAACGTATAACGTTATATACTATTACGTATTAATGTATAACGTTATATAGTGTTACCTTATGAGGTATAACGTTATATACTATTACGTTATAACTTAAAACGTTATGTACTATTACGTAATAACGTATAACGATATATACTATTACGTACTAACGTATAACGTTATATACTATTACGTACTAACGTATAGCGTTATATACTATTACGTTCTAACGTATAACTTTATATACAATTACGTTATATCGTAAAACGATATGTAGTATTACCTTATGACGTATAACGTTATGTAGTATTACCTTGTTACGTATAACGTTATGCAGTATTACCTTGTTACGTATAACGTTATATACTATTACGTACTAACGTATAACGTTATATAGTATTACGTACTAACGTATAACGATATATACTATTACGTACTAACGTATAACGTTATATACTATTACGTACTAACGTATAGCGTTATATACTATTACGTGTTAATGTATAACGTTATATACTATTACGTTGTAACGTAAAACGATATGTAGTATTACCTTATGTCGTATACCGTTATATATTATTACGTGCTAACGTATAACGTTATATACTATTACGTACTAACGTATAACGTTATATACTATTACGTATTAATGTATAACGTTATATAGTGTTACCTTATGAGGTATAACGTTATATACTATTACGTTATAACGTAAAACGTTATGCACTACTACGTAATAACGAATAACGATATATACTATTACGTACTAACTTATAACGTTATATACTATTACGTACTAACGAATAACTTTTTATAATATTACGTTATAACGTATAACGTTATATAGTATTACGTACTAACGTATAACGATATATACTATTACGTACTAACGTATAACGTTATATACTATTACGTACTAACGTATAACGTTATATACTATTACGTTCTAACGTATAACTTTATATAGTATTACGTACTAACGTATAACGTTATATAGTATTACGTTATTACGTATAACGTTATATACTTTTACGTTATAACGTATAACGTTATGTACTATTACGTTGTATCGTAAAACGTTATGTAGTATTGCGTACTAACGTATAACGTTATGTACTATTACGTTGTATCGTAACTCGTTATGTAGTATTACCTTATGACGTATAACGTTATATAGTATTACCTTGTTACGTATGACGTTGTGTAGCACTACCTTGTTACGTATAATGTTATATACTATTAGTTAATGACGTATAGCGTTATATAGTATTACGTACTACCGTATAACGATATATACAATTACGTACTAACGTATAACGTTATATACTATTACGTACTAAAGTATAACGTTATATACTATTACGTGTTAATGTATAACGTTATATAGTATTACATGATGACGTATAACGTTATGTAGTATTGGCTTGTAACGTATAACGTTATATACTATTACGAACTAACGTATAACGTTATGTACTATTACGTAATAACGTGTAACATTATATAGTATTACGTACTAACGTATAACGATATATACTATTACGCACTAACGTATAACGTTATATACTACTACGTTATATCGTAAAACGTTATGTAGTATTACCTTATAACGTATAACGTTATATACTATTATGTTATAGAGTATAACGTTATATACTATTGCGTACTAACGTATAACGTTTTGTACTATTAGTTAATAACGTATAGCGTTATATAGTATTACGTACTACCGTATAACGATATATACAATTACGTACTAACGTATAACGTTATATACTATTACGTACTAAAGTATAACGTTATATACTATTACGTGTTAATGTATAACGTTATATAGTATTACATGATGACGTATAACGTTATGTAGTATTGGCTTGTAACGTATAACGTTATATACTATTACGAACTAACGTATAACGTTATGTACTATTACGTAATAACGTGTAACATTATATAGTATTACGTACTAACGTATAACGATATATACTATTACGCACTAACGTATAACGTTATATACTACTACGTTATATCGTAAAACGTTATGTAGTATTACCTTATAACGTATAACGTTATATACTATTATAATTATAGAGTATAACGTTATATACTATTGCGTACTAACGTATAACGTTTTGTACTATTACGTTGTATCGTAAAACGTTATGTAGTATTACCTTATGACGTACAACGTTATATAGTATTACCTTGTTACGTATAACGTTATGTAGTATTACCTTGTAACGTGTAACGTTATATACTATTACGTACTAACGTATCACGTTATGTACTATTACGTAATAACGTTTAACGTTATATACTGTTACGTACTAACGAATAAAGTTATGTACTATTACGTTGTATCGTAAAATGTTATGTAGTATTACCTTATGACGTATAACGTTATATAGTATTACCCTGTTACGTATAACGTTATGTAGTATTACCTTGTAACGTGTAACATTATATAGTATTACGTACTAACGTATAACGATATATACTGTTACGCACTAACGTATAACGTTATATACTACTACGTTATATCGTAAAACGTTATGTAGTATTACCTTATGACGTATAACGTTATATACTATTATGTTATAAAGTATAACGTTATATACTATTACGTAATAACGTATAACATTATATACTGTTACGTACTAACGTATATCGTTATGTACTATTACGTAATAACGTATAACGATATATACTATTACGTACTAACGTATAACGTTATATACTATTACGTATTAATGTATAACGTTATATAGTGTTACCTTATGAGGTATAACGTTATATACCATTACGTATTAATGTATAACGTTATATAGTATTACATTATGACGTATAACGTTATGTAGTATTGCCTTGTAGCGTATAACGTTATATACTTTTAGGTACTAACGTATTACGTTATGTACTATTACGTATTAATGTTTAACGTTATGTAGTATTACCTTATAACGTATAACGTTATATACTATTATGTACTAACGAATAACTTTGTATACTATTACGTTATAACGTATAACGTTATATACTATTACGTACTAACGAATAACGTTATGTACTATTACGTAATAACGTATAACGATATATACTATTACCTACTAACGTATAACGTTATATACTATTACGTATTAATGTATAACGTTATATAGTGTTACCTTATGAGGTATAACGTTATATACTATTACGTTATAACTTAAAACGTTATGTACTATTACGTAATAACGTATAACGATATATACTATTACGTACTAACGTATAACGTTATATACTATTACGTACTAACGTATAGCGTTATATACTATTACGTTCTAACGTATAACTTTATATACAATTACGTTATATCGTAAAACGATATGTAGTATTACCTTATGACGTATAACGTTATGTAGTATTACCTTGTTACGTATAACGTTATGCAGTATTACCTTGTTACGTATAACGTTATATACTATTACGTACTAACGTATAACGTTATATAGTATTACGTACTAACGTATAACGATATATACTATTACGTACTAACGTATAACGTTATATACTATTACGTACTAACGTATAGCGTTATATACTATTACGTGTTAATGTATAACGTTATATACTATTACGTTGTAACGTAAAACGATATGTAGTATTACCTTATGTCGTATACCGTTATATATTATTACGTGCTAACGTATAACGTTATATACTATTACGTTATTACGTATAACGTTATATACTTTTACGTTATAACGTATAACGTTATGTACTATTACGTTGTATCGTAAAACGTTATGTAGTATTGCGTACTAACGTATAACGTTATGTACTATTACGTTGTATCGTAACTCGTTATGTAGTATTACCTTATGACGTATAACGTTATATAGTATTACCTTGTTACGTATGACGTTGTGTAGCACTACCTTGTTACGTATAATGTTATATACTATTAGTTAATAACGTATAGCGTTATATAGTATTACGTACTACCGTATAACGATATATACAATTACGTACTAACGTATAACGTTATATACTATTACGTACTAAAGTATAACGTTATATACTATTACGTGTTAATGTATAACGTTATATAGTATTACATGATGACGTATAACGTTATGTAGTATTGGCTTGTAACGTATAACGTTATATACTATTACGAACTAACGTATAACGTTATGTACTATTACGTAATAACGTGTAACATTATATAGTATTACGTACTAACGTATAACGATATATACTATTACGCACTAACGTATAACGTTATATACTACTACGTTATATCGTAAAACGTTATGTAGTATTACCTTATAACGTATAACGTTATATACTATTATGTTATAGAGTATAACGTTATATACTATTGCGTACTAACGTATAACGTTTTGTACTATTAGTTAATAACGTATAGCGTTATATAGTATTACGTACTACCGTATAACGATATATACAATTACGTACTAACGTATAACGTTATATACTATTACGTACTAAAGTATAACGTTATATACTATTACGTGTTAATGTATAACGTTATATAGTATTACATGATGACGTATAACGTTATGTAGTATTGGCTTGTAACGTATAACGTTATATACTATTACGAACTAACGTATAACGTTATGTACTATTACGTAATAACGTGTAACATTATATAGTATTACGTACTAACGTATAACGATATATACTATTACGCACTAACGTATAACGTTATATACTACTACGTTATATCGTAAAACGTTATGTAGTATTACCTTATAACGTATAACGTTATATACTATTATGTTATAGAGTATAACGTTATATACTATTGCGTACTAACGTATAACGTTTTGTACTATTACGTTGTATCGTAAAACGTTATGTAGTATTACCTTATGACGTACAACGTTATATAGTATTACCTTGTTACGTATAACGTTATGTAGTATTACCTTGTAACGTGTAACGTTATATACTATTACGTACTAACGTATCACGTTATGTACTATTACGTAATAACGTTTAACGTTATATACTGTTACGTACTAACGAATAAAGTTATGTACTATTACGTTGTATCGTAAAATGTTATGTAGTATTACCTTATGACGTATAACGTTATATAGTATTACCCTGTTACGTATAACGTTATGTAGTATTACCTTGTAACGTGTAACATTATATAGTATTACGTACTAACGTATAACGATATATACTGTTACGCACTAACGTATAACGTTATATACTACTACGTTATATCGTAAAACGTTATGTAGTATTACCTTATGACGTATAACGTTATATACTATTATGTTATAAAGTATAACGTTATATACTATTACGTAATAACGTATAACATTATATACTGTTACGTACTAACGTATATCGTTATGTACTATTACGTAATAACGTATAACGATATATACTATTACGTACTAACGTATAACGTTATATACTATTACGTATTAATGTATAACGTTATATAGTGTTACCTTATGAGGTATAACGTTATATACCATTACGTATTAATGTATAACGTTATATAGTATTACATTATGACGTATAACGTTATGTAGTATTGCCTTGTAGCGTATAACGTTATATACTTTTAGGTACTAACGTATTACGTTATGTACTATTACGTATTAATGTTTAACGTTATGTAGTATTACCTTATAACGTATAACGTTATATACTATTATGTACTAACGAATAACTTTGTATACTATTACGTTATAACGTATAACGTTATATACTATTACGTACTAACGAATAACATTGTATACTATTACGTAATAACGTATAACGATATATACTATTACGTACTGACGTATAACGTTATATACTATTACGTATTAATGTATAACGTTATATAGTGTTACCTTATGAGGTATAACGTTATATACTATTACGTTATAACGTAAAACAATATGTACTACTACGTAATAACGTATAACGATATATACTATTACGTACTAACGTATAACGTTATATACTATTACGTACTAACGTATAACGTTATATACTATTACGTTCTAACGTATAACTTTATATAGTATTACGTACTAACGTATAACGTTATATAGTATTACCTCATTACGTATAACGTTATATACTATTACGTTATAACGCATAACGCTAAATACTATTACGTAAACTTGTATAACGTTATATACTATTAGTTAATAACGTATAACGTTATATAGTATTACCTTATTACGTATAACGTTATATACTTTTACGTTATAACGTATAACGTTATGTACTATTACGTACTAAGGTTAACGATATATACTATTACGAACTAACGTATAACGTTATATACTATTACGTACTAACGAATAACGTTATATACAATTACGTCATATCGTAAAACGATATGTTGTATTACCTTATAACGTATAACGTATAACGTTGTATACTATTACGTACTAACGTATAACGTTATATACTATTACGTGCTAACGTAAAACTTTGTATAGTATTACGTACTAACGAATAACGTTATATAGTATTACCTTATTACGTATAACGTTATATACTATCACGTTATAACGTAAAACGATATGTAGTATTACGTAATAACGTATAACGTTATATGGTATAACCATATGACGTATAACGATATGTAGAATTACCCTATGACGTATAACGTTATGTAGTATTACCTTGTTACGTATAACGTTGTGTAGCACTACCTTGTTACGTATAATGTTATATACTATTACGTAATAACGTATGACGTTATATAGTATTACGTACAACCGTATAACGATATATACAATTACGTACTAACGTATAACGTTATATACTATTACGTACTAAAGTATATCGTTATATACTATTACGTGTTAATGTATAACGTTATATACTATTACGTATTAATGTATAACGTTATATAGTATTACATGATGACGTATAACGTTATGTAGTATTGGCTTGTAACGTATAACGTTATATACTATTACGAATTAACGTATAACGTTATGTACTATTACGTAATAACGTATAACGTTATATAGTATTACCATATGACGTATAACGTTATATAGTATTACCTTGTTACGTATAACGTTATGTAGTATTACCTTGTTACGTATAACGTTATGTAGTATTACCTTGTTACGTATAACGTTACATACTATTACGTAATAACGTATAACATTATATAGTATTACGTGCTAACGTATAACGATATATACTATTACGCACTAACGTATAACGTTATATACTATTACGTTATATCGTAAAACGTTATGTAGTATTACCTTATAACGTATAACGTTATATACTATTATGTTATAGAGTATAACGTTATATACTATTGCGTACTAACGTATAACGTTATGTACTATTACGTTGTATCGTAAAACGTTATGTCGTATTACCTTATGACGTATAACGTTATATAGTATTACCTTGTTACGTATAACGTTATGTAGTATTACCTTGTAACGTATAACGTTATATACTATTATGTACTAACGTATTACGTTATGTACTATTACGTAATAACGTTTAACGTTATATACTGTTACGTACTAACGAATAACGTTATGTACTATTACGTTGTATCGTAAAATGTTATGTAGTATTACCTGATGACGTATAACGTTATATAGTATTACCCTGTTACGTATAACGTTATGTAGTATTACCTTGTTACGTATAACGTTACATACTATTACGTAATAACGTATAACATTATATAGTATTACGTACTAACGTATAACGGTATATACTATTACGTACTAACGTATTACGTTATGTACTATTACGTTGTATCGTAAAACGTTATGTAGTATTACCTTATGACGTATAACGTTATATACTATTATGTTATAAAGTATAACGTTATATACTATTACGTAATAACGTATAACATTATATACTGTTACGTACTAACGTATATCGTTATGTACTATTGCGTAATAACGTATAACGATATATACTATTACGTACTAACGTATAACGTTATATACTATTACGTATTAATGTATAACGTTATATAGTGTTACCTTATGAGGTATAACGTTATATACTATTACGTATTAATGTATAACGTTATATAGTATTACATTATGACGTATAACGTTATGTAGTATTGCCTTGTAGCGTATAACGTTATATACTATTAGGTACTAACGTATTACGTTATGTACTATTACGTATTAATGTTTAACGTTATGTAGTATTACCTTATAACGTATAACGTTATATACTATTATGTACTAACGAATAACTTTGTATACTATTACGTTATAACGTATAACGTTATATACTATTACGTACTAACGCATAACGATATATACTATTACGTACTAACTTATAACATTGTATACTATTACGTACTAACGAATAACTTTTTATACTATTACGTTATAACGTATAACGTTATATAGTATTACGTACTAACGTATAACGATATATACTATTACGTACTAACGTATAACGTTATATACTATTACGTACTAACGTATAACGTTATATACTATTATGTTCTAACGTATAACGTTATATACTATTACGTATTAATGTATAACGTTATATAATATTACATGATGACGTATAACGTTATGTAGTATTGCCTTGTAACGTATAACGTTATATACTATTACGCACTAATGTATTACGTTATGTACTATTACGCAATAACGTATAACGTTATATACTATTACGTACTAACGAATAACATTGTATACTATTACGTTATAACGTATAACGTTATATAGTATTACGTACTAACGTATAACGATATATACTATTACGTACTAACGTATAACGTTATATACTAATACGTACTAACGTATAACGTTATATACTATTACGTTCTAACGTATAACTTTATATAGTATTACGTACTAACGTATAACGTTATATAGTATTATGTTATTACGTATAACGTTATATACTTTTACGTTATAACGTATAACGTTATGTACTATTACGTTGTATCGTAAAACGTTATGTAGTATTGCGTACTAACGTATAACGTTATGTACTATTACGTTGTATAGTAAAACGTTATGTAGTATTACCTTATGACGTATAACGTTATATAGTATTACCTTGTTACGTATAATGTTGTGTAGCACTACCTTGTTACGTATAAAGTTATATACTATTACGTAATAACGTATGGCGTTATATAGTATTACGTACTACCGTATAACGATATATACAATTACGTACAAACGTATAACGTTATATAGTACAACCTTATGACGTATAACGTTATATAGTATTACCTTGTTACGTATAACGTTATGTAGTATTACCTTGTAACGTGTAACGTTATATACTATTACGTACTAACGTATTACGTTATGTACTATTACGTAATAACGTTTAACGTTATATACTGTTACGTACTAACGAATAACGTTATGTACTATTACGTTGTATCGTAAAATGTTATGTAGTATTACCTTATGACGTATAACGTTATGTAGTATTACCTTGTTACGTATAACGTTATGCAGTATTACCTTGTTACGTATAACGTTACATACTATTATGTAATAACGTACAACATTATATAGTATTACGTATTAACGTATAACGATATATACTATTACGTATTAATGTATAACGTTATATAGTATTACATGATGAGTATAACGTTATGTAGTATTGGCTTGTAACGTATAACGTTATATACTATTACGAACTAACGTATAACGTTATGTACTATTACGCAATAACGTATAACGTTATATACTATTACGTACTAACGAATAACGTTATATACAATTACGTTATATCGTAAAACGATATGTAGTATTACCTTATGACGTATAACGTTATGTAGTATTACCTTGTTACGTATAACGTTATGCAGTATTACCTTGTTACGTATAACGTTACATACTATTATGTAATAACGTACAACATTATATAGTATTACGTATTAACGTATAACGATATATACTATTACGTACTAACGTATTACGTTATGTACTATTACGTTATATCGTAAAACGTTATGTAGTATTACCTTGTTACGTATAACGTTATATACTATTACGTACCAACGTATAACGTTATATAGTATTACGTACTAACGAATAACGATATATACTATTACGTACTAACGTATAACGTTATATACTATTACGTACTAACGTATAGCGTTATATACTATTACGTGTTAATGTATAACGTTATATACTATTACGTTGTAACGTAAAACGATATGTAGTATTACCTTATGTCGTATACCGTTATATATTATTACGTGCTAACGTATAACGTTATATACTATTACGTACTAACGTATAACGTTATATACTATTACGTACTAACGTATAACGTTATGTACTATTACGTAATAACGTATAACGATATATACTATTACGTACTAACGTATAACGTTATATACTATTACGTATTAAAGTATAACGTTATGTAGTATTACCTTATGAAGTATAACGTTATGTATTATTAGCTTATAACGTAAAACGTAATGTACTATTACGTAATAACGTATAACGATATATACTATTACGTACTAACGTATAACGTTATATAGTACAACCTTATGACGTATAACGTTATATAGTATTACCTTGTTACGTATAACGTTATGTAGTATTACCTTGTAACGTGTAACGTTATATACTATTACGTACTAACGTATTACGTTATGTACTATTACGTAATAACGTTTAACGTTATATACTGTTACGTACTAACGAATAACGTTATGTACTATTACGTTGTATCGTAAAATGTTATGTAGTATTACCTTATGACGTATAACGTTATATAGTATTACCCTGTTACGTATAACGTTATGTAGTATTACCTTGTTACGTATAACGTTACATACTATTACGTAATAACGTATAACATTATATAGTATTACGTACTAACGTATAACGGTATATACTATTACGCACTAACGTATAACGTTATATACTATTACGTTATATCGTAAAACGTTATGTAGTATTACCTTATAACGTATAACGTTATATACTATTATGTTATAGAGTATAACGTTATATACTATTGCGTACTAACGTATAACGTTATGTACTATTACGTTGTATCGTAAAACGTTATGTAGTATTACCTTATGACGTATAACGTTATATAGTATTACCTTGTTACGTATAACGTTATGTAGTATTACCTTGTTACGTATAACGTTATGTAGTATTACCTTGTAACGTGTAACGTTATATACTATTACGTACTAACGTATTACGTTATGTACTATTACGTATTAATGTTTAACGTTATGTAGTATTACCTTATAACGTATAAGGTTATATACTATTATGTACTAACGAATAACTTTGTATACTATTACGTTATAACGTATAACGTTATATACTATTACGTACTAACGCATAACGATATATACTATTACGTACTAACGTATAACGTTATATACTATTACGTACTAACGTATAACATTATAAACTATTACGTTCTAACGTATAACTTTATATAGTATTACATACTAACGTATAACGTTATACAGTATTACCATATGACGTATAACGCTATGTAGTATTACCTTATGACGTATAACGTTATGTAGTATTACCTTGTTACGTATAACGTTATGTAGTATTACTTTGTTACGTATAACGTTACATACTATTACGTAATAACGTATAACATTATATAGTATTACGTACTAACGTATAACTATATATACTACTACGCTCTAACGTATAACGTTATATACTATTACGTTATATCGTAAAACGTTATGTAGTATTACCTTATAACGTATAACGTTATATACTATTACCTTGTTACGTATAACGTTATGTAGTATTACCTTGTAACGTATAACGTTATATACTATTACGTACTAACGTATTACGTTATGTACTATTACGTAATAACGTTTAACGTTATATGCTATTACGTACTATCGAATAACGTTATGTACTATTACGTTGTATCGTAAAATGTTATGTAGTATTACCTTATGACGTATAACGTTATATAGTATTACCTTGTTACGTATAACGTTATGTAGTATTACCTTGTTACGTATAACGTTACATACTATTACGTAATAACGTATAACATTATATAGTATTACGTACTAACGTATAACGGTATATACAATTACGTACAAACGTATAACGTTATATACTATTACGTACTAAAGTATAACGTTATATACTATTACGTGTTAATGTATAACGTTATATACTATTACGTATTAATGTATAACGTTATATAGTATTACATGATGACGTATAACGTTATGTAGTATTGGCTTGTAACGTATAACGTTATATACTATTACGAACTAACGTATAACGTTATGTACTATTACGCAATAACGTATAACGTTATATACTATTACGTACTAACGAATAACGTTATATACAATTACGTTATATCGTAAAACGATATGTAGTATTACCTTATGACGTATAACGTTATGTAGTATTACCTTGTTACGTATAACGTTATGCAGTATTACCTTGTTACGTATAACGTTACATACTATTATGTAATAACGTACAACATTATATAGTATTACGTATTAACGTATAACGATATATACTATTACGTACTAACGTATTACGTTATGTACTATTACGTTATATCGTAAAACGTTATGTAGTATTACCTTGTTACGTATAACGTTATATACTATTACGTACCAACGTATAACGTTATATAGTATTACGTACTAACGTATAACGATATATACTATTACGTACTAACGTATAACGTTATATACTATTACGTACTAACGTATAGCGTTATATACTATTACGTGTTAATGTATAACGTTATATACTATTACGTTGTAACGTAAAACGATATGTAGTATTACCTTATGTCGTATACCGTTATATATTATTACGTGCTAACGTATAACGTTATATACTATTACGTACTAACGTATAACGTTATATACTATTACGTACTAACGTATAACGTTATGTACTATTACGTAATAACGTATAACGATATATACTATTACGTACTAACGTATAACGTTATATACTATTACGTATTAATGTATAACGTTATGTAGTATTACCTTATGAAGTATAACGTTATGTATTATTAGCTTATAACGTAAAACGTAATGTACTATTACGTAATAACGTATAACGATATATACTATTACGTACTAACGTATAACGTTATATAGTACAACCTTATGACGTATAACGTTATATAGTATTACCTTGTTACGTATAACGTTATGTAGTATTACCTTGTAACGTGTAACGTTATATACTATTACGTACTAACGTATTACGTTATGTACTATTACGTAATAACGTTTAACGTTATATACTGTTACGTACTAACGAATAACGTTATGTACTATTACGTTGTATCGTAAAATGTTATGTAGTATTACCTTATGACGTATAACGTTATATAGTATTACCCTGTTACGTATAACGTTATGTAGTATTACCTTGTTACGTATAACGTTACATACTATTACGTAATAACGTATAACATTATATAGTATTACGTACTAACGTATAACGGTATATACTATTACGCACTAACGTATAACGTTATATACTATTACGTTATATCGTAAAACGTTATGTAGTATTACCTTATAACGTATAACGTTATATACTATTATGTTATAGAGTATAACGTTATATACCATTGCGTACTAACGTATAACGTTATGTACTATTACGTTGTATCGTAAAATGTTATGTAGTATTACCTTATGACGTATAACGTTATATAGTATTACCTTGTTACGTATAACGTTATGTAGTATTACCTTGTTACGTATAACGTTATGTAGTATTACCTTGTAACGTGTAACGTTATATACTATTACGTACTAACGTATTACGTTATGTACTATTACGTATTAATGTTTAACGTTATGTAGTATTACCTTATAACGTATAAGGTTATATACTATTATGTACTAACGAATAACTTTGTATACTATTACGTTATAACGTATAACGTTATATACTATTACGTACTAACGCATAACGATATATACTATTACGTACTAACGTATAACGTTATATACTATTACGTACAAACGTATAACATTATAAACTATTACGTTCTAACGTATAACTTTATATAGTATTACGTACTAACGTATAACGTTATACAGTATTACCATATGACGTATAACGCTATGTAGTATTACCTTATGACGTATAACGTTATGTAGTATTACCTTGTTACGTATAACGTTATGTAGTATTACTTTGTTACGTATAACGTTACATACTATTACGTAATAACGTATAACATTATATAGTATTACGTACTAACGTATAACGATATATACTACTACGCTCTAACGTATAACGTTATATACTATTACGTTATATCGTAAAACGTTATGTAGTATTACCTTATAACGTATAACGTTATATACTATTACCTTGTTACGTATAACGTTATGTAGTATTACCTTGTAACGTATAACGTTATATACTATTACGTACTAACGTATTACGTTATGTACTATTACGTAATAACGTTTAACGTTATATGCTATTACGTACTATCGAATAACGTTATGTACTATTACGTTGTATCGTAAAATGTTATGTAGTATTACCTTATGACGTATAACGTTATATAGTATTACCTTGTTACGTACAACGTTATGTAGTATTACCTTGTTACGTATAACGTTACATACTATTACGTAATAACGTATAACATTATATAGTATTACGTACTAACGTATAACGGTATATACTATTACGTTCTAACGTATTACGTTATGTACTATTACGTTGTATCGTAAAACGTTATGTAGTATTACCTTATGACGTATAACGTTATATACTATTATGTTATAAAGTATAACGTTATATACTCTTACGTAATAACGTATAACATTATCTACTATTACGTACTAACGTATATCGTTATGTACTATTACGTAATAACGTATAACGATATATACTATTACGTACTAACGTATAACGTTATATACTATTACGTATTAATGTATAACGTTATATAGTGTTACCTTATGAGGTATAACGTTATATACTATTACGTATTAATGTATAACGTTATATAGTATTACATTATGACGTATAACGTTATGTAGTATTGCCTTGTAGCGTATAACGTTATATAGTATTACGTATTAATGTATAACGTTATATAGTGTTACCTTATGAGGCATAACGTTATATACTATTACGTATTAATGTATAACGTTATATAGTATTACATTATGACGTATAACGTTATGTAGTATTGCCTTGTAGCGTATAACGTTATATACTATTACGTACTAACGTATTACGTTATGTACTATTACGTATTAATGTTTAACGTTATGTAGTATTACCTTATAACGTATAACGTTATATAGTATTACCATATGACGTATAACGCTATGTAGTATTACCTTATGACGTATAACGTTATGTAGTATTACCTTGTTACGTATAACGTTATGTAGTATTACCTTGTTACGTATAACGTTACATACTATTACGTAATAACGTGTAACATTATATAGTATTACGTACTAACGCATAACGATATATACTATTACGCACTAACGTATAACGTTATATACTATTACGTTATATCGTAAAACGTTATGTAGTATTACCTTAGAACGTATAACGTTATATACTACTATGTTATAGAGTATAACGTTATATACTATTACGTAATAACGTATAACATTATATACTATTACGTACTAACGTATAACGTTATGTACTATTACGTAATAACGTATAACGATATATACTATTACGTACTAGCGTATAACGTTATATACTATTACGTATTAATGTATAACGTTATATAGTGTTACCTTATGAGGTATAACGTTATATACTATTACGTATTAATGTATAACGTTATATAGTATTACATTATGACGTATAACGCTATGTAGTATAGCCTTGTAGCGTATAACATTATATACTATTACGTACTAACGTATTACGTTATGTACTATTACGTATTAATGTTTAACGTTATGCAGTATTACCTTATAACGTATAACGTTATATACTATTATGTACTAACGAATAACTTTGTATACTATTACGTTCTAACGTATAACGTTATATAATATTACGTACTAACGCATAACGATATATACTATTACGTACTAACGTATATCGTTATGTACTATTACGTAATAACGTATAACGATATATACTATTACGTACTAACGTATAACGTTATATACTATTACGTATTAATGTATAACGTTATATAGTGTTACCTTATGAGGTATAACGTTATATACTATTACGTATTAATGTATAACGTTATATACTATTACGTTGTAACGTAAAACGATATGTAGTATTACCTTATGTCGTATACCGTTATATATTATTACGTGCTAACGTATAACGTTATATACTATTACGTACTAACGTATAACGTTATATACTATTACGTACTAACGTATAACGTTATGTACTATTACGTAATAACGTATAACGATATATACTATTACGTACTAACGTATAACGTTATATACTATTACGTATTAAAGTATAACGTTATGTAGTATTACCTTATGAAGTATAACGTTATGTATTATTAGCTTATAACGTAAAACGTAATGTACTATTACGTAATAACGTATAACGATATATACTATTACGTACTAACGTATAACGTTATATAGTACAACCTTATGACGTATAACGTTATATAGTATTACCTTGTTACGTATAACGTTATGTAGTATTACCTTGTAACGTGTAACGTTATATACTATTACGTACTAACGTATTACGTTATGTACTATTACGTAATAACGTTTAACGTTATATACTGTTACGTACTAACGAATAACGTTATGTACTATTACGTTGTATCGTAAAATGTTATGTAGTATTACCTTATGACGTATAACGTTATATAGTATTACCCTGTTACGTATAACGTTATGTAGTATTACCTTGTTACGTATAACGTTACATACTATTACGTAATAACGTATAACATTATATAGTATTACGTACTAACGTATAACGGTATATACTATTACGCACTAACGTATAACGTTATATACTATTACGTTATATCGTAAAACGTTATGTAGTATTACCTTATAACGTATAACGTTATATACTATTATGTTATAGAGTATAACGTTATATACTATTGCGTACTAACGTATAACGTTATGTACTATTACGTTGTATCGTAAAACGTTATGTAGTATTACCTTATGACGTATAACGTTATATAGTATTACCTTGTTACGTATAACGTTATGTAGTATTACCTTGTTACGTATAACGTTATGTAGTATTACCTTGTAACGTGTAACGTTATATACTATTACGTACTAACGTATTACGTTATGTACTATTACGTATTAATGTTTAACGTTATGTAGTATTACCTTATAACGTATAAGGTTATATACTATTATGTACTAACGAATAACTTTGTATACTATTACGTTATAACGTATAACGTTATATACTATTACGTACTAACGCATAACGATATATACTATTACGTACTAACGTATAACGTTATATACTATTACGTACTAA
Source organism: Bombus muscorum (assembly GCA_963971185.1). NCBI lineage: Eukaryota > Metazoa > Arthropoda > Insecta > Hymenoptera > Apidae > Bombus > Bombus muscorum. The sequence goes on from OZ020141.1 coordinate 4,184,599, forward strand.
CGTATAACATTATAAACTATTACGTTCTAACGTATAACTTTATATAGTATTACATACTAACGTATAACGTTATACAGTATTACCATATGACGTATAACGCTATGTAGTATTACCTTATGACGTATAACGTTATGTAGTATTACCTTGTTACGTATAACGTTATGTAGTATTACTTTGTTACGTATAACGTTACATACTATTACGTAATAACGTATAACATTATATAGTATTACGTACTAACGTATAACGATATATACTACTACGCTCTAACGTATAACGTTATATACTATTACGTTATATCGTAAAACGTTATGTAGTATTACCTTATAACGTATAACGTTATATACTATTACCTTGTTACGTATAACGTTATGTAGTATTACCTTGTAACGTATAACGTTATATACTATTACGTACTAACGTATTACGTTATGTACTATTACGTAATAACGTTTAACGTTATATGCTATTACGTACTATCGAATAACGTTATGTACTATTACGTTGTATCGTAAAATGTTATGTAGTATTACCTTATGACGTATAACGTTATATAGTATTACCTTGTTACGTATAACGTTATGTAGTATTACCTTGTTACGTATAACGTTACATACTATTACGTAATAACGTATAACATTATATAGTATTACGTACTAACGTATAACGGTATATACAATTACGTACAAACGTATAACGTTATATACTATTACGTACTAAAGTATAACGTTATATACTATTACGTGTTAATGTATAACGTTATATACTATTACGTATTAATGTATAACGTTATATAGTATTACATGATGACGTATAACGTTATGTAGTATTGGCTTGTAACGTATAACGTTATATACTATTACGAACTAACGTATAACGTTATGTACTATTACGCAATAACGTATAACGTTATATACTATTACGTACTAACGAATAACGTTATATACAATTACGTTATATCGTAAAACGATATGTAGTATTACCTTATGACGTATAACGTTATGTAGTATTACCTTGTTACGTATAACGTTATGCAGTATTACGTTGTTACGTATAACGTTACATACTATTATGTAATAACGTACAACATTATATAGTATTACGTATTAACGTATAACGATATATACTATTACGTACTAACGTATTACGTTATGTACTATTACGTTATATCGTAAAACGTTATGTAGTATTACCTTGTTACGTATAACGTTATATACTATTACGTACCAACGTATAACGTTATATAGTATTACGTACTAACGTATAACGATATATACTATTACGTACTAACGTATAACGTTATATACTATTACGTACTAACGTATAGCGTTATATACTATTACGTGTTAATGTATAACGTTATATACTATTACGTTGTAACGTAAAACGATATGTAGTATTACCTTATGTCGTATACCGTTATATATTATTACGTGCTAACGTATAACGTTATATACTATTACGTACTAACGTATAACGTTATATACTATTACGTACTCACGTATAACGTTATGTACTATTACGTAATAACGTATAACGATATATACTATTACGTACTAACGTATAACGTTATATACTATTACGTATTAATGTATAACGTTATGTAGTATTACCTTATGAAGTATAACGTTATGTATTATTAGCTTATAACGTAAAACGTAATGTACTATTACGTAATAACGTATAACGATATATACTATTACGTACTAACGTATAACGTTATATAGTACAACCTTATGACGTATAACGTTATATAGTATTACCTTGTTACGTATAACGTTATGTAGTATTACCTTGTAACGTGTAACGTTATATACTATTACGTACTAACGTATTACGTTATGTACTATTACGTAATAACGTTTAACGTTATATACTGTTACGTACTAACGAATAACGTTATGTACTATTACGTTGTATCGTAAAATGTTATGTAGTATTACCTTATGACGTATAACGTTATATAGTATTACCCTGTTACGTATAACGTTATGTAGTATTACCTTGTTACGTATAACGTTACATACTATTACGTAATAACGTATAACATTATATAGTATTACGTACTAACGTATAACGGTATATACTATTACGCACTAACGTATAACGTTATATACTATTACGTTATATCGTAAAACGTTATGTAGTATTACCTTATAACGTATAACGTTATATACTATTATGTTATAGAGTATAACGTTATATACCATTGCGTACTAACGTATAACGTTATGTACTATTACGTTGTATCGTAAAATGTTATGTAGTATTACCTTATGACGTATAACGTTATATAGTATTACCTTGTTACGTATAACGTTATGTAGTATTACCTTGTTACGTATAACGTTATGTAGTATTACCTTGTAACGTGTAACGTTATATACTATTACGTACTAACGTATTACGTTATGTACTATTACGTACTAACGTATTACGTTATGTACTATTACGTATTAATGTTTAACGTTATGTAGTATTACCTTATAACGTATAAGGTTATATACTATTATGTACTAACGAATAACTTTGTATACTATTACGTTATAACGTATAACGTTATATACTATTACGTACTAACGCATAACGATATATACTATTACGTACTAACGTATAACGTTATATACTATTACGTACAAACGTATAACATTATAAACTATTACGTTCTAACGTATAACTTTATATAGTATTACGTACTAACGTATAACGTTATACAGTATTACCATATGACGTATAACGCTATGTAGTATTACCTTATGACGTATAACGTTATGTAGTATTACCTTGTTACGTATAACGTTATGTAGTATTACTTTGTTACGTATAACGTTACATACTATTACGTAATAACGTATAACATTATATAGTATTACGTACTAACGTATAACGATATATACTACTACGCTCTAACGTATAACGTTATATACTATTACGTTATATCGTAAAACGTTATGTAGTATTACCTTATAACGTATAACGTTATATACTATTACCTTGTTACGTATAACGTTATGTAGTATTACCTTGTAACGTATAACGTTATATACTATTACGTACTAACGTATTACGTTATGTACTATTACGTAATAACGTTTAACGTTATATGCTATTACGTACTATCGAATAACGTTATGTACTATTACGTTGTATCGTAAAATGTTATGTAGTATTACCTTATGACGTATAACGTTATATAGTATTACCTTGTTACGTACAACGTTATGTAGTATTACCTTGTTACGTATAACGTTACATACTATTACGTAATAACGTATAACATTATATAGTATTACGTACTAACGTATAACGGTATATACTATTACGTTCTAACGTATTACGTTATGTACTATTACGTTGTATCGTAAAACGTTATGTAGTATTACCTTATGACGTATAACGTTATATACTATTATGTTATAAAGTATAACGTTATATACTCTTACGTAATAACGTATAACATTATATACTATTACGTACTAACGTATATCGTTATGTACTATTACGTAATAACGTATAACGATATATACTATTACGTACTAACGTATAACGTTATATACTATTACGTATTAATGTATAACGTTATATAGTGTTACCTTATGAGGTATAACGTTATATACTATTACGTATTAATGTATAACGTTATATAGTATTACATTATGACGTATAACGTTATGTAGTATTGCCTTGTAGCGTATAACGTTATATAGTATTACGTATTAATGTATAACGTTATATAGTGTTACCTTATGAGGCATAACGTTATATACTATTACGTATTAATGTATAACGTTATATAGTATTACATTATGACGTATAACGTTATGTAGTATTGCCTTGTAGCGTATAACGTTATATACTATTACGTACTAACGTATTACGTTATGTACTATTACGTATTAATGTTTAACGTTATGTAGTATTACCTTATAACGTATAACGTTATATAGTATTACCATATGACGTATAACGCTATGTAGTATTACCTTATGACGTATAACGTTATGTAGTATTACCTTGTTACGTATAACGTTATGTAGTATTACCTTGTTACGTATAACGTTACATACTATTACGTAATAACGTATAACATTATATAGTATTACGTACTAACGCATAACGATATATACTATTACGCACTAACGTATAACGTTATATACTATTACGTTATATCGTAAAACGTTATGTAGTATTACCTTAGAACGTATAACGTTATATACTACTATGTTATAGAGTATAACGTTATATACTATTACGTAATAACGTATAACATTATATACTATTACGTACTAACGTATAACGTTATGTACTATTACGTAATAACGTATAACGATATATACTATTACGTACTAGCGTATAACGTTATATACTATTACGTATTAATGTATAACGTTATATAGTGTTACCTTATGAGGTATAACGTTATATACTATTACGTATTAATGTATAACGTTATATAGTATTACATTATGACGTATAACGCTATGTAGTATAGCCTTGTAGCGTATAACATTATATACTATTACGTACTAACGTATTACGTTATGTACTATTACGTATTAATGTTTAACGTTATGCAGTATTACCTTATAACGTATAACGTTATATACTATTATGTACTAACGAATAACTTTGTATACTATTACGTTCTAACGTATAACGTTATATAATATTACGTACTAACGCATAACGATATATACTATTACGTACTAACGTATATCGTTATGTACTATTACGTAATAACGTATAACGATATATACTATTACGTACTAACGTATAACGTTATATACTATTACGTATTAATGTATAACGTTATATAGTGTTACCTTATGAGGTATAACGTTATATACTATTACGTATTAATGTATAACGTTATATAGTATTACATTATGACGTATAACGTTATGTAGTATTGCCTTGTAGCGTATAACGTTATATAGTATTACGTATTAATGTATAACGTTATATAGTGTTACCTTATGAGGCATAACGTTATATACTATTACGTATTAATGTATAACGTTATATAGTATTACATTATGACGTATAACGTTATGTAGTATTGCCTTGTAGCGTACAACGTTATATACTATTACGTACTAACGTATTACGTTATGTACTATTACGTATTAATGTTTAACGTTATGTAGTATTACCTTATAACGTATAACGTTATATAGTATTACCATATGACGTATAACGCTATGTAGTATTACCTTATGACGTATAACGTTATGTAGTATTACCTTGTTACGTATAACGTTATGTAGTATTACCTTGTTACGTATAACGTTACATACTATTACGTAATAACGTATAACATTATATAGTATTACGTACTAACGCATAACGATATATACTATTACGCACTAACGTATAACGTTATATACTATTACGTTATATCGTAAAACGTTATGTAGTATTACCTTAGAACGTATAACGTTATATACTACTATGTTATAGAGTATAACGTTATATACTATTACGTAATAACGTATAACATTATATACTATTACGTACTAACGTATAACGTTATGTACTATTACGTAATAACGTATAACGATATATACTATTACGTACTAGCGTATAACGTTATATACTATTACGTATTAATGTATAACGTTATATAGTATTACATTATGACGTATAACGCTATGTAGTATAGCCTTGTAGCGTATAACATTATATACTATTACGTACTAACGTATTACGTTATGTACTATTACGTATTAATGTTTAACGTTATGCAGTATTACCTTATAACGTATAACGTTATATACTATTATGTACTAACGAATAACTTTGTATACTATTACGTTCTAACGTATAACGTTATATAATATTACGTACTAACGCATAACGATATATACTATTACGTACTAACGTATAACGTTATATACTATTACGTACTAACGTATAACATTATAAACTATTACGTTCTAACGTATAACTTTATATAGTATTACGTACTAACGTATAACGTTATATAGTATTACCTTATTACGTATAACGTTATATACTATTACGTTATGACGCATAACGTTAAATACTTTTACGTTATAACGTACAACGTTATGTACTATTACGTAATAGCGTATAACGATAAATACTATTACGTACTAACGTATAACGTTATATACTATTACGTATTAATGTATAACGTTATATAGTGTTACCTTATGAGGTATAACGTTATATACTATTACGTACTAACGTATAACGTTATGTACTATTACGTTGTATAGTAAAACGTTATGTAGTATTACCTTATGACGTATAACGTTATATAGTATTACCTTGTTACGTATAATGTTGTGTAGCACTACCTTGTTACGTATAAAGTTATATACTATTACGTAATAACGTATGGCGTTATATAGTATTACGTACTACCGTATAACGATATATACAATTACGTACAAACGTATAACGTTATATACTATTACGTACTAAAGTATAACGTTATATACTATTACGTGTTAATGTATAACGTTATATACTATTACGTATTAATGTATAACGTTATATAGTATTACATGATGACGTATAACGTTATGTAGTATTGGAATGTAACGTATAACGTTATATACTATTACGAACTAACGTATAACGTTATGTACAATTACGCAATAACGTATAACGTTATATACTATTACGTACTAACGAATAACGTTATATACAATTACGTTATATCGTAAAACGATATGTAGTATTACTTTATGACGTATAACGTTATGTAGTATTACCTTGTTACGTATAACGTTATGCAGTATTACCTTGTTACGTATAACGTTACATACTATTATGTAATAACGTACAACATTATATAGTATTACGTATTAACGTATAACGATATATACTATTACGTACTAACGTATTACGTTATGTACTATTACGTTATATCGTAAAACGTTATGTAGTATTACCTTGTTACGTATAACGTTATATACTATTACGTACTAACGTATAACGTTATATAGTATTACGTACTAACGTATAACGATATATACTATTACGTACTAACGTATAACGTTATATACTATTACGTACTAACGTATAGCGTTATATACTATTACGTGTTAATGTATAACGTTATATACTATTACGTTGTAACGTAAAACGATATGTAGTATTACCTTATGTCGTATACCGTTATATATTATTACGTGCTAACGTATAACGTTATATACTATTACGTACTAACGTATAACGTTATATACTATTACGTACTAACGTATAACGTTATGTACTATTACGTAATAACGTATAACGATATATACTATTACGTACTAACGTATAACGTTATATACTATTACGTATTAATGTATAACGTTATGTAGTATTACCTTATGAAGTATAACGTTATGTATTATTAGCTTATATCGTAAAACGTAATGTACTATTACGTAATAACGTATAACGATATATACTATTACGTACTAACGTATAACGTTATATAGTACAACCTTATGACGTATAACGTTATATAGTATTACCTTGTTACGTATAACGTTATGTAGTATTACCTTGTAACGTGTAACGTTATATACTATTACGTACTAACGTATTACGTTATGTACTATTACGTAATAACGTTTAACGTTATATACTGTTACGTACTAACGAATAACGTTATGTACTATTACGTTGTATCGTAAAATGTTATGTAGTATTACCTTATGACGTATAACGTTATATAGTATTACCCTGTTACGTATAACGTTATGTAGTATTACCTTGTTACGTATAACGTTACATACTATTACGTAATAACGTATAACATTATATAGTATTACGTACTAACGTATAACGGTATATACTATTACGCACTAACGTATAACGTTATATACTATTACGTTATATCGTAAAACGTTATGTAGTATTACCTTATAACGTATAACGTTATATACTATTATGTTATAGAGTATAACGTTATATACTATTGCGTACTAACGTATAACGTTATGTACTATTACGTTGTATCGTAAAACGTTATGTAGTATTACCTTATGACGTATAACGTTATATAGTATTACCTTGTTACATATAACGTTATGTAGTATTACCTTGTTACGTATAACGTTATGTAGTATTACCTTGTAACGTGTAACGTTATATACTATTACGTACTAACGTATTACGTTATGTACTATTACGTATTAATGTTTAACGTTATGTAGTATTACCTTATAACGTATAAGGTTATATACTATTATGTACTAACGAATAACTTTGTATACTATTACGTTATAACGTATAACGTTATATACTATTACGTACTAACGCATAACGATATATACTATTACGTACTAACGTATAACGTTATATACTATTACGTACTAACGTATAACATTATAAACTATTACGTTCTAACGTATAACTTTATATAGTATTACGTACTAACGTATAACGTTATACAGTATTACCATATGACGTATAACGCTATGTAGTATTACCTTATGACGTATAACGTTATGTAGTATTACCTTGTTACGTATAACGTTATGTAGTATTACTTTGTTACGTATAACGTTACATACTATTACGTAATAACGTATAACATTATATAGTATTACGTACTAACGTATAACGATATATACTACTACGCTCTAACGTATAACGTTATATACTATTACGTTATATCGTAAAACGTTATGTAGTATTACCTTATAACGTATAACGTTATATACTATTACCTTGTTACGTATAACGTTATGTAGTATTACCTTGTAACGTATAACGTTATATACTATTACGCACTAACGTATTACGTTATGTACTATTACGCAATAACGTATAACGTTATATACTATTACGTACTAACGAATAACATTGTATACTATTACGTAATAACGTATAACGATATATACTATTACGTACTGACGTATAACGTTATATACTATTACGTATTAATGTATAACGTTATATAGTGTTACCTTATGAGGTATAACGTTATATACTATTATGTAATAACGTACAACATTATATAGTATTACGTATTAACGTATAACGATATATACTATTACGTACTAACGTATTACGTTATGTACTATTACGTTATATCGTAAAACGTTATGTAGTATTACCTTGTTACGTATAACGTTATATACTATTACGTACCAACGTATAACGTTATATAGTATTACGTACTAACGTATAACGATATATACTATTACGTACTAACGTATAACGTTATATACTATTACGTACTAACGTATAGCGTTATATACTATTACGTGTTAATGTATAACGTTATATACTATTACGTTGTAACGTAAAACGATATGTAGTATTACCTTATGTCGTATACCGTTATATATTATTACGTGCTAACGTATAACGTTATATACTATTACGTACTAACGTATAACGTTATATACTATTACGTACTAACGTATAACGTTATGTACTATTACGTAATAACGTATAACGATATATACTATTACGTACTAACGTATAACGTTATATACTATTACGTATTAATGTATAACGTTATGTAGTATTACCTTATGAAGTATAACGTTATGTATTATTAGCTTATAACGTAAAACGTAATGTACTATTACGTAATAACGTATAACGATATATACTATTACGTACTAACGTATAACGTTATATAGTACAACCTTATGACGTATAACGTTATATAGTATTACCTTGTTACGTATAACGTTATGTAGTATTACCTTGTAACGTGTAACGTTATATACTATTACGTACTAACGTATTACGTTATGTACTATTACGTAATAACGTTTAACGTTATATACTGTTACGTACTAACGAATAACGTTATGTACTATTACGTTGTATCGTAAAATGTTATGTAGTATTACCTCATGACGTATAACGTTATATAGTATTACCCTGTTACGTATAACGTTATGTAGTATTACCTTGTTACGTATAACGTTACATACTATTACGTAATAACGTATAACATTAGATAGTATTACGTACTAACGTATAACGGTATATACTATTACGCACTAACGTATAACGTTATATACTATTACGTTATATCGTAAAACGTTATGTAGTATTACCTTATAACGTATAACGTTATATACTATTATGTTATAGAGTATAACGTTATATACTATTGCGTACTAACGTATAACGTTATGTACTATTACGTTGTATCGTAAAACGTTATGTAGTATTACCTTATGACGTATAACGTTATATAGTATTACCTTGTTACGTATAACGTTATGTAGTACTACCTTGTTACGTATAACGTTATGTAGTATTACCTTGTAACGTGTAACGTTATATACTATTACGTACTAACGTATTACGTTATGTACTATTACGTATTAATGTTTAACGTTATGTAGTATTACCTTATAACGTATAAGGTTATATACTATTATGTACTAACGAATAACTTTGTATACTATTACGTTATAACGTATAACGTTATATACTATTACGTACTAACGCATAACGATATATACTATTACTTACTAACGTATAACGTTATATACTATTACGTACTAACGTATAACATTATAAACTATTACGTTCTAACGTATAACTTTATATAGTATTACGTACTAACGTATAACGTTATACAGTATTACCATATGACGTATAACGCTATGTAGTATTACCTTATGACGTATAACGTTATGTAGTATTACCTTGTTACGTATAACGTTATGTAGTATTACTTTGTTACGTATAACGTTACATACTATTACGTAATAACGTATAACATTATATAGTATTACGTACTAACGTATAACGATATATACTACTACGCTCTAACGTATAACGTTATATACTATTACGTTATATCGTAAAACGTTATGTAGTATTACCTTATAACGTATAACGTTATATACTATTACCTTGTTACGTATAACGTTATGTAGTATTACCTTGTAACGTATAACGTTATATACTATTACGTACTAACGTATTACGTTATGTACTATTACGTAATAACGTTTAACGTTATATGCTATTACGTACTATCGAATAACGTTATGTACTATTACGTTGTATCGTAAAATGTTATGTAGTATTACCTTATGACGTATAACGTTATATAGTATTACCTTGTTACGTACAACGTTATGTAGTATTACCTTGTTACGTATAACGTTACATACTATTACGTAATAACGTATAACATTATATAGTATTACGTACTAACGTATAACGGTATATACTATTACGTTCTAACGTATTACGTTATGTACTATTACGTTGTATCGTAAAACGTTATGTAGTATTACCTTATGACGTATAACGTTATATACTATTATGTTATAAAGTATAACGTTATATACTCTTACGTAATAACGTATAACATTATATACTATTACGTACTAACGTATATCGTTATGTACTATTACGTAATAACGTATAACGATATATACTATTACGTACTAACGTATAACGTTATATACTATTACGTATTAATGTATAACGTTATATAGTGTTACCTTATGAGGTATAACGTTATATACTATTACGTATTAATGTATAACGTTATATAGTATTACATTATGACGTATAACGTTATGTAGTATTGCCTTGTAGCGTATAACGTTATATAGTATTACGTATTAATGTATAACGTTATATAGTGTTACCTTATGAGGCATAACGTTATATACTATTACGTATTAATGTATAACGTTATATAGTATTACATTATGACGTATAACGTTATGTAGTATTGCCTTGTAGCGTATAACGTTATATACTATTACGTACTAACTTATAACGATATACTATTACGTATTAATGAATAACGTTATATAGTGTTACAGTATGAGATATAACGTTATATACTATTACGTACTAACGTATAACGTTATGTACTATTACGTACTAACTTATAACGATATACTATTACGTATTAATGAATAACGTTATATAGTGTTACAGTATGAGATATAACGTTATATACTATTACGTACTAACGTATAACGTTATGTACTATTACGTAATAACGTATAACGATATATACTATTACGTACTAACGTATAACGTTATATACTATTACGTATTAATGTATAACGTTATATAGTATTACATTATGACGTATAACGTTATGTAGTATTGCCTTGTAACGTATAACGTTATATACTATTTCGTACTATTATGTACTATTACGTTGTATCGTAAAACGTTATGTAGTATTACCTTATGACGTATAACGTTATGTAGTATTACCTTGTTACGTATAACGTTACATACTATTACGTAATAACGTATAACATTATATAGTATTACGTACTAACGTATAACGTTATATAGTATTACCTTATTACGTATAACGTTATATACTTTTACGATATAACGTATAACGTTATGTACTATTACGTACTAAGGTATAACGCTATATACTATTACGAACTAACGTATAACGTTATATAATATTAGGTATTAATGTATAACGTTATATAGTATTACATGATGACGTATAACGTTATGTAGTATTGCCTTGTAACGTATAACGTTATATACTATTACGAACTAACGTATTGCGTATTGTACTATTACGCAATAACGTATAACGTTATATACTATTACGTACTAACGAATAACTTTGTATACTATTACGTTATAACGTATAACCTTATATAGTATTACGTACTAACGTATAACGATATATACTATTACGCACTAACGTATGACGTTATATACTATTACGTACTAACGTATAACGTTATATACTATTACGTTCTAACGTATAACTTTATATAGTATTACGTACTAACGTATAACGTTATATAGTATTACCTTATTCCGTATAACGTTATATACTTTTACATTATAACGTATAACGTTATGTACTATTACGAACTAAGGTATAACGTTATATACAATTACGTTATATCGTAAAACTATATGTAGTATTACCTCATAACGTATAATGTTATATACTATTATGTTATATCGTATAACGTTATATACTATTGCGTACTAACGTATAACGTTATGTACTATTACGCAATAACGTATAACGTTATATACTATTACGTACTAACGAATAACGTTATATACAATTACGTTATATCGTAAAACGATATGTAGTATTACCTTATAACGTATAACGTTATATACTATTATGTTATATCTTATAACGTTATATACTATTGCGTACTAACGTATAACGTTATGTACTATTACGCAATAACGTATAACGTTATATACTATTACGTACTAACGAATAACGTTATATAGTATTACGTACTATCGTATATCGATATATACTATTACGTACTAACGTATAACGTTATATACTATTACGTACTAACGTATAACGTTATATACTATTATGTTATAACGTATAACGTTATATACTATTGCATACTAACGTATAACGTTATATACTATTACGTTCTAACGTATAACTTTATATAGTATTACGTACTAACGTATAACGTTATATAGTATTACCTTATTACGTATAACGTTATATACTTTTACGTTATAACGTATAACGTTATGTACTATTACGTACTAAGGTATAACGATATATACTATTACGAACTAACGTATAACGTTATATAATATTACGTATTAATGTATAACGTTATATAGTATTACATGATGACGTATAACGTTATGTAGTATTGCCTTGTAACGTATAACGTTATATACTATTACGCACTAACGTATTACGTTTTGTACTATTACGCAATAACGTATAACGTTATATACTATTACGTACTAACGAATAACTTTGTATACTATTACGTTATAACGTATAACTGTATATAGTATTACGTACTAACGTATAACGATATATATTATTACGTACTAACGTATAACGTTATATAATATTACGTACTAACGTATAACGTTATATACTATTACGTTCTGACGTATAACTTTATATAGTATTCCGTACTAACGTATAACGTTATATAGTATTACCTTATTACGTATAACGTTATATACTTTTACGTTATAACGTATAACGTTATGTACTATTACGTTCTAAGGTATAACGATATATACTATTATGTACTAACGAATAACGTTATATACAATTACGTACTAAGGAATAACGTTATATATAATTACGTTATATCGTAAAACAATATGTAGTATTACCTTATAACGTAGAACGTTATATACTATTATCTTATATCGTATAACGTTATATACTATTGCGTACTAACGTATAACGTTATATACTATTACGTTCTAACGTATAAATTTATATAGTATTACGTACTAACGTATAACGTTATATAGTATTACCTTATTATTTATAACGTTATATACTTTTACGTTATAACGTATAACGTTATGTACTATTACGTACTAAGGTATAACGATATATGCTATTACGAACTAACGTATAACGTTATATACTATTACGTATTAATGTATAACGTTATATAGTATTACATGATGACGTATAACGTTATGTAGTATTGCCTTGTAACGTATAACGTTATATACTATTACGCACTACCGTAATACGTTATGTACTATTACGCAATAACGTATAACGTTATATACTATTACGTACTAACGAATAACGTTATATACAATTGCGTTATATCGTAAAACGATATGTAGTATTACCTTATAACGTATAACGTTATATACTATTATGTTATATCGTATAACGTTATATACTATTGCGTACTAACGTATATCGTTATGTACTATTACGTAATAACGTATAACGTTATGTACTACTACGTACTAACGAATAACGTTATATACAATTACGTTATGTCGTAAAACGATGTGTAGTATTACCTTATAACGTATAACGTTATATACTATTACGCACTACCGTAATACGTTATGTACTATTACGCAATAACGTATAACGTTATATACTATTACGTACTAACGAATAACGTTATATACAATTGCGTTATATCGTAAAACAATATGTAGTATTACCTTATAACATATAACGTTATATACTATTATCTTATATCGTATAACGTTATATACTATTGCGTACTAACGTATAACGTTATATTCTATTACGTTCTAACGTATAAATTTATATAGTATTACGTACTAACGTATAACGTTATATAGTATTACCTTATTACGTATATACGTTATATACTTTTACGTTATAACGTATAACGTTATGTACTATTACGTACTAAGGTATAACGATATATACTATTACGTACTAACGTATAACGTTATATACTATTACGTACTAACGTATAACGTTATATACTATTATGTTATATCGTATAACGTTATATACTATTGCGTACTAACGTATAACGTTATATAGTATCACGTTATTACGTATAACGTTATATACTTTTACGTTATAACGTATAACGTTATGTACTATTACGTACTAAGGTATAACGATATATACTATTACGAACTAACGTATAACGTTATATACTATTACGTATTAATGTATAACGTTATATAGTATTACATGATGACGTATAACGTTATGTAGTATTGCCTTGTAACGTATAACGTTATATACTATTACGCACTACCGTAATACGTTATGTACTATTACGCAATAACGTATAACGTTATATACTATTACGTACTAACGAATAACGTTATATACAATTGCGTTATATCGTAAAACGATATGTAGTATTACCTTATAACGTATAACGTTATATACTATTACGTTATGACGCATAACGTTAAATACTTTTACGTTATAACGTACAACGTTATGTACTATTACGTAATAGCGTATAACCATATATACTATTACGTACTAACTTATAACGATATACTATTACGTATTAATGAATAACGTTATATAGTGTTACAGTATGAGATATAACGTTATATACTATTACGTACTAACGTATAACGTTATGTACTATTACGTAATAACGTATAACGATATATACTATTACGTTATAACGTATAACGTTATATACTATTACGTAATAACGAATAACGTTATATACTATTACGTACTAGCGTATAACGCTATGTACTATTACGTAATAACGTATAACGTTATATACTATTACGTATTAATGTATAACGTTATATAGTATTACATTATAACGTATAACGTTGTATACTATTACGTATTAATGTATAACGTTATATAGTATTACATTATGACGTATAACGTTATGTAGTATTGCCTTGTAACGTATAACGTTATATACTATTTCGTACTATTATGTACTATTACGTTGTATCGTAAAACGTTATATAGAATTACCTTATGACGTATAACGTTATGTAGTATTACCTTGTTACGTATAACGTTACATACTATTACGTAATAACGTATAACATTATATAGTATTACGTACTAACGTATAACGTTATATAGTATTACCTTATTACGTATAACGTTATATACTTTTACGTTATAACGTATAACGTTATGTACTATTACGTTCTAAGGTATAACGATATATACTATTATGTACTAACGAATAACGTTATATACAATTACGTACTAAGGAATAACGTTATATATAATTACGTTATATCGTAAAACAATATGTAGTACTACCTTATAACGTAGAACGTTATATACTATTATCTTATATCGTATAATGTTATATACTATTGCGTACTAACGTATAACGTTATATACTATTACGTTCTAACGTATAAATTTATATAGTATTACGTACTAACGTATAACGTTATATAGTATTACCTTATTATTTATAACGTTATATACTTTTACGTTATAACGTATAACGTTATGTACTATTACGTACTAAGGTATAACGATATATGCTATTACGAACTAACGTATAACGTTATATACTATTACGTATTAATGTATAACGTTATATAGTATTACATGATGACGTATAACGTTATGTAGTATTGCCTTGTAACGTATAACGTTATATACTATTACGCACTACCGTAATACGTTATGTACTATTACGCAATAACGTATAACGTTATATACTATTACGTACTAACGAATAACGTTATATACAATTGCGTTATATCGTAAAACGATATGTAGTATTACCTTATAACGTATAACGTTATATACTATTATGTTATATCGTATAACGTTATATACTATTGCGTACTAACGTATATCGTTATGTACTATTACGTAATAACGTATAACGTTATGTACTATTACGTACTAACGAATAACGTTATATACAATTACGTTATGTCGTAAAACGATGTGTAGTATTACCTTATAACGTATAGCGTTATATACTATTACGCACTACCGTAATACGTTATGTACTATTACGCAATAACGTATAACATTATATACTATTACGTACTAACGAATAACGTTATATACAATTGCGTTATATCGTAAAACAATATGTAGTATTACCTTATAACATATAACGTTATATACTATTATCTTATATCGTATAACGTTATATACTATTGCGTACTAACGTATAACGTTATATACTATTACGTTCTAACGTATAAATTTATATAGTATTACGTACTAACGTATAACGTTATATAGTATTACCTTATTACGTATAACGTTATATACTTTTACGTTATAACGTATAACGTTATGTACTATTACGTACTAAGGTATAACGATATATACTATTACGTACTAACGTATAACGTTATATACTATTACGTACTAACGTATAACGTTATATACTATTATGTTATATCGTATAACGTTATATACTATTGCGTACTAACGTATAACGTTATATAGTATCACGTTATTACGTATAACGTTATATACTTTTACGTTATAACGTATAACGTTATGTACTATTACGTACTAAGGTATAACGATATATACTATTACGAACTAACGTATAACGTTATATACTATTACGTATTAATGTATAACGTTATATAGTATTACATGATGACGTATAACGTTATGTAGTATTGCCTTGTAACGTATAACGTTATATACTATTACGCACTACCGTAATACGTTATGTACTATTACGCAATAACGTATAACGTTATATACTATTACGTACTAACGAATAACGTTATATACAATTGCGTTATATCGTAAAACGATATGTAGTATTACCTTATAACGTATAACGTTATATACTATTTCGTTATGACGCATAACGTTAAATACTTTTACGTTATAACGTACAACGTTATGTACTATTACGTAATAGCGTATAACCATATATACTATTACGTACTAACTTATAACGATATACTATTACGTATTAATGAATAACGTTATATAGTGTTACAGTATGAGATATAACGTTATATACTATTACGTACTAGCGTATAACGCTATGTACTATTACGTAATAACGTATAACGTTATATACTATTACGTATTAATGTATAACGTTATATAGTATTACATTATAACGTATAACGTAATATAGTATCACGTTATTACGTATAACGTTATATACTTTTACGTTATAACGTATAACGTTATGTACTATTACGTACTAAGGTATAACGATATATACTATTACGAACTAACGTATAACGTTATATACTATTACGTACTAACGAATAACGTTATATACAATTGCGTTATATCGTAAAACGATATGTAGTATTACCTTATAACGTATAACGTTATATACTATTATGTTATATCGTATAACGTTATATACTATTGCGTACTAACGTATATCGTTATGTACTATTACGTAATAACGTATAACGTTATGTACTATTACGTACTAACGAATAACGTTATATACAATTACGTTATGTCGTAAAACGATATGTAGTATTACCTTATAACGTATAACGTTATATACTATTACGCACTACCGTAATACGTTATGTACTATTACGCAATAACGTATAACGTTATATACTATTACGTACTAACGAATAACGTTATATACAATAGCGTTATATCGTAAAACAATATGTAGTATTACCTTATAACGTATAACGTTATATACTATTATCTTATATCGTATAACGTTATATACTATTGCGTACTAACGTATAACGTTATATATTATTACGTTCTAACGTATAACGTTATATACTATTATGTGATATCGTATAACGTTATATACTACTGCGTACTAACGTATAACGTTATATAGTATCACGTTATTACGTATAACGTTATATACTTTTACGTTATAACGTATAACGTTATGTACTATTACGTACTAAGTTATAACGATATATACTATTACGAACTAACGTATAACGTTATATACTATTACGTATTAATGTATAACGTTATATAGTATTACATGATGACGTATAACGTTATGTAGTATTGCCTTGTAACGTATAACGTTATATACTATTACGCACTACCGTAATACGTTATGTACTATTACGCAATAACGTATAACGTTATATACTATTACGTACTAACGAATAACGTTATATACAATTGCGTTATATCGTAAAACGATATGTAGTATTACCTTATAACGTATAACGTTATATACTATTATGTTATATCGTATAACGTTATATACTATTGCGTACTAACGTATATCGTTATGTACTATTACGTAATAACGTATAACGTTATGTACTATTACGTACTAACGAATAACGTTATATACAATTACGTTATATCGTAAAACGATATGTAGTATTACCTTATAACGTATAACGTTATATACTATTATGTTATAACGTATAACGTTATATACTATTGCGTACTAACGTATAACGTTATGAACTATTACGTAATAACGTATAACATTATATAGTATTACGTACTAACGTATAACGATATATACTATTACGTAGTAACGTATTACGTTATGTACTATTACGTTATATCGTAAAACGTTATGTAGTATTACCTTGTTACGTATAACGTTATATACTATTATGTACTAACGAATAACTTTGTATACTATTACGTTATAACGTATAACGTTATATACTATTACGTACTAACGTATAACGTTATATACTATTACGTTCTAACGTATAACTTTATATAGTATTCCGTACTAACGTATAACGTTATATAGTATTACCTTATTACGTATAACGTTATATACTTTTACGTTATAACGTATAACGTTATGTACTATTACGTACTAAGGTATAACGATATATACTATTACGTACTAACGAATAACGTTATATACAATTACGTACTAAGGAATATCGTTATATACAGTTACGTTATATCGTAAAACAATATGTAGTATTACCTTCTAACGTATAACGTTATATACTATTATCTTATATCGTATAACGTTATATACTATTGCGTACTAACGTATAACGTTATATACTATTACGTTCTAACTTATAAATTTATATAGTATTACGTACTAACGTATAACGTTATATAGTATAACCTTATTACGTATAACGTTATATACTTTTACGTTATAACGTATAACGTTATGTACTATTACGTACTAAGGTATAACGATATATACTATTACGTACTAACGTATAACGTTAAATACTATTACGTACTAACGTATAACGTTATATACTATTACGTTCTAACGTATAACTTTATATAGTATTACGTACTAACGTATAACGTTATATAGTATCACGTTATTACGTATAACGTTATATACTTTTACGTTATAACGTATAACGTTATGTACTATTACGTACTAAGGTATAACGATATATACTATTACGAACTAACGTATAACGTTATATACTATTACGTATTAATGTATAACGTTATATAGTATTACATGATGACGTATAACGTTATGTAGTATTGCCTTGTAACGTATAACGTTATATACTATTACGCACTACCGTAATACGTTATGTACTATTACGCAATAACGTATAACGTTATATACTATTACGTACTAACGAATAACGTTAAATACAATTACGTTATATCGTAAAACGATATGTAGTATTACCTTATGACGTATAACGTTATGTAGTATTACCTTGTTACGTATAACGTTATGCAGTATTACCTTGTTACGTATAACGTTACATACTATTACGTAATAACGTACAACATTATATAGTATTACGTATTAACGTATAAAGATATATACTATTACGTACTAACGTATTACGTTATGTACTATTACGTTATATCGTAAAACGTTATGTAGTATTACCTTGTTACGTATAACGTTATATACTATTACGTACTAACGTATAACGTTATATAGTATTACGTACTAACGTATAACGATATATACTATTACGTACTAACGTATAACGTTATATACTATTACGTACTAACGTATAGCGTTATATACTATTACGTGTTAATGTATAACGTTATATACTATTACGTTGTAACGTAAAACGATATGTAGTATTACCTTATGTCGTATACCGTTATATATTATTACGTGCTAACGTATAACGTTATATACTATTACGTACTAACGTATAACGTTATATACTATTACGTACTAACGTATAACGTTATGTACTATTACGTAATAACGTATAACGATATATACTATTACGTACTAACGTATAACGTTATATACTATTACCTATTAATGTATAACGTTATATAGTGTTACCTTATGAGGTATAACATTATATACTATTACGTTATAACGTAAAACGTTATGTACTATTACGTAATAACGTATAACGATATATACCATTACGTACTAACGTATAACGTTATATAGTACAACCTTATGACGTATAACGTTATGTAGTATTACCTTATGAAGTATAACGTTATGTATTATTAGCTTATAACGTAAAACGTTATGTACTATTACGTAATAACGTATAACGATATATACTATTACGTACTAACGTATAACGTTATATAGTACAACCTTATGACGTATAACGTTATATAGTATTACCTTGTTACGTATAACGTTATGTAGTATTACCTTGTAACGTGTAACGTTATATACTATTACGTACTAACGTATTACGTTATGTACTATTACGTAATAACGTTTAACGTTATATACTGTTACGTACTAACGAATAACGTTATGTACTATTACGTTGTATCGTAAAATGTTATGTAGTATTACCTTATGACGTATAACGTTATATAGTATTACCCTGTTACGTATAACGTTATGTAGTATTACCTTGTTACGTATAACGTTACATACTATTACGTAATAACGTATAACATTATATAGTATTACGTACTAACGTATAACGGTATATACTATTACGCACTAACGTATAACGTTATATACTATTACGTTATATCGTAAAACGTTATGTAGTATTACCTTATAACGTATAACGTTATATACTATTATGTTATAGAGTATAACGTTATATACTATTGCGTACTAACGTATAACGTTATGTACTATTACGTTGTATCGTAAAACGTTATGTAGTATTACCTTATGACGTATAACGTTATATAGTATTACCTTGTTACGTATAACGTTATGTAGTATTACCTTGTTACGTATAACGTTATGTAGTATTACCTTGTAACGTGTAACGTTATATACTATTACGTACTGACGTATTACGTTATGTACTATTACGTATTAATGTTTAACGTTATGTAGTATTACCTTATAACGTATAAGGTTATATACTATTATGTACTAACGAATAACTTTGTATACTATTACGTTATAACGTATAACGTTATATACTATTACGTACTAACGCATAACGATATATACTATTACGTACTAACGTATAACGTTATATACTATTACGTACTAACGTATAACATTATAAACTATTACGTTCTAACGTATAACTTTATATAGTATTACGTACTAACGTATAACGTTATATAGTATTACCATATGACGTATAACGCTATGTAGTATTACCTTATGACGTATAACGTTATGTAGTATTACCTTGTTACGTATAACGTTATGTAGTATTACTTTGTTACGTATAACGTTACATACTATTACGTAATAACGTATAACATTATATAGTATTACGTACTAACGTATAACGATATATACTACTACGCTCTAACGTATAACGTTATATACTATTACGTTATATCGTAAAACGTTATGTAGTATTACCTTATAACGTATAACGTTATATACTATTATGTTATAGAGTATAACGTTATATACTATTGCGTACTAACGTATAACGTTATGTACCATTACGTTGTATCGTAAAACGTTATGTAGTATTACCTTATGACGTATAACGTTATATAGTATTACCTTGTTACGTATAACGTTATGTAGTATTACCTTGTAACGTATAACGTTATATACTATTACGTACTAACGTATTACGTTATGTACTATTACGTAATAACGTTTAACGTTATATGCTATTACGTACTAACGAATAACGTTATGTACTATTACGTTGTATCGTAAAATGTTATGTAGTATTACCTTATGACGTATAACGTTATATAGTATTACCTTGTTACGTACAACGTTATGTAGTATTACCTTGTTACGTATAACGTTACATACTATTACGTAATAACGTATAACATTATATGGTATTACGTACTAACGTATAACGGTATATACTATTACGTACTAACGTATTACGTTATGTACTATTACGTTGTATCGTAAAACGTTATGTAGTATTACCTTATGACGTATAACGTTATATACTATTATGTTATAAAGTATAACGTTATATACTCTTACGTAATAACGTATAACATTATATACTATTACGTACTAACGTATATCGTTATGTACTATTACGTAATAACGTATAACGATATATACTATTACGTACTAACGTATAACGTTATATACTATTACGTATTAATGTATAACGTTATATAGTGTTACCTTATGAGGTATAACGTTATATACTATTACGTATTAATGTATAACGTTATATAGTATTACATTATGACGTATAACGTTATGTAGTATTGCCTTGTAGCGTATAACGGTATATACTATTACGTACTAACGTATTACGTTATGTACTATTACGTTGTATCGTAAAACGTTATGTAGTATTACCTTGTTACGTATAACGTTACATACTATTACGTAATAACGTATAACATTATATAGTATTACGTGCTAACGTATAACGTTATATACTATTACGTGTTAATGTATAACGTTATATACTATTACGTTGTAACGTAAAACGATATGTAGTATTACCTTATGTCGTATACCGTTATATATTATTACGTACTAACGTATAACGTTATCTAGAATTACGTATTAATGTTTAACGTTATGTAGTAATACCTTATAACGTATAACGTTATATACTATTACGAACTAACGAATAACTTTTTATACTATTACGTTATAACGTATAACGTTATATAGTATTACGTACTAACGTATAACGATATATACTATTACGTACTAACGTATAACGTTATATACTATTACGTACTAACGTATAACGTTATACACTATTACGTTCTAACGCATAACTTTATATAGTATTACGTACTAACGTATAACGTTATATAGTATTACCTTATTACGTATAACGTTATATACTTTTACGTTATAACGTATAACGTTATGTACTATTACGTACTAAGGTATAACGATATATACTATTACGAACTAACGTATAACGATATATACTATAACGAACTAACGTATAACGTTATATACTATTACGTATTAATGTATAACGTTATATAATATTACATGATGACGTATAACGTTATGTAGTATTGCCTTGTAACGTATAACGTTATATACTATTACGCACTAACGTATTACGTTATGTAATACTACGCAATAACGTATAACGTTATATACTATTACGTACTAACGAATAACATTGTATACTATTACGTTATAACGTATAACGTTATATAGTATTACGTACTAACGTATAACGATATATACTATTACGTACTAACGTATAACGTTATATACTATTACGTACTAACGTATAACGTTATATACTATTACGTTCTAACGTATAACTTTATATAGTATTACGTACTAACGTATAACGTTATATAGTATTACGTTATTACGTATAACGTTATATACTTTTACGTAATAACGTATAACGTTATGTACTATTACGTACTAAGGTATAACGATATATACTATTACGAACTAACGTATAACGTTATATACTATTACGTATTAATGTATAACGCTATATAGTATTACATGATGACGTATAACGTTATGTAGTATTGCCTTGTAACGTATAACGTTATATACTATTACGTACTAACGTATAACGTTATATACTATTACGTTGTATCGTAAAACGTTATGTAGTATTGCGTACTAACGTATAACGTTATGTACCATTACGTTGTATCGTAAAACGTTATGTAGTATTACCTTATGACGTATAACGTTATATAGTATTACCTTGTTACGTATAACGTTGTGTAGCACTACCTTGTTACGTATAATGTTATATACTATTAGTTAATAACGTATAGCGTTATATAGTATTACCTTGTTACGTATAACGTTATGTAGTATTACCTTGTAACGTGTAACGTTATATACTATTACGTACTAACGTATTACGTTATGTACTATTACGTAATAACGTTTAACGTTATATACTGTTACTTACTAACGAATAACGTTATGTACTATTACGTTGTATCGTAAAATGTTATGTAGTATTACCTTATGACGTATAACGTTATATAGTATTACCCTGTTACGTATAACGTTATGTAGTATTACCTTGTTACGTATAACGTTACATACTTTTACGTAATAACGTATAACATTATATAGTATTACGTACTAACGTATAACGGTATATACTATTACGCACTAACGTATAACGTTATATACTATTACGTTATATCGTAAAACGTTATGTAGTATTACCTTATAACGTATAACGTTATATACTATTATGTTATAGAGTATAACGTTATATACTATTGCGTACTAACGTATAACGTTATGTACTATTACGTTGTATCGTAAAACGTTATGTAGTATTACCTTATGACGTATAACGTTATATAGTATTACCTTGTTACGTACAACGTTATGCAGTATTACCTTGTTACGTATAACGTTATGTAGTATTACCTTGTTACGTATAACGTTACATACTATTACGTAATAACGTATAACATTATATAGTATTACGTACTAACGTATAACGATACATACTATTACGCAGTAACGTATAACGTTATATACTATTACGAACTAACGTATAACGTTATATACTATTACGTATTAATGTATAACGTTATATAGTATTACATGATGACGTATAACGTTATGTAGTATTGCCTTGTAACGTATAACGTTATATACTATTACGCACTATCGTATTACGTTATGTACTATTACGCAATAACATATAACGTTATATACTATTACGTACTAACGAATAACGTTATACACAATTACGTTATATCGTAAAACGATATGTAGTATTACCTTATGACGTATAACGTTATGTAGTATTACCTTGTTACGTATAACGTTATGCAGTATTACCTTGTTACGTATAACGTAACATACTATTACGTAATAACGTATAACATTATATAGTATTACGTATTAACGTATAACGATATATACTATTACGTACTAACGTATTACGTTATGTACTATTACGTTATATCGTAAAACGTTATGCAGTATTACCTTGTTACGTATAACGTTATATACCATTACGTACTAACGTATAACGTTATATAGTATTACGTACTAACGTATAACGATATATACTATTACGTAGTAACGTATAACGTTATATACTTGTCGGAGATGAAAGAACACCGGGCTCCCCCCGTTTGAGTTACTCGGAAAACCTCAATACCGTAGCATTTATGAAATAACCTAAACACAGTCATTTGAAACTTGAGACAATGAGCTTAGGCTCGAGGCGACAACCGGTCGCCGAGCGTAGCCACGGTCACGGGATGAACGTTCCACCTAACAGAGATATGAATTTACATAGCTTTCCTTTAAAGAATTGGCAGTACCGACACTTGACAATAAAACATTGTAACAGCCCCGCGGCTCGTCACACACAGACCGCATTCTTTGAGTAAGATGATCGCCAGATGCCGATGCATCATTCACAGTTTATGCTCAGATAGTCTGAGGAGCCGCTACTAATCTTAGGACTTAGTTCTTCCGATTGACAAACAGTCTTTATTCTATCCGCCCGTAAATCTGTCACCTATTGCGGAAAGATATGAGAGATCAGATTTCCTTGCGTGCGACGCTTCCCGCCAGGAACTCTCTCTCAAGAGCGGCTAGCATCTTTTGCTAACCGCCGATATAGAAATTAACCAATTAACAGCAACTCCCATTTCCCTCACCCTCCGTGTGGAGGCTTTCTTTGACGAATCCGATGATCTCGTGCCCTTAGGCACATCCCATCATAGTCTTCCTCTGCAGCGTCGTCGTGACGGAAAGTCATTCCTTTTCTTACAGTCTCATTAAACACACGTCTAGTGTCTGTACGATCAGTGAATAAGTTACGTCTTAATCACGAGCTAATAGAACGATACTTGTATCACGAGGAGTGAGTCGAGTCCGGTTTGGACTTCAAGGCAAAGTACACTTGTTATCCCGTTGACCGTGGATTCGCTATACCGAACCTAGGGCCATTGTCGTTAGCGTTCACTTCCGCGATTGCCTGCCAACGTTGTATTAATCACATTTACGGAAATAAATATCTGTGTAACTACAATGAACAACAACGGCGAAGACCCATTACACGCCCCGAACCCCTTCCCGACATCAGAAGTGGGATCATCGCCGTTTATAACGAGGAGGGCCATATCGCACCCAACTGTCCGTCGCTGCGAAAAACAGATCGCGACCCCGCCAACGAACGTCAAGTCAACTCCTGCGTGGTGGAGCCTCCAATTGGTAAATTAAGCCATCTGGGTGAGTCGTTCTCGTTTTGTTTCGATTCCGGAGCCGAATGCTCACTAATTAGAGAGTCCATAGCCTCGAAATTTTCCGGCAAAAGAACGACCAACGTGGTAGTAATGCGAGGGGTAGGAAACCACCGTATTAATTGTACATCTCAAATCGCGTCCGTAGTACGTATTAACGATTTTGCGCTCGAGATAATTTTCCATATCCTCGCTGATAGCTACCTAAGTTACGACATCATGATCGGCCGCGAAATTCTATGCCAAGGTTTCGACGTAAATATTGCCCAAAATAGCCTCACTATTCGTAGGGCAAAAGCCGTCAATGTTTGTAATAAAACCGCCGAGAATAGAATCGATATTAATGAAGTCGACACCGAGGTGCTCGGTGGAGATAAAGACCGATTGATTTCCATTCTCGAGGAGTTTAGGAGTTCGTTTATTACGGGTTTTCCGCGTACACGCGTAACCACGGGACAGCTGAAAATACGTTTGGTTGATCCTAACATCACCGTACAAAGAAACCCCTATAGACTTAGCGAGGCAGAGCGAAGTATAGTACGTGAGCGAATAAACGAATTAATTAGGGCGGAAATCATCAGGCCTAGTAACTCACCGTTCGCGAGCCCTATGTTACTCGTAAAGAAGAAGGACGGCTCGGATAGGTTGTGCGTAGATTTCCGAGAGCTGAATAAAAATACAGTCGCGGATCGGCATCCCCTACCTCTTATCGCGGACCAAATCGCGCGGTTGCAAAAGGCAAAATACTTCATTAGCTTGGACATGGCCAGTGGATTCCATCAAATCCCCATCCACCCCGACTCCACGGAATATACAGCGTTTGTCACCCCCGACGGACAATACGAATACATAACGATGCCGTTCGGATTGAAAAATGCACCGTCCGTCTTCCAAAGGGCTATTCTCAATGCCTTGGGCGACCTCGCCCACTCTTACGTTGTTGTCTACCTGGATGACGTTCTAATTATCGCCGAATCGGTAGACCAAGCCCTAGAGAGATTGCACATCGTACTAAATACCCTCGTAAACGCCGGGTTCTCCTTCAACTTTTCGAAATGTTCGTTCTTAAAGACGTCGGTACTTTACCTCGGGTACGTAATTCATAACGGAGAAGTTCGCCCAAACCCGGGTAAAATACGAGCCTTGAGTTCTTTACCTGCGCCGACGACCGTCGCCCAACTTAGGCAGTTCATAGGCTTAGCCTCCTATTTTCGAAAATTTGTCCCCAAATTTTCACAGGTAATGAAACCATTGTACGCACTTACCTCCGGAAGCAAAAATTTAACTTGGACAGATAGACATGAAACCATAAGACAAAAGGTAATTTCCGCCCTGACTAATGAACCGGTGTTAATGATATTCGACCCGAATTACCCGACAGAACTACACACTGACGCTAGTACGGACGGATACGGGGCTATTTTAATGCATAAGGTTGACGGTAAAAACCGGGTAATAGAATATTACAGCAAGAAAACGAGCCCCGCGGAATCCAGGTATCACTCATATGAATTAGAGACGCTGGCAGTTGTAAACGCCGTTAAACATTTTCGCCACTACCTACATGGACGGGAATTTCTCGTTGTCACTGATTGTAATTCGTTGAAAGCGGCCCGCAATAAAGTAAATTTGAGTGACAGGGTTCATAGGTGGTGGGCTTACCTGCAAACTTTCACTTTCGACATTACGTACCGAGAAGGCAAACGAATGGCCCATGTAGATTTCTTCTCGCGTAACCCTGTAGACATCGACCACACCCCAATTAACAAAATCGAAGAAAAGAAAATTAATCTGGCCGAAATCTCAGGAGATTGGCTTTTAGCAGAACAACGTCGCGATCCCCAAATCTCTGAAATTGCCAATAAATTACGGAACGACGAGCTCCCGGAAGACATCGCGAGTACGTACGAGTTACGATCCGGTACTCTTTACCGTAAGATACAGAGGAGAGGCAAGACCCTCTGCCTACCCATCGTACCAAGGGGGTTTAGGTGGTCCGTCATCAACCACATACATCAATCGGTCATGCACTTAGGTTGGGATAAAACGCTTGAGAAACTGTACGAGTATTACTGGTTCGAAGGAATGGCGAAATATGTTCGCAAATTCGTGGAGAACTGTCATGCTTGTCAGATTTCCAAGACAAATTCGGGGAAAGTACAGGCCGAATTACATCCTATACCTAAGACTAGCATACCCTGGCACACCGTCCACGTAGATATAACGGGAAAACTGAGCGGTAAGAACGACTCGAAAGAATACGTCATCGTCCTGATCGACGCCTTTACCAAATTCGTGTATCTACATCACACTCGCAAAATAGACTCCCTTAGTACCGTTAAGGCACTCCAATCCGCCATATTTCTGTTCGGTAGTCCCTCTCGGATAATAGCGGACCAAGGGCGATGTTTTACCGGTAAAGAATTTCAAGATTTCTGTCAGGATAAGCAAATTAAACTACACCTAATAGCAACCGGTGCTAGTAGAGCGAACGGACAGGTAGAGCGTACTATGGGTACACTAAAGAACATGTTTACAACGGTAGAAACGACCGGGCGATCATGGCAAGACGCGATCGGCGAGATACAGTTAGCTTTAAATTGCACCACCAATCGTGTGACTAAATCGAGTCCGCTAGAACTATTAATTGGTAAAACAGCAAGACCCTACGGGTTATTACTATCTGAAAATACCGAGGAAAGGGAAATAGACATCTCCAACTTAAGGCAACAGGCCATACGGAACATAGAGGATAGCGCCAAGTATGATAAGGAAAGATTTGATAAAACAAAAGCCAAAGTAGTTAAATTCAATATCGGTGACTTTGTATTAAAGAAAAATGAGGAAAGGAATCAAACGAAACTAGATCCGAAATTCAGGGGTCCATTTGTAATAGCGGAAATTTTGGAAGGAGATAGGTATATTTTGAAAACGTTAGACGGCAAACGGTCATATAAGTACAGCCATGATAGGTTAAAGAAAATGCCAGATAGTCGCGTTCCTACCGAGTTGGACGTCTGCGGTGATGACGAGAACAGTGACCATGACGATGCGAGTACCTCGGCCTCAGAGGATCGTTCTGATCACAGTATCGTTGACACTATGGAAATAACATCTAACATAGTGTCCTAACATATGCCCAGTGTGGCACACAGCGTTTTTACGACATGCCCAGTGTGGCACACAGCGTTTTTACGACATGCCCAGTGTGGCACACAGCGTTTTTACGACATGCCCAGTGTGGCACACAGCGTTTTTACGACATGCCCAGTGTGGCACACAGCGTTTTTACGACATGCCCAGTGTGGCACACAGCGTTCTTACGACATGCCCAGTGTGGCGATACGACGAAGCTCAAGGCTTTCACACTTACCTAGCGTGGTAGTCATGTATCGGACCGAACATAATGGTTCGCACACGCCTGCGGGCGGACATATGGCCCGAAGGGGTCCAATACGAGATCAACACCTCGTTACCGAATTCAATTCAAGTATCGTTAGCACTATGGAAATAACATCTAACATAGTGTTCTAGCACATGCTCTGCGTGCTAACATGATCCAAAGAAATGAGAGCCGTCTAGGTGCGAGATCGAGAATGGTCCATCATGTCATTACGCTCGGACTGATAACTCACAGAATGCGACTAGTACTTCGAATATTAATCATAACGTTACGGATTTCCACTCTCTTTTAACTATTTCTTTATCAAACATCCGATCAAAACTTTTGCTGTTGAACTGGACCCTTGACCTATTTTAACACTTAGCTAAATTGTAAATAACATCAGTTATACCGAATCTAACATTGGGAAAACCCAATATTCTGGATACACCCGAGGACGTGTGATAGTCAGGATGGCCGTGTCGGAGATGAAAGAACACCGGGCTCCCCCCGTTTGAGTTACTCGGAAAACCTCAATACCGTAGCATTTATGAAATAACCTAAACACAGTCATTTGAAACTTGAGACAATGAGCTTAGGCTCGAGGCGACAACCGGTCGCCGAGCGTAGCCACGGTCACGGGATGAACGTTCCACCTAACAGAGATATGAATTTACATAGCTTTCCTTTAAAGAATTGGCAGTACCGACACTTGACAATAAAACATTGTAACAGCCCCGCGGCTCGTCACACACAGACCGCATTCTTTGAGTAAGATGATCGCCAGATGCCGATGCATCATTCACAGTTTATGCTCAGATAGTCTGAGGAGCCGCTACTAATCTTAGGACTTAGTTCTTCCGATTGACAAACAGTCTTTATTCTATCCGCCCGTAAATCTGTCACCTATTGCGGAAAGATATGAGAGATCAGATTTCCTTGCGTGCGACGCTTCCCGCCAGGAACTCTCTCTCAAGAGCGGCTAGCATCTTTTGCTAACCGCCGATATAGAAATTAACCAATTAACAGCAACTCCCATTTCCCTCACCCTCCGTGTGGAGGCTTTCTTTGACGAATCCGATGATCTCGTGCCCTTAGGCACATCCCATCATAGTCTTCCTCTGCAGCGTCGTCGTGACGGAAAGTCATTCCTTTTCTTACAGTCTCATTAAACACACGTCTAGTGTCTGTACGATCAGTGAATAAGTTACGTCTTAATCACGAGCTAATAGAACGATACTTGTATCACGAGGAGTGAGTCGAGTCCGGTTTGGACTTCAAGGCAAAGTACACTTGTTATCCCGTTGACCGTGGATTCGCTATACCGAACCTAGGGCCATTGTCGTTAGCGTTCACTTCCGCGATTGCCTGCCAACGTTGTATTAATCACATTTACGGAAATAAATATCTGTGTAACTACAATGAACAACAACGGCGAAGACCCATTACACGCCCCGAACCCCTTCCCGACATACTATTACGTACCAACGTATAGCGTTATATACTATTACGTGTTAATGTATAACGTTATATACTATTACGTTGTAAAGTAGAACGATATGTAGTATTACCTTATGTCGTATACCGTTATATATTATTACGTGCTAACGTATAACGTTATATACTATTACGTACTAACGTATAACGTTATATACTATTACGTTATAACGTATAACGTTATATAGTATTACGTACTAACGTATAACGATATATACTATTACGTACTAACGTATAACGTTATATACTATTACGTTATATCGTAAAACGTTATGTAGTATTACCTTATAACGTATAACGTTATATACTATTATGTTATAGAGTATAACGTTATATACTATTGCGTACTAACGTATAACGTTATATAGTATTACATTATGACGTATAACGTTATATAGTATTACCTTGTTACGTATAACGTTATGTAGTATTACCTTGTTACGTATTACGTTATGTAGTATTACCTTGTTACGTATAACGTTACATACTATTACGTAATAACGTATAACATTATATAGTATTTCGTGCTAACGTATAACGTTATATACTATTACGTGTTAATGTATAACGTTATATACTATTACGTTGTAACGTAAAACGATATGTAGTATTACCTTATGTCGTATACCGTTATATATTATTACGTACTAACGTATAACGTCATCTAGTATTACGTATTAATGTTTAACGTTATGTGGTATTACCTTATAACGTATAACGTTATATACTATTACGAACTAACGAATAACTTTTTATACTATTACGTTATAACGTATAACGTTATATAGTATTACGTACTAACGTATAACGATATATACTATTACGTACTAACGTATAACGTTATATAATATTACATGATGACGTATAACGTTATGTAGTATTGCCTTGTAACGTATAACGTTATATACTATTACGCACTAACGTATTACGTTATGTAATACTACGCAATAACGTATAACGTTATATACTATTACGTTATAACGTATAACGTTATGTACTATTACGTACTAAGGTATAACGATATATACCATTACGAACTAACGTATAACGATATATACTATAACGAACTAACGTATAACGTTATATACTATTACGTATTAATGTATAACGTTATATAATATTACATGATGACGTATAACGTTATGTAGTATTGCCTTGTAACGTATAACGTTATATACTATTACGCACTAACGTATTACGTTATGTAATACTACGCAATAACGTATAACGTTATATACTATTACGTACTAACGAATAACATTGTATACTATTACGTTATAACGTATAACGTTATATAGTATTACGTACTAACGTATAACGATATATACTATTACGTACTAACGTATAACGTTATATACTATTACGTACTAACGTATAACGTTATATACTATTACGTTCTAACGTATAACTTTATATAGTATTACGTACTAACGTATAACGTTATATAGTATTACGTTATTACGTATAACGTTATATACTTTTACGTAATAACGTATAACGTTATGTACTATTACGTACTAAGGTATAACGATATATACTATTACGAACTAACGTATAACGTTATATACTATTACGTATTAATGTATAACGTTATATAGTATTACATGATGACGTATAACGTTATGTAGTATTGCCTTGTAACGTATAACGTTATATACTATTACGTACTAACGTATAACGTTATATACTATTACGTTCTGACGTATAACTTTATATAGTATTACGTACTAACGTATAACGTTATATAGTATTACCTTATTACGTATAACGTTATATACTTTTACGTTATAACGTATAACGTTATGTACTATTACGTACTAAGGTATAACGATATATACTATTACGTTCTAACGTATAACTTTATATAGTATTACGTACTAACGTATAACGTTATATAGTATTACGTTATTACGTATAACGTTATATACTTTTACGTTATAACGTATAACGTTATGTACTATTACGTTGTATCGTAAAACGTTATGTAGTATTGCGTACTAACGTATAACGTTATGTACTATTACGTTGTATCGTAAAACGTTATGTAGTATTACCTTATGACGTATAACGTTATATAGTATTACCTTGTTACGTATAACGTTGTGTAGCACTACCTTGTTACGTATAATGTTATATACTATTAGTTAATAACGTATAGCGTTATATAGTATTACGTACTACCGTATAACGATATATACAATTACGTACTAACGTATAACGTTATATACTATTACGTACTAAAGTATAACGTTATATACTATTACGTGTTAATGTATAACGTTATATACAATTACGTTATATCGTAAAACGATATGTAGTATTACCTTATGACGTATAACGTTATGTAGTATTACCTTGTTACGTATAACGTTATGCAGTATTACCTTGTTACGTATAACGTTACATACTATTACGTAATAACGTACAACATTATATAGTATTACGTATTAACGTATAAAGATATATACTATTACGTACTAACGTATTACGTTATGTACTATTACGTTATATCGTAAAACGTTATGTAGTATTACCTTGTTACGTATAACGTTATATACTATTACGTACTAACGTATAACGTTATATAGTATTACGTACTAACGTATAACGATATATACTATTACGTACTAACGTATAACGTTATATACTATTACGTACTAACGTATAGCGTTATATACTATTACGTGTTAATGTATAACGTTATATACTATTACGTTGTAACGTAAAACGATATGTAGTATTACCTTATGTCGTATACCGTTATATATTATTACGTGCTAACGTATAACGTTATATACTATTACGTACTAACGTATAACGTTATATACTATTACGTACTAACGTATAACGTTATGTACTATTACGTAATAACGTATAACGATATATACTATTACGTACTAACGTATAACGTTATATACTATTACGTACTAACGTATAGCGTTATATACTATTACGTGTTAATGTATAACGTTATATACTATTACGTTGTAACGTAAAACGATATGTAGTATTACCTTATGAGGTATAACATTATATACTATTACGTTATAACGTAAAACGTTATGTACTATTACGTAATAACGTATAACGATATATACCATTACGTACTAACGTATAACGTTATATAGTACAACCTTATGACGTATAACGTTATGTAGTATTACCTTATGAAGTATAACGTTATGTATTATTAGCTTATAACGTAAAACGTTATGTACTATTACGTAATAACGTATAACGATATATACTATTACGTACTAACGTATAACGTTATATAGTACAACCTTATGACGTATAACGTTATATAGTATTACCTTGTTACGTATAACGTTATGTAGTATTACCTTGTAACGTGTAACGTTATATACTATTACGTACTAACGTATTACGTTATGTACTATTACGTAATAACGTTTAACGTTATATACTGTTACGTACTAACGAATAACGTTATGTACTATTACGTTGTATCGTAAAATGTTATGTAGTATTACCTTATGACGTATAACGTTATATAGTATTACCCTGTTACGTATAACGTTATGTAGTATTACCTTGTTACGTATAACGTTACATACTATTACGTAATAACGTATAACATTATATAGTATTACGTACTAACGTATAACGGTATATACTATTACGCACTAACGTATAACGTTATATACTATTACGTTATATCGTAAAACGTTATGTAGTATTACCTTATAACGTATAACGTTATATACTATTATGTTATAGAGTATAACGTTATATACTATTGCGTACTAACGTATAACGTTATGTACTATTACGTTGTATCGTAAAACGTTATGTAGTATTACCTTATGACGTATAACGTTATATAGTATTACCTTGTTACGTATAACGTTATGTAGTATTACCTCGTTACGTATAACGTTATGTAGTATTACCTTGTAACGTGTAACGTTATATACTATTACGTACTGACGTATTACGTTATGTACTATTACGTATTAATGTTTAACGTTATGTAGTATTACCTTATAACGTATAAGGTTATATACTATTATGTACTAACGAATAACTTTGTATACTATTACGTTATAACGTATAACGTTATATACTATTACGTACTAACGCATAACGATATATACTATTACGTACTAACGTATAACGTTATATACTATTACGTACTAACGTATAACATTATAAACTATTACGTTCTAACGTATAACTTTATATAGTATTACGTACTAACGTATAACGTTACATAGTATTACCATATGACGTATAACGCTATGTAGTATTACCTTATGACGTATAACGTTATGTAGTATTACCTTGTTACGTATAACGTTATGTAGTATTACTTTGTTACGTATAACGTTACATACTATTACGTAATAACGTATAACATTATATAGTATTACGTACTAACGTATAACGATATATACTACTACGCTCTAACGTATAACGTTATATACTATTACGTTATATCGTAAAACGTTATGTAGTATTACCTTATAACGTATAACGTTATATACTATTATGTTATAGAGTATAACGTTATATACTATTGCGTACTAACGTATAACGTTATGTACCATTACGTTGTATCGTAAAACGTTATGTAGTATTACCTTATGACGTATAACGTTATATAGTATTACCTTGTTACGTATAACGTTATGTAGTATTACCTTGTAACGTATAACGTTATATACTATTACGTACTAACGTATTACGTTATGTACTATTACGTAATAACGTTTAACGTTATATGCTATTACGTACTAACGAATAACGTTATGTACTATTACGTTGTATCGTAAAATGTTATGTAGTATTACCTTATGACGTATAACGTTATATAGTATTACCTTGTTACGTACAACGTTATGTAGTATTACCTTGTTACGTATAACGTTACATACTATTACGTAATAACGTATAACATTATATAGTATTACGTACTAACGTATAACGGTATATACTATTACGTACTAACGTATTACGTTATGTACTATTACGTTGTATCGTAAAACGCTATGTAGTATTACCTTATGACGTATAACGTTATATACTATTATGTTATAAAGTATAACGTTATATACTCTTACGTAATAACGTATAACATTATATACTATTACGTACTAACGTATATCGTTATGTACTATTACGTAATAACGTATAACGATATATACTATTACGTACTAACGTATAACGTTATATACTATTACGTATTAATGTATAACGTTATATAGTGTTACCTTATGAGGTATAACGTTATATACTATTACGTATTAATGTATAACGTTATATAGTATTACATTATGACGTATAACGTTATGTAGTATTGCCTTGTAGCGTATAACGTTATATAGTATTACGTATTAATGTATAACGTTATATAGTGTTACCTTATGAGGCATAACGTTATATACTATTACGTATTAATGTATAACGTTATATAGTATTACATTATGACGTATAACGTTATGTAGTATTGCCTTGTAGCGTATAACGTTATATACTATTACGTACTAACGTATTACGTTATGTACTATTACGTATTAATGTTTAACGTTATGTAGTATTACCTTATAACGTATAACGTTATATACTATTATGTACTAACGAATAACTTTGTATACTATTACGTTATAACGTATAACGTTATATACTATTACGTACTAACGCATAACGATGTATACTATTACGTACTAACGTATAACGTTATATACTATTACGTACTAACGTATAACATTATAAACTATTACGTTCTAACGTATAACTTTATATAGTATTACGTACTAACGTATAACGTTATATAGTATTACCATATGACGTATAACGCTATGTAGTATTACCTTATGACGTATAACGTTATGTAGTATTACCTTGTTACGTATAACGTTATGTAGTATTACCTTGTTACGTATAACGTTACATACTATTACGTAATAACGTATAACATTATATAGTATTACGTACTAACGCATAACGATATATACTATTACGCACTAACGTATAACGTTATATACTATTACGTTATATCGTAAAACGTTATGTAGTATTACCTTATAACGTATAACGTTATATACTACTATGTTATAGAGTATAACGTTATATACTATTACGTAATAACGTATAACATTATATACTATTACGTACTAACGTATAACGTTATGTACTATTACGTAATAACGTATAACGATATATACTATTACGTACTAACGTATAACGTTATATACTATTACGTATTAATGTATAACGTTATATAGTGTTACCTTATGAGGTATAACGTTATATACTATTACGTACTAACGTATAACGTTATATAGTATTACCTTATTACGTATAACGTTATATACTATTACGTTATGACGCATAACGTTAAATACTTTTACGTTATAACGTACAACATTATGTACTATTACGTAATAGCGTATAACGATATATACTATTACGTACTACCGTATAACGTTATATACTATTACGTATTAATGTATAACGTTATATAGTGTTACCTTATGAGGTATAACGTTATATACTATTACGTACTAACGTATAACGTTATGTACTATTACGTAATAACGTATAACGATATATACTGTTACGTTATAACGTATAACGTTATATACTATTACGTAATAACGTATAACTTTATATAGTATTACGTACAAACGTATAACGTTATATAGTATTACCTTATTACGTATAACGTTATGTAGTATTACGTTGTATCGTAAAACGTTATATACTATTTCGTACTAACATATTACGTTATGTACTATAACGTAATAACGTATAACGTTATATAGTATTACGTGCTAACGTATAACTTTATATAGTATTACGTACAAACGTATAACGTTATATAGTATTACCTTATTACGTATAACGTTATGTAGTATTACGTTGTATCGTAAAACGTTATGTAGTATTACCTTATGACGTATAACGTTATGTAGTATTACCTTGTGAGGTATTACGTTATGTAGTATTACCTTGTTACGTATAACGTTACATACTATTACGTAATAACGTATAACATTATATAGTATTACGTACTAACGTATAACGATATATACTATTACGCACTAACGTATAACGTTATATACTATTACGTTATATCGTAAAACGTTATGTAATATTACCTTGTTACGTATAACGTTACATACTATTACGTAATAACGTATAACATTATATAGTATTACGTACTAACGTATAACGGTATATACTATTACGTACTAACGTATCACGTTATGTACTATTACGTTGTATCGTAAAACGTTATGTAGTATTACCTTATGACGTATAACGTTATATACTATTATGTTATAAAGTATAACGTTATATACTCTTACGTAATAACGTATAACATTATATACTATTACGTACTAACGTATATCGTTATGTACTATTACGTAATAACGTATAACGATATATACTATTACGTACTAACGTATAACGTTATATACTATTACGTATTAATGTATAACGTTATATAGTGTTACCTTATGAGGTATAACGTTATATACTATTACGTATTAATGTATAACGTTATATAGTATTACATTATGACGTATAACGTTATGTAGTATTGCCTTGTAGCGTATAACGTTATATAGTATTACGTATTAATGTATAACGTTATATAGTGTTACCTTATGAGGCATAACGTTATATACTATTACGTATTAATGTATAACGTTATATAGTATTACATTATGACGTATAACGTTATGTAGTATTGCCTTGTAGCGTATAACGTTATATACTATTACGTACTAACGTATTACGTTATGTACTATTACGTATTAATGTTTAACGTTATGTAGTATTACCTTATAACGTATAACGTTATATACTATTATGTACTAACGAATAACTTTGAATACTATTACGTTATAACGTATAACGATATATACTATTACGTACTAACGCATAACGATGTATACTATTACGTACTAACGTATAACGTTATATACTATTACGTACTAACGTATAACATTATAAACTATTACGTTCTAACGTATAACTTTATATAGTATTACGTACTAACGTATAACGTTATATAGTATTACCATATGACGTATAACGCTATGTAGTATTACCTTATGACGTATAACGTTATGTAGTATTACCTTGTTACGTATAACGTTATGTAGTATTACCTTGTTACGTATAACGTTACATACTATTATGTAATAACGTATAACATTATATACTATTACGTACTAACGTATAACGTTATGTACTATTACGTAATAACGTATAACGATATATAGTATTACGTACTAACGTATAACGTTATATACTATTACGTATTAATGTATAACGTTATATAGTGCTACCTTATGAGGTATAACGTTATATACTATTACGTATTAATGGATAACGTTATATAGTATTACATTATGACGTATAACGCTATGTAGTATAGCCTTGTAGCGTATAACGTTATATACTATTACGTACTAACGTATTACGTTATGTACTATTACGTATTAATGTTTAACGTTATGTAGTATTACCTTATAACGTATAACGTTATATACTATTATGTACTAACGAATAACTTTGTATACTATTACGTTATAACGTATAACGTTATATACTATTACGTACTAACGCATAACGATATATACTATTACGTACTAACGTATAACATTATGAACTATTACGTTCTAACGTATAACTTTATATAGTATTACGTACTAACGTATAACGTTATATAGTATTACCTTATTACGTATAACGTTATATACTATTACGTTATGACGCATAACGTTAAATACTTTTACGTTATAACGTACAACGTTATGTACTATCACGTAATAGCGTATAACCATATATACTATTACGTACTAACTTATAACGATATACTATTACGTATTAATGAATAACGTTATATAGTGTTACAGTATGAGATATAACGTTATATACTATTACGTACTAACGTATAACGTTATGTACTATTACGTAATAACGTATAACGATATATACTATTACGTACTAACGTATAACGTTATATACTATTACGTATTAATGTATAACGTTATATAGTGTTACCTTATGAGGTATAACGTTATATACTATTACGTACTAACGTATAACGTTATGTACTATTACGTAATAACGTATAACGATATATACTATTACGTTATAACGTATAACGTTATATACTATTACGTAATAACGAATAACGTTATATACTATTACGTACTAGCGTATAACGTTATGTACTATTACGTAATAACGTATAACGTTATATACTATTACGTATTAATGTATAACGTTATATAGTATTACATTATAACGTATAACGTTATATACTATTACGTATTAATGTATAACGTTATATAGTATTACATTATGACGTATAACGTTATGTAGTATTGCCTTGTAACGTATAACGTTATATACTATTTCGTACTAACGTATTACGTTATGTACTATAACGTTATATACTATTACGTGCTAACGTATAACTTTATATAGTATTACGTACAAACGTATAACGTTATATAGTATTACCTTATTACGTATAACGTTATGTACTATTACGTTGTATCGTAAAACGTTATGTAGTATTACCTTATGACGTATAACGTTATGTAGTATTACCTTGTTAGGTATAACGTTATGTAGTATTACCTTGTTACGTATAACGTTACATACTATTACGTAATAACGTATAACATTATATAGTATTACGTACTAACGTATAACGATATATACTATTACGCACTAACGTATAACGTTATATACTATTACGTTATATCGTAAAACGTTATGTAGTATTACCTTGTTACGTATAACGTTACATACTATTACGTAATAACGTATAACATTATATAGTATTACGTACTAACGTATAACGGTATGTACTATTACGTACTAACGTATTACGTTATGTACTATTACGTTGTATCGTAAAACGTTATGTAGTATTACCTTATGACGTATAACGTTATATACTATTATGTTATAAAGTATAACGTTATATACTCTTACGTAATAACGTATAACATTATATACTATTACGTACTAACGTATATCGTTATGTACTATTACGTACTAACGTATAACGATATATACTATTACGTACTAACGTATAACGTTATATACTATTACGTATTAATGTATAACGTTATATAGTGTTACCTTATGAGGTATAACGTTATATACTATTACGTATTAATGTATAACGTTATATAGTATTACATTATGACGTATAACGTTATGTAGTATTGCCTTGTAGCGTATAACGTTATATAGTATTACGTATTAATGTATAACGTTATATAGTGTTACCTTATGAGGCATAACGTTATATACTATTACGTATTAATGTATAACGTTATATAGTATTACATTATGACGTATAACGTTATGTAGTATTGCCTTGTAGCGTATAACGTTATATACTATTACGTACTAACGTATTACGTTATGTACTATTACGTATTAATGTTTAACGTTATGTAGTATTACCTTATAACGTATAACGTTATATACTATTATGTACTAACGAATAACTTTGTATACTATTACGTTATAACGTATAACGTTATATACTATTACGTACTAACGCATAACGATGTATACTATTACGTACTAACGTATAACGTTATATACTATTACGTACTAGCGTATAACATTATAAACTATTACGTTCTAACGTATAACTTTATATAGTATTACGTACTAACGTATAACGTTATATAGTATTACCATATGACGTATAACGCTATGTAGTATTACCTTATGACGTATAACGTTATGTAGTATTACCTTGTTACGTATAACGTTATGTAGTATTATCTTGTTACGTATAACGTTACATACTATTACGTAATAACGTACAACATTATATAGTATTACGTACTAACGTATAACGATATATACTATTACGCACTAACGTATAACGTTATATACTATTACGTTATATCGTAAAACGTTATGTAGTATTACCTTATAACGTATAACGTTATATACTATTATGTTATAGAGTATAACGTTATATACTATTACGTAATAACGTATAACATTATATACTATTACGTAATAACGTATAACGATATATACTGTTACGTTATAACGTATAACGTTATATACTATTACGTAATAACGTATAACTTTATATAGTATTACGTACAAACGTATAACGTTATATAGTATTACCTTATTACGTATAACGTTATGTAGTATTACGTTGTATCGTAAAACGTTATATACTATTTCGTACTAACATATTACGTTATGTACTATAACGTAATAACGTATAACGTTATATAGTATTAC
Organism: Bombus muscorum; assembly: GCA_963971185.1. Lineage (NCBI taxonomy): Eukaryota > Metazoa > Arthropoda > Insecta > Hymenoptera > Apidae > Bombus > Bombus muscorum. Next base: position 4,228,419 of record OZ020141.1, read on the forward strand.
GTGCTAACGTATAACTTTATATAGTATTACGTACAAACGTATAACGTTATATAGTATTACCTTATTACGTATAACGTTATGTAGTATTACGTTGTATCGTAAAACGTTATGTAGTATTACCTTATGACGTATAACGTTATGTAGTATTACCTTGTGAGGTATAACGTTATGTAGTATTACCTTGTTACGTATAACGTTACATACTATTACGTAATAACGTATAACATTATATAGTATTACGTACTAACGTATAACGATATATACTATTACGCACTAACGTATAACGTTAAATACTATTACGTTATATCGTAAAACGTTATGTAATATTACCTTGTTACGTATAACGTTACATACTATTACGTAATAACGTATAACATTATATAGTATTACGTACTAACGTATAACGGTATATACTATTACGTACTAACGTATCACGTTATGTACTATTACGTTGTATCGTAAAACGTTATGTAGTATTACCTTATGACGTATAACGTTATATACTATTATGTTATAAAGTATAACGTTATATACTCTTACGTAATAACGTATAACATTATATACTATTACGTACTAACGTATATCGTTATGTACTATTACGTAATAACGTATAACGATATATACTATTACGTACTAACGTATAACGTTATATACTATTACGTATTAATGTATAACGTTATATAGTGTTACCTTATGAGGTATAACGTTATATACTATTACGTATTAATGTATAACGTTATATAGTATTACATTATGACGTATAACGTTATGTAGTATTGCCTTGTAGCGTATAACGTTATATAGTATTACGTATTAATGTATAACGTTATATAGTGTTACCTTATGAGGCATAACGTTATATACTATTACGTATTAATGTATAACGTTATATAGTATTACATTATGACGTATAACGTTATGTAGTATTGCCTTGTAGCGTATAACGTTATATACTATTACGTTATAACGTACAACGTTATGTACTATCACGTAATAGCGTATAACCATATATACTATTACGTACTAACTTATAACGATATACTATTACGTATTAATGAATAACGTTATATAGTGTTACAGTATGAGATATAACGTTATATACTATTACGTAATAACGTATAACATTATATAGTATTACGTACTAACGTATAACGATATATACTATTACGCACTAACGTATAACGTTATATACTATTACGTTATATCGTAAAACGTTATGTAATATTACCTTGTTACGTATAACGTTACATACTATTACGTAATAACGTATAACATTATATAGTATTACGTACTAACGTATAACGGTATATACTATTACGTACTAACGTATCACGTTATGTACTATTACGTTGTATCGTAAAACGTTATGTAGTATTACCTTATGACGTATAACGTTATATACTATTATGTTATAAAGTATAACGTTATATACTCTTACGTAATAACGTATAACATTATATACTATTACGTACTAACGTATATCGTTATGTACTATTACGTAATAACGTATAACGATATATACTATTACGTACTAACGTATAACGTTATATACTATTACGTATTAATGTATAACGTTATATAGTGTTACCTTATGAGGTATAACGTTATATACTATTACGTATTAATGTATAACGTTATATAGTATTACATTATGACGTATAACGTTATGTAGTATTGCCTTGTAGCGTATAACGTTATATAGTATTACGTATTAATGTATAACGTTATATAGTGTTACCTTATGAGGCATAACGTTATATACTATTACGTATTAATGTATAACGTTATATAGTATTACATTATGACGTATAACGTTATGTAGTATTGCCTTGTAGCGTATAACGTTATATACTATTACGTACTAACGTATTACGTTATGTACTATTACGTATTAATGTTTAACGTTATGTAGTATTACCTTATAACGTATAACGTTATATACTATTATGTACTAACGAATAACTTTGTATACTATTACGTTATAACGTATAACGATATATACTATTACGTACTAACGCATAACGATGTATACTATTACGTACTAACGTATAACGTTATATACTATTACGTACTAACGTATAACATTATAAACTATTACGTTCTAACGTATAACTTTATATAGTATTACGTACTAACGTATAACGTTATATAGTATTACCATATGACGTATAACGCTATGTAGTATTACCTTATGACGTATAACGTTATGTAGTATTACCTTGTAACGTATAACGTTATGTAGTATTACCTTGTTACGTATAACGTTACATACTATTATGTAATAACGTATAACATTATATACTATTACGTACTAACGTATAACGTTATGTACTATTACGTAATAACGTATAACGATATATACTATTACGTACTAACGTATAACGTTATATACTATTACGTATTAATGTATAACGTTATATAGTGCTACCTTATGAGGTATAACGTTATATACTATTACGTATTAATGGATAACGTTATATAGTATTACATTATGACGTATAACGCTATGTAGTATAGCCTTGTAGCGTATAACGTTATATACTATTACGTACTAACGTATTACGTTATGTACTATTACGTATTAATGTTTAACGTTATGTAGTATTACCTTATAACGTATAACGTTATATACTATTATGTACTAACGAATAACTTTGTATACTATTACGTTATAACGTATAACGTTATATACTATTACGTACTAACGCATAACGATATATACTATTACGTACTAACGTATAACATTATGAACTATTACGTTCTAACGTATAACTTTATATAGTATTACGTACTAACGTATAACGTTATATAGTATTACCTTATTACGTATAACGTTATATACTATTACGTTATGACGCATAACGTTAAATACTTTTACGTTATAACGTACAACGTTATGTACTATCACGTAATAGCGTATAACCATATATACTATTACGTACTAACTTATAACGATATACTATTACGTATTAATGAATAACGTTATATAGTGTTACAGTATGAGATATAACGTTATATACTATTACGTACTAACGTATAACGTTATGTACTATTACGTAATAACGTATAACGATATATACTATTACGTACTAACGTATAACGTTATATACTATTACGTATTAATGTATAACGTTATATAGTGTTACCTTATGAGGTATAACGTTATATACTATTACGTACTAACGTATAACGTTATGTACTATTACGTAATAACGTATAACGATATATACTATTACGTTATAACGTATAACGTTATATACTATTACGTAATAACGAATAACGTTATATACTATTACGTACTAGCGTATAACGTTATGTACTATTACGTAATAACGTATAACGTTATATACTATTACGTATTAATGTATAACGTTATATAGTATTACATTATAACGTATAACGTTATATACTATTACGTATTAATGTATAACGTTATATAGTATTACATTATGACGTATAACGTTATGTAGTATTGCCTTGTAACGTATAACGTTATATACTATTTCGTACTAACGTATTACGTTATGTACTATAACGTAATAACGTATAACGTTATATACTATTACGTGCTAACGTATAACTTTATATAGTATTACGTACAAACGTATAACGTTATATAGTATTACCTTATTACGTATAACGTTATGTACTATTACGTTGTATCGTAAAACGTTATGTAGTATTACCTTATGACGTATAACGTTATGTAGTATTACCTTGTTAGGTATAACGTTATGTAGTATTACCTTGTTACGTATAACGTTACATACTATTACGTAATAACGTATAACATTATATAGTATTACGTACTAACGTATAACGATATATACTATTACGCACTAACGTATAACGTTATATACTATTACGTTATATCGTAAAACGTTATGTAATATTACCTTGTTACGTATAACGTTACATACTATTACGTAATAACGTATAACATTATATAGTATTACGTACTAACGTATAACGGTATATACTATTACGTACTAACGTATCACGTTATGTACTATTACGTTGTATCGTAAAACGTTATGTAGTATTACCTTATGACGTATAACGTTATATACTATTATGTTATAAAGTATAACGTTATATACTCTTACGTAATAACGTATAACATTATATACTATTACGTACTAACGTATATCGTTATGTACTATTACGTAATAACGTATAACGATATATACTATTACGTACTAACGTATAACGTTATATACTATTACGTATTAATGTATAACGTTATATAGTGTTACCTTATGAGGTATAACGTTATATACTATTACGTATTAATGTATAACGTTATATAGTATTACATTATGACGTATAACGTTATGTAGTATTGCCTTGTAGCGTATAACGTTATATAGTATTACGTATTAATGTATAACGTTATATAGTGTTACCTTATGAGGCATAACGTTATATACTATTACGTATTAATGTATAACGTTATATAGTATTACATTATGACGTATAACGTTATGTAGTATTGCCTTGTAGCGTATAACGTTATATACTATTACGTACTAACGTATTACGTTATGTACTATTACGTATTAATGTTTAACGTTATGTAGTATTACCTTATAACGTATAACGTTATATACTATTATGTACTAACGAATAACTTTGTATACTATTACGTTATAACGTATAACGATATATACTATTACGTACTAACGCATAACGATGTATACTATTACGTACTAACGTATAACGTTATATACTATTACGTACTAACGTATAACATTATAAACTATTACGTTCTAACGTATAACTTTATATAGTATTACGTACTAACGTATAACGTTATATAGTATTACCTTATTACGTATAACGTTATGTAGTATTACGTTGTATCGTAAAACGTTATATACTATTTCGTACTAACATATTACGTTATGTACTATAACGTAATAACGTATAACGTTATATAGTATTACGTGCTAACGTATAACTTTATATAGTATTACGTACAAACGTATAACGTTATATAGTATTACCTTATTACGTATAACGTTATGTAGTATTACGTTGTATCGTAAAACGTTATGTAGTATTACCTTATGACGTATAACGTTATGTAGTATTACCTTGTGAGGTATAACGTTATGTAGTATTACCTTGTTACGTATAACGTTACATACTATTACGTAATAACGTATAACATTATATAGTATTACGTACTAACGTATAACGATATATACTATTACGCACTAACGTATAACGTTATATACTATTACGTTATATCGTAAAACGTTATGTAATATTACCTTGTTACGTATAACGTTACATACTATTACGTAATAACGTATAACATTATATAGTATTACGTACTAACGTATAACGGTATATACTATTACGTACTAACGTATCACGTTATGTACTATTACGTTGTATCGTAAAACGTTATGTAGTATTACCTTATGACGTATAACGTTATATACTATTATGTTATAAAGTATAACGTTATATACTCTTACGTAATAACGTATAACATTATATACTATTACGTACTAACGTATATCGTTATGTACTATTACGTAATAACGTATAACGATATATACTATTACGTACTAACGTATAACGTTATATACTATTACGTATTAATGTATAACGTTATATAGTGTTACCTTATGAGGTATAACGTTATATACTATTACGTATTAATGTATAACGTTATATAGTATTACATTATGACGTATAACGTTATGTAGTATTGCCTTGTAGCGTATAACGTTATATAGTATTACGTATTAATGTATAACGTTATATAGTGTTACCTTATGAGGCATAACGTTATATACTATTACGTATTAATGTATAACGTTATATAGTATTACATTATGACGTATAACGTTATGTAGTATTGCCTTGTAGCGTATAACGTTATATACTATTACGTACTAACGTATTACGTTATGTACTATTACGTATTAATGTTTAACGTTATGTAGTATTACCTTATAACGTATAACGTTATATACTATTATGTACTAACGAATAACTTTGTATACTATTACGTTATAACGTATAACGATATATACTATTACGTACTAACGCATAACGATGTATACTATTACGTACTAACGTATAACGTTATATACTATTACGTACTAACGTATAACATTATAAACTATTACGTTCTAACGTATAACTTTATATAGTATTACGTACTAACGTATAACGTTATATAGTATTACCTTATTACGTATAACGTTATATACTATTACGTTATGACGCATAACGTTAAATACTTTTACGTTATAACGTACAACGTTATGTACTATCACGTAATAGCGTATAACCATATATACTATTACGTACTAACTTATAACGATATACTATTACGTATTAATGAATAACGTTATATAGTGTTACAGTATGAGATATAACGTTATATACTATTACGTACTAACGTATAACGTTATGTACTATTACGTAATAACGTATAACGATATATACTATTACGTACTAACGTATAACGTTATATACTATTACGTATTAATGTATAACGTTATATAGTGTTACCTTATGAGGTATAACGTTATATACTATTACGTACTAACGTATAACGTTATGTACTATTACGTAATAACGTATAACGATATATACTATTACGTTATAACGTATAACGTTATATACTATTACGTAATAACGAATAACGTTATATACTATTACGTACTAGCGTATAACGTTATGTACTATTACGTAATAACGTATAACGTTATATACTATTACGTATTAATGTATAACGTTATATAGTATTACATTATAACGTATAACGTTATATACTATTACGTATTAATGTATAACGTTATATAGTATTACATTATGACGTATAACGTTATGTAGTATTGCCTTGTAGCGTATAACGTTATATAGTATTACGTATTAATGTATAACGTTATATAGTGTTACCTTATGAGGCATAACGTTATATACTATTACGTATTAATGTATAACGTTATATAGTATTACATTATGACGTATAACGTTATGTAGTATTGCCTTGTAGCGTATAACGTTATATACTATTACGTACTAACGTATTACGTTATGTACTATTACGTATTAATGTTTAACGTTATGTAGTATTACCTTATAACGTATAACGTTATATACTATTATGTACTAACGAATAACTTTGTATACTATTACGTTATAACGTATAACGTTATATACTATTACGTACTAACGCATAACGATGTATACTATTACGTACTAACGTATAACGTTATATACTATTACGTACTAACGTATAACATTATAAACTATTACGTTCTAACGTATAACTTTATATAGTATTACGTACTAACGTATAACGTTATATAGTATTACCATATGACGTATAACGCTATGTAGTATTACCTTATGACGTATAACGTTATGTAGTATTACCTTGTTACGTATAACGTTATGTAGTATTATCTTGTTACGTATAACGTTACATACTATTACGTAATAACGTACAACATTATATAGTATTACGTACTAACGTATAACGATATATACTATTACGCACTAACGTATAACGTTATATACTATTACGTTATATCGTAAAACGTTATGTAGTATTACCTTATAACGTATAACGTTATATACTATTATGTTATAGAGTATAACGTTATATACTATTACGTAATAACGTATAACATTATATACTATTACGTACTAACGTATAACGTTATGTACTATTACGTAATAACGTATAACGATATATACTATTACGTACTAACGTATAACGTTATATACTATTACGTATTAATGTATAACGTTATATAGTGTTACCTTATGAGGTATAACGTTATATACTATTACGTACTAACGTATAACGTTATGTACTATTACGTAATAACGTATAACGATATATACTCATACGTTATAACGTATAACGTTATATACTATTACGTAATAACGAATAACGTTATATACTATTACGTACTAGCGTATAACGTTATGTACTATTACGTAATAACGTATAACGTTATATACTATTACGTATTAATGTATAACGTTATATAGTTTACATTATAACGTATAACGTTATATACTATTACGTATTAATGTATAACGTTATATAGTATTACGTTATGACGTATAACGTTATATACTATTACGTATTAATGTATAACGTTATGTAGTATTGCCTTATTACGTATAACGTTATATACTATTACGTACTAACGTATTACGTTATGCACTATTACGTAATAACGTATAACATTATATAGTATTACGTACTATCGTGTAACGTTATATAGTATTACCTTATTACGTATAACTTTGTATACTATTACGTTATAACGCATAACGTTAAATACTATTACGTAAACTTGTATAACGTTATATACTATCACGTACTAACGTATAACGATATATATTATTGAGTTATATCGTAAAACGTTATGTAGTAATACCTTATGCCGTATAACGTTATGTAGCTTAACCTTATAACGTATAACGATATATACAATCACGAATTAACGTATAATGTTATGTAGTATTACCTTATAACGCATAACGTTATATACTATTACGTACTAACGTATAACGTTATATATTATTACGTTATATTGTAAAACGTTATGTAGTATTACGTGCTAACGTATAACGTTATAGAGTAATACCTTATCACGTATAACTTTATATAGTATTACCTTATGACGTATAACGTTATGTAGTATTACCTTACGAAGTATAACGTTATGTATTATTACCTTATAACGTATAACGTTATATGCTATTACGTACTAACGTATAACGTTATATAGTATTACCATATGACGTATTGTTACGCCGACCGACTCTCTACCTGAACCGGACTTCACCTCGCGGACGTATGGCAGCCAGATGTCTGTACATCTCTAGTGCGTAACCCTGAACATGCTCTCGGACTGACCATAAATCTCAGAAAACTCTAGCGAAAGTATTCATCTCAAACAAAGGTTTTTCAAGAAAGCGTTTTCTAAGGTTTCTGGTCCGCAGCTGTAAAACACGTGGAGGTTGATTTGCACACGTGCGATGCTTCCTACTCCCAACTCTCCATCGAGAACAGCTAAGACCCTTCCTAGTCCATCGATAGTCTTAGAAACCAATGGAAACAATTCCTATTACCCTCACTTCTCCAGCCAAAAACTGTCATCAACAAATCAGATGATTCCGTGCGTTAGAGACACCCTTCCTTAGCTCACCTCCGACACAGCATCGTCATTTTCAAGTTAGTTCGTCTTCGTCGTCAAATCAGTCAACACGTCGCTCAGTCCAACGAACTCACTGAGCAACATCGCAAAGTCGCAATCGAACAATCTAACTAATCAGTCTCAGTGTAACATCCTAACTAATCAATCGCATTGTATAAGATCGTACTCGAACAGTCTAGTGGTAACTTCCGATACTTGGAAAGAATACTCTTTTATACGTTGTAAGTGCTATTCTGAACTAAATATATTTAATTGTTCTACAACCGTAGAATAACTTGCATTCATTTAATCACCCCGGTTATCCTAATCGAAACACGGGGAGCGACCACTTCGCGGCGTCGATTTATCGAATCGTAGCGAGAATTTACGCCTCTCGCTGACGCGTTTCCTCTAGGCCGCGTCTCTCCGCGAACGGTCGTAACATTTGGTCCTTCGAGCCGGATCCAGTGTCAGTGAAAAAGTGGTCTTATCAGTGACCATACAGTGCCACGTGAATCCAACATAATAATTGGCGGAAGCGTTACCACTCCAGCGAAGTCAGGGCATCACCTTCGAAGAGGTACAACCCGTTGGTCGAGGAACGCAACCACGAAACCTCCCGCCGCAGCGGGACAATCATCAACATCGCAAGTACAACCATTTCGACTTGACTACCAATGTGTCACCTTCGGGAAGGACCACTTTCCTTGCGAAGCGCACGTCAACAACATTCCGCTGCACAGTGACAGGCGATATCTTGCAGCCGGAACAACTTCTGTCTTATAACGCAATACAAGGTAAGCGCACTCAAAGTATCGAAATCAGCCATGGCTCCCAATCTGGAAGAGCGCGCGAAACAGTTGATACTGAAACGAGACGGGTTCAGGAGAGAATTAGAGGCATTTCGCGCGGTTCTCGATCGTTATGAGGAAGGGACATCGATAACCCGCATCCAACGTAATTTGGAAGAATTAGAGACAGAATTTACATCGTTCAAAAAGAATCAGTGTGACTTAGACGATAGGGGAGAAGGCCCAACACAGCAGGACCGCGTAAATTTACAACATACGTTCTATGATCTCTACGCACAAGCGACCGACATCATTAACGATGCTACCAAGCAATCAGGCCCCGACCGACGCCTGCAAAAAACACAATTCGGAAGGATCAACGGGGGGAGCTCAATCTTCCCATTGACCGCAAGGGTCTGTCACACCTCCACAGCAGATCTCGAAGCGGACCTCACTCACCTTTGGGAACTCGACGATAAACAACAAACAAAACACGCATCAGAAGCAAATCAACGATACAAGGAACCCTTTCAAAATCACCTCCAACGCATCAACGAAGGGCGATCCATCGGCGCACTCCCCTTCAACGAGAAACTTCCTTCACGCAGAACATCTAAGACAATGGCAATGAAACGACTTGCCTCTCTCTCATCACCGACATGCGACTCGACGACGATCAAGCACGCGACATTATTATCGGAACAATCTGATTCAACGCTAGCAACCTCCTTGAATCAAACAACTTCTAACACTCGCAACTCTTCGCCTACACGCGAATCGAAGACAACCTCTCACGATCCTCCGGACCGGAAAAGACTGAATCCCGTCCAGGATAACAGAGTCAATCTGAACTCAAAACCTACAACAGAGGTTTCGAAATACACAACGATCGGATTATCTAGGAGCATCTCCTCCTCAATCAGCATCTCAATGTTCGATCTGTCTCATACCATGCTGCCTGCATCACCTGAGAGCAGGAGCATCATATCGATTGCTGCATCAGACAAGTCTCGGAATACAAACATCTCACTGGAGTCACCCTTGGCTCCAACAACGCCAACACACCCTCCAATACCAAGGCAAGTCACAGTCATGACGTCCAACGCCGCGACGTCCAACGCCGCGACGCCCAACTCCGCGACTTCCAACGCCGCGACGCCCAACGCCGCGACTCCCAACGTTCATTCTCTATCAGGGATTATCACTGTGAGAACGCGATTCGGGCGGCTCATCGGGGGGAGCCCAGCCTCCCAACCAACTACAAAACTCCGCGTCATGTCAGACGAATCAGCATCAAGCAACACCGGAGTTCCGTTCAACGCTGCCTCTTGGATCGAGCTGGTCCACTACATTTCCAAGACCTTGACGGTCCACGATCATCCAAGGATCGGCACATTTAACGACACTTCATGGGCAGAGGTGTTCCATGACACTTCCAAAATCACGGCATACAGCGACACTTCCTGGGTCGAGAACCACAACCGCAAATCTCCATACAACCACAAGGATCACAACGATCGAGACTCCAAGGACTCCCGAGCAGGACGTAAACAACAAGCTTGTCAAATTATCATAATTATCATGTTATTTTTCCAGATATAATCTGTATTCTCCGAATGGAACCGCTATTATTCCCAATTGGCGCTACTGAACAATATCGCATTCCCACGCAAGGCAATCATCGTACCCGCGAAAGAAATCGAAATGCATGGTTTCTGCGATGCAAGTGAGAAGGCATACGAAGCTTGCGTTTATCTACGAACCGTCAATCCTGACGGCCACGCGCATATCCAGCTTTTAACTGCAAAATCAAGGGTGGCTCCGCTCAAGTCACAAACCATTCTTCGGCTTGAGTTGAGCGGAGCCCTTCTTCTTACGTCCCTGATGTCTACCATACAACAGGCTCTACCACATAATGTGTCTCGAACTATCTACTGGACCGACTCCACCATCGTTCTTCACTGGATAAGCATGTCTCCTCACACACTGAAAACATTTGTTGCTAACAGAATCTCCGAGATCCAGACTAGAACTAGTTCTCGCGATTGGCGCCATGTTCCGACCAACGACAATCCCGCGGATCTAATCTCGCGAGGACAAACACTTGAAGAATTTCTACGGCCCTGCATGACTCCGACAGTCTGAAGAACACTGGCCGACATGGACACTGACACCACAAACGGAATTGCCGGAACAAAAGAGAGTAACCTGTCTATCTGCAACTGCCGCGCTCACCCACCGCCGGTGGATTACATAATGGGTAATTTACCTGAGGCGAGAGTGACCGGATCACGCCCATTCACGAACGTCAGCGTTGACTATCGCGGACCATTCCACATTAAGGAAAAGCGAGATCGCAACCTCCGTCTGGTCAAGGCATATGTCGCTATCTTTGTATGTTTAGCAGTTAAGGCGGTGCATATCGAACTCGTCGGCGATCTCACGAGCGAAATCTTCATCGCCACACTCCAAAGATTCATCGCTCGACGCGGGTTTTGCTCTACCATCCATTCTGACAACGGCACAAACTTCGTTGGCGCGAACAACGAATTACGTGAGCTTCATGAACTCCTACGATCAGACGATCATAATTCCAAGGTAGCCACATTCCTATCAGATAAACACATTGAGTGGCATTTTATCCCCCCTCACTCCCCGCACTTCGGTGGACTCTGAGAAGCAGCGGTAAAGTCGTTTAAACGCCATCTCAAACGCGTAGTCAGCAACGAGTTACTTACCTTCGAACAGTTCAACACCCTCATCATTGAAATCGAAGCAATTCTCAACTCCCGACCTTTAACCCCGATATCTTCCGATCCGAACGATCTCCTAGTCCTCACTCCGGGCCATTTCATCATCGGCGAATCACTAATGAGTTTACGGGAGCGAGATTTCAGAGACATCCCATCCAATCGGCTCTCCAGATGGCAACATCGCCAACAGCTCAAGCAACATTTTTGGAATCGCTGGCATAAGGAATATTTGAACGAGTGGAGCAACCGCACCAAATGGAACAAGGGCGGGCATAGCATCCAGGAAGGCGCAATCGTCATCCTCAGAGAGGACAACGTGCCCTCTATGCATTGGCCTCTGGGACGAGTTATCAAGGTCCATCCAGGCGCCGATGGTGTCATCCGAACGGCTACAATCAAACGGCGAAGAGCATCTTGGATCGAGGCATCAAAAGGCTTGTCCCACTGCCAATTCAGCCTGATTTCGAGGAATCCAAACAACCAGCAGTTGAGACGAGTGGGAATTAAGATCCCAACCACGCCACACCTCTCCAATTTTGATCGGTACCCTCTCAACGGGGGGAGGATGTTACGCCGACCGACTCTCTACCTGAACCGGACTTCACCTCGCGGACGTATGGCAGCCAGATGTCTGTACATCTCTAGTGCGTAACCCTGAACATGCTCTCGGACTGACCATAAATCTCAGAAAACTCTAGCGAAAGTATTCATCTCAAACAAAGGTTTTTCAAGAAAGCGTTTTCTAAGGTTTCTGGTCCGCAGCTGTAAAACACGTGGAGGTTGATTTGCACACGTGCGATGCTTCCTACTCCCAACTCTCCATCGAGAACAGCTAAGACCCTTCCTAGTCCATCGATAGTCTTAGAAACCAATGGAAACAATTCCTATTACCCTCACTTCTCCAGCCAAAAACTGTCATCAACAAATCAGATGATTCCGTGCGTTAGACACACCCTTCCTTAGCTCACCTCCGACACAGCATCGTCATTTTCAAGTTAGTTCGTCTTCGTCGTCAAATCAGTCAACACGTCGCTCAGTCCAACGAACTCACTGAGCAACATCGCAAAGTCGCAATCGAACAATCTAACTAATCAGTCTCAGTGTAACATCCTAACTAATCAATCGCATTGTATAAGATCGTACTCGAACAGTCTAGTGGTAACTTCTGATACTTGGAAAGAATACTCTTTTATACGTTGTAAGTGCTATTCTGAACTAAATATATTTAATTGTTCTACAACCGTAGAATAACTTGCATTCATTTAATCACCCCGGTTATCCTAATCGAAACACGGGGAGCGACCACTTCGCGGCGTCGATTTATCGAATCGTAGCGAGAATTTACGCCTCTCGCTGACGCGTTTCCTCTAGGCCGCGTCCCTCCGCGAACGGTCGTAACACGTATAACGTTATGTAGTATTACGTACTAACGTATTACGTTATGTACTATTACGTAATAACGTATAACGTTATATACTATTACGTGTTAATGTATAACGTTATATAGCATTACATTATGACGTATAACGTTATATAGTATTACCGTATGACGTATAACGTTATATACTATTACGTATTAATGTATAACGTTATATAGTATTACCTTCTGACGTATAACGTTATGTAGTATTGCGTTATAACGTATAACGTTATATACTATTACGTTATATCGTATAACGTTATATAGTATTACGTACTAACGTATAACGATATATACTAATACGAACTAACGTATAACGTTATATACTTTTACGTATTAATGTATAACGTTATATAGTATTACATTATGACGTATAACGTTATGTAGAATTGCCTTATAACGTATAACGTTATATACTATTACGTACTAACGTATTACGTTGTGTACTATTACGTAATAACGTAGAACGTTATATATAATTACCTTATGACGTATAACGTTATGTAGTATTACCCTATGACGTATAACGTTATGTAGTATTACCTTGTTACGTATAACGTTATGTAGTATTACCTTGTTACGTATAACATTATATAGTATTACGTACTAACGTGTAACGTTATATACTATTACGTATTAATGTATAACGTTGTATAGCATTGCCTCATGACGTATAACGTTGTGTAGTATTACCTTATGATGTAGAACGTCATGTAGTATTACCTTATCACGTATAACGTTATATACTATTACGTTATAATGTATAACGTTATATACTATTGCGTTATATCGTAAAACGTTATGTAGTATTGCCTTGTAGCGTATAACGTTATATAGTATTACGTATTAATGTATAACGTTATATAGTGTTACCTTATGAGGCATAACGTTATATACTATTACGTATTAATGTATAACGTTATATAGTATTACATTATGACGTATAACGTTATGTAGTATTGCCTTGTAGCGTATAACGTTATATACTATTACGTACTAACGTATTACGTTATGTACTATTACGTATTAATGTTTAACGTTATGTAGTATTACCTTATAACGTATAACGTTATATACTATTATGTACTAACGAATAACTTTGTATACTATTACGTTATAACGTATAACGTTATATACTATTACGTACTAACGCATAACGATGTATACTATTACGTACTAACGTATAACGTTATATACTATTACGTACTAACGTATAACATTATAAACTATTACGTTCTAACGTATAACTTTATATAGTATTACGTACTAACGTATAACGTTATATAGTATTACCATATGACGTATAACGCTATGTAGTATTACCTTATGACGTATAACGTTATGTAGTATTACCTTGTTACGTATAACGTTATGTAGTATTATCTTGTTACGTATAACGTTACATACTATTACGTAATAACGTACAACATTATATAGTATTACGTACTAACGTATAACGATATATACTATTACGCACTAACGTATAACGTTATATACTATTACGTTATATCGTAAAACGTTATGTAGTATTACCTTATAACGTATAACGTTATATACTATTATGTTATAGAGTATAACGTTATATACTATTACGTAATAACGTATAACATTATATACTATTACGTACTAACGTATAACGTTATGTACTATTACGTAATAACGTATAACGATATATACTATTACGTACTAACGTATAACGTTATATACTATTACGTATTAATGTATAACGTTATATAGTGTTACCTTATGAGGTATAACGTTATATACTATTACGTACTAACGTATAACGTTATGTACTATTACGTAATAACGTATAACGATATATACTATTACGTTATAACGTATAACGTTATATACTATTACGTAATAACGAATAACGTTATATACTATTACGTACTAGCGTATAACGTTATGTACTATTACGTAATAACGTATAACGTTATATACTATTACGTATTAATGTATAACGTTATATAGTTTACATTATAACGTATAACGTTATATACTATTACGTATTAATGTATAACGTTATATAGTATTACGTTATGACGTATAACGTTATATACTATTACGTATTAATGTATAACGTTATGTAGTATTGCCTTATTACGTATAACGTTATATACTATTACGTACTAACGTATTACGTTATGCACTATTACGTAATAACGTATAACATTATATAGTATTACGTACTATCGTGTAACGTTATATAGTATTACCTTATTACGTATAACTTTGTATACTATTACGTTATAACGCATAACGTTAAATACTATTACGTAAACTTGTATAACGTTATATACTATCACGTACTAACGTATAACGATATATATTATTGAGTTATATCGTAAAACGTTATGTAGTAATACCTTATGCCGTATAACGTTATGTAGCTTAACCTTATAACGTATAACGATATATACAATCACGAATTAACGTATAATGTTATGTAGTATTACCTTATAACGCATAACGTTATATACTATTACGTACTAACGTATAACGTTATATATTATTACGTTATATTGTAAAACGTTATGTAGTATTACGTGCTAACGTATAACGTTATAGAGTAATACCTTATCACGTATAACTTTATATAGTATTACCTTATGACGTATAACGTTATGTAGTATTACCTTACGAAGTATAACGTTATGTATTATTACCTTATAACGTATAACGTTATATGCTATTACGTACTAACGTATAACGTTATATAGTATTACCATATGACGTATTGTTACGCCGACCGACTCTCTACCTGAACCGGACTTCACCTCGCGGACGTATGGCAGCCAGATGTCTGTACATCTCTAGTGCGTAACCCTGAACATGCTCTCGGACTGACCATAAATCTCAGAAAACTCTAGCGAAAGTATTCATCTCAAACAAAGGTTTTTCAAGAAAGCGTTTTCTAAGGTTTCTGGTCCGCAGCTGTAAAACACGTGGAGGTTGATTTGCACACGTGCGATGCTTCCTACTCCCAACTCTCCATCGAGAACAGCTAAGACCCTTCCTAGTCCATCGATAGTCTTAGAAACCAATGGAAACAATTCCTATTACCCTCACTTCTCCAGCCAAAAACTGTCATCAACAAATCAGATGATTCCGTGCGTTAGACACACCCTTCCTTAGCTCACCTCCGACACAGCATCGTCATTTTCAAGTTAGTTCGTCTTCGTCGTCAAATCAGTCAACACGTCGCTCAGTCCAACGAACTCACTGAGCAACATCGCAAAGTCGCAATCGAACAATCTAACTAATCAGTCTCAGTGTAACATCCTAACTAATCAATCGCATTGTATAAGATCGTACTCGAACAGTCTAGTGGTAACTTCTGATACTTGGAAAGAATACTCTTTTATACGTTGTAAGTGCTATTCTGAACTAAATATATTTAATTGTTCTACAACCGTAGAATAACTTGCATTCATTTAATCACCCCGGTTATCCTAATCGAAACACGGGGAGCGACCACTTCGCGGCGTCGATTTATCGAATCGTAGCGAGAATTTACGCCTCTCGCTGACGCGTTTCCTCTAGGCCGCGTCCCTCCGCGAACGGTCGTAACACGTATAACGTTATGTAGTATTACGTACTAACGTATTACGTTATGTACTATTACGTAATAACGTATAACGTTATATACTATTACGTGTTAATGTATAACGTTATATAGCATTACATTATGACGTATAACGTTATATAGTATTACCGTATGACGTATAACGTTATATACTATTACGTATTAATGTATAACGTTATATAGTATTACCTTC
Source organism: Bombus muscorum (assembly GCA_963971185.1). Lineage (NCBI taxonomy): Eukaryota > Metazoa > Arthropoda > Insecta > Hymenoptera > Apidae > Bombus > Bombus muscorum. The sequence continues at coordinate 4,246,353 of OZ020141.1, forward strand.
TGACGTATAACGTTATGTAGTATTGCGTTATAACGTATAACGTTATATACTATTACGTTATATCGTATAACGTTATATAGTATTACGTACTAACGTATAACGATATATACTAATACGAACTAACGTATAACGTTATATACTTTTACGTATTAATGTATAACGTTATATAGTATTACATTATGACGTATAACGTTATGTAGAATTGCCTTATAACGTATAACGTTATATACTATTACGTACTAACGTATTACGTTGTGTACTATTACGTAATAACGTAGAACGTTATATATAATTACCTTATGACGTATAACGTTATGTAGTATTACCCTATGACGTATAACGTTATGTAGTATTACCTTGTTACGTATAACGTTATGTAGTATTACCTTGTTACGTATAACATTATATAGTATTACGTACTAACGTGTAACGTTATATACTATTACGTATTAATGTATAACGTTGTATAGCATTGCCTCATGACGTATAACGTTGTGTAGTATTACCTTATGATGTAGAACGTCATGTAGTATTACCTTATCACGTATAACGTTATATACTATTACGTTATAATGTATAACGTTATATACTATTGCGTTATATCGTAAAACGTTATGTAGTATCACCTTATAACGTATAACGTTATATACTATTACGTAATAACCTATTGACGTAATAATCTATTACGTAATAACGTATGACGTTATATAGTGTTATGTAATAACGTATAACGTTATGTACTATTACGTAATAACGTATAACGTTGTATAGCATTGCCTTATCACTTATAACGTTATGTAGTATTACCTTATGTCGTAGAACGTTATGTTTATTACCTTATCACGTATAACGTTATATACTATTACGTACTCACGTACAACGTTATATACTATTACGTTCTAACGTATAACATTATATAGTATTACGTACTAACGTGTAACGTTATATAGTATTACCTTATTACGTATAACTTTATATACTATTACGTTATAACGCATAACGTTAAATACTATTACGTAAACTTGTATAACGTTATATACTATTACGTACTAACGTATAACGTTATATATTTTTACGTTATATCGTAAAACGTTATGTAGTATTACCTCATGCCGTATAACGTTATGTAGCATAACCTTATAACGTATAACGTTATATACTATTACGTACTAACGTAAAACGTTATATACTATTACGTAATATCGCATAACGTAATGTACTATTATGTTATAACGTATAACGTTATATGGTATTAGGAACTAACGCATAACGTTATATACTATTACGTACTAACGTATAACGTTATATATTATTACGGTATATTGTAAAACGTTATGTAGTATTACGTACTAACGTATAACGTTATGTAGTATTACCTTATAACGTATAACGTTATATACTATTACGTACTAACGTATTACGTTATGTACTATTACGTACTAACGTATAACGTTATATACTATTACGTATTAATGTATAACGTTATATAGTATTACATTATCACGTATAACGTTATGTGGTATTGCCTTATAACGTATAACGTTATATACTATTGCGTACTAACGTATAACGTTATGTACTATTACGTAATATCGTATAACGATATTTACTATTACGAACTAACGTATAACGTTATATACTATTACGTATTAATGTATAGCGTTATATAGTATTACGTTATGACGTATAACGTTATGTAGTATTGCCTTATGACGTATAACGTTATATACTATTACGTACTAACGTATTACATTATGTACTATTGCGTACTAACGTATATCGTTATGTACTATTACGCAATAACGTATAACATTATATAGTATTACGTACTAACGTGTAACGTTATATATTATTACCCTATTACGTATAACTTTATATACTATTACGTTATAACGCATAACGTTAAATACTATAACGTAAACTTGTATAACGTTACATACTATTACGTACTAACGTATAACGTTATATATTATTACGTTATATCGTAAGACGTTATGTATTATTACCTTTTTTTTTTTTTTTTGCGTGAGAAGGGGAAAATGCTGTTACGCATGCCCAGTGACCCGCATCACTGGGTTATGTGGGACTCGGGCGGATGTTGTTGCCATACCCGCTAAAAACCCCTCCTCTTTGTTGCTCCGCTTTTTGGACAGACAACCCCAGTAATACCTGTCGGCATTCATCAGGGTTGTCCTTTCATGCCCCGATGTATCTTCTCCTTCGGGCAGTTACTGCTCTCGTCATCCTCTCAGCCAGTTCAAAATACTGGGCTGATTTCCTTCTTTGATTGTTTGCTGTCTTGTATCTCTGCAATCACTGCTCCGCGTAGTTGTTGTTGCTCTCGTTCTCCTGCTTGCCTCCTCCGTGCACTTCTCTGTCGCCCTCCTGTGAGACATGACGGTCCAGCAGAATTGCCTGAATTTATCCCAGCTCTCGTTCTTGGCGGTCACCGTGGCGATCAGATTGTCCACGTCTATCTTCTCGCCAAGGGCATTCTCCAGCTCAATCCTTCTGTCCGTCCACTTCGGGCACGCGAAGAGGGCGTGCTCTGCATCGTCGTTAGGATCTCCACAGTCGAGACAGTTGCTGTCGCTGTTCTTGCCAATCCTCTTCCTATAAACACCGAAACTTCCATGCCCGGTTAACAGCTGCATGGTATGATGATCGATGTCCATCTTCTTTTTGGTAAATAGCAGCGCATTCGGGATTAACTTTCTGGTGACATTTTCCTTTTTGTAGTTGTCCCATTCCTTCTGCCACTCTTCTTGGGCCTTCTTGCGTATCGCCTCCAGATCCTCCTTCAGCTCGCTGCCGTTATCCGCGCCGATCCTGGTCTTGTGGATCTTGTTTCTCTCGAAAGTCTCACCGAGCATCTTTATCTTTATGTAGATCGGGAGGTTCCCGGTCAACACGCAAAGTGCCGCGTGGGAGACGGTGCGGTATGCCGTCGTTGTTATGCACAGGGCCGTTCGTTGTGCCCGTCGCAGCTTCTTCTTGTTCTTATCGGTGTTCGCTGCTCTGGCCCACACCGGTGCTCCGTAAGTCACGATGGACTCCCAGACATTATAGTAGAGCCTACGAGCCAAGCTGGGCGGCCCGTTGATATTAGGTAATATTCCCCTAAGGGCTCCTATTATCTTGTCGGCTCTATTACACACCGTCTCGATATGCGCACCGAACCTCCGACTGGTGTCGATGATGACCCCAAGATACTTGATGCGGTCGGCTGTTTCGATGTCCGAAGAGCCCAACTTTAGTTTCACCACTCTTGGCACTTGCAACCTAGTGACGAGCATGACTTCCGTCTTCTCTCTCGCCAGCGTGAGACCGACACTCGTGCACCAATCGTTGGCGATCCTTAGCATCTTGTTGACCTTAGCGGAGGCCTCTTCGTTCTTCCCGACGGAACACGTGATGGCCAGATCGTCTGCGAAGGCGGTTGCTCTGACCATTGGCATGTTGTCGAATCTCTCGAGCAATCGGTCGTATACCAAGTTCCACAGGAATGGTCCAAGGATGGATCCCTGCGGAACTCCCGCCGCCACCTCGTGCTCCACTGTACCGTGCTGGTTGCTCACGATGATCTTTCTTCCAGATAGGTAACTGCCAATTAGCCTTTTGACCTTCCATGACAGCTTCCTCCTGTCGAACTCCTCGTAGATGCTCTTCCAGCTGAGCGAGTTGAAGGCATTGCTAATGTCCAGGGCGATCATCACGCAGATTACCCTCTTCTGTTTGCAGATGTCGGCAAACTTCATCACCTGCGTGATGGCATCTACCGTACTCATCTTCTTTCTGAAACCATACTGCCTTCGATGGAACGGGTCTGTTCCGATGCATCTCTCGATGACCTTCTTAAAACATTTTTCCCAGATCTTGCTCATGGCTGGGAGTATGCTTATCGGTCGATACGCGTTGGGGAGACTGGGATCCTTTCCCGGCTTCCTTAGCAATATTACTCTGGCCGTCTTCCAGCAGTCTGGGATCCTTCCTGTTTCGGTGATGCCGTTGAACGCCCCTGTCACGAGCCCGCTCCTACGACTCGCTATCAGCTTCGCGATCTCGCCCGGAACGCCATCGACTCCTGCGGCCTTCTTGGTGTTCGTTCTTCCGGCGGCATCAACGACATCGCCTTCGTCGATGACGACGCTGAGGCTGATGTCTCCTTCCTCTTCAATCTCTGCCTTTTCGCGGCCCTCGTAACGGGAGGGTCCGTGTCCCATGGCGAATAGCCTTTGTAGGACTGCTTCCACCATGTCTATCGGCATGTCGTTGGTTGGTCCCTTGCTTTTGCATCTCTTCATGACCGTGCGATAGGGTTTGCCCCAAGGGTCGCTCTCCAATATCTTGCAGTATTCTGCCCAAGCTGTTGTTTTGCTACGGGCGATCTCCTTTTTTAGCTGCCTTCGGATCTCCTTGTAGGCGTTGACGAGGGGCTCGGTGTTGCCGGCATTCTTCTTCCTTTCTCTCGTCACCTTCCTGAGCGCTTTTTGCGTCTGCGCTCTAAGTTCCGCGATCTTCGGGCTCCACCAGTAGTTCGCGTACTTCCCGTTCGTCGCACAGCCCGCCTTCCTTAGCATCCCTTCGCACGTACCTTCGATGCACTTTTGCAAGGACTCGGCCCCATCCGCCTCGACAGCCGCGCTGAGGTCCTCCTTCTTCAGTGTGTCGTCGAATCTGCTCAGGAACTCCTCCGGCGCCATGTCCTTGGTCACGTATCTGAAGAACTTCGATGCGATTCGAGTCTTCCTCGCCTTAAACCTGTGGAGCACGTACAAATGGTCCGAGGCCGAGTATTTGTCCAAGACCGTGCTTCCGGCGTGTATCTCGCTGATCTTGTTCGATACACTTATTATGTCCGGGTAGCTCGTTTTCCCGTTCCTGAAGAAGGTGTATTTTCCCTTGAGCCTCAATGGAAACACCCGGTGACCGCTTAATGCCTCGATTAAGACTCTCCCTCTCTTGTCTGTGGTCGATCCTCCCCAACATGTTGACTTTGCGTTGAAGTCTCCGGCCACGACGACCTTGTCGTGTTTTTTAGTAACGTTTTTCGTCATAGCTGACAGTGTGTCTACGTACTTAAAATATTCGTCTTTACTTATATTGGGTGAGCAGTATCCGCTGACGCAGAAGACGTCGCCGACGCGGACGCCCACTATCCCGTCGCTCTTGACCTCTGATGTTTCATCCGGAAGTTCGCCATTGAGAAGGGTGACCCATATCGAGGCATCTCCTTTGGTGTCATTAAACCAATGCGGTAACTGCCTGTTCGGCTCGGATATCATTATTATATCCGGCCTAAGTTCGATCGCGCATTGGTGCATCAAGTCCTGCGCCAGCTTGCATCTGTTGAGGTTTATCTGTAATATTTTCATTTCTTCGTTCTCAACAGCCTTCTATATTCTGGGCAAGCTAGGGACCCAGTTACGTGGTCAAATTTCACACCTTTCTCCTTGCTGCAGATGGAGCAGCACGGTGCGTTGACGCAGGCAGCTATCGTGTGGTCTTTGGCTCCACACTTCCTGCACCTCTCCTTTCCAGGGCTTATCACCGTGCATTTATTCGCGATATGCCCGAACGTGTGGCATCTGAAGCACTTTACCACATTGGGTAGTGCCTTTATCGAGGCCATCGTCAAGCCGGTTCTGATCTTCCGGCTCGCCCCCTCTTTGACCAGATAGGCCTTCGGCATCGTTACTATTGCCGATTGAGTACCCCACGGCGCCATTCTTAGGGTTCTCACCTCGACCTCGGTGATATCCTGCATATTTAATTGATCTACTAGCTCTCTGGCTAGTTCTTCCTTGTTTATGAGCGGGTCTATATCCCTGATCTCCACGGAGGTCTTGTCGCGCATTGGTAGCGCTCTCAACTTGCCTCCTAGGGCGGTGTTCATATCCGCCGCGGTCTTTCTGGCGTCGCTGCCTGCTTTCAGTTCGATCAGAATATCTCCTGCTCTGGTCCTTCTGATCCCGTTACTTTCCTTTAGGGCCTCCCTAGCACCCATCATCTCCTTGTAGACCTGGATCCACTCTTTATCCTGACCTACTTTGACGAGGATCGCTTCGGGCCTATTGCGCACCTTCTTCGGCCTCTCCGGCCTCTTTGGCCTGTCCACGGCCGCCTTGTATAGTGTATTACCCTATAACGTATAACGTTACAAAGTGTTACCTTATAACGTATAACGTTATATACGAGGGTGACTCGAATATAAACGAGACTTTATTTTTAAAATAATTTTATTCAGTGAAATAACATAGCCAAGCACATATTATTTTTCAACATAGTCTCCTGCTTTGGAAATGCATTTTTCCCAGCGGATTGGGAGATTTTTGATCCCAGCATCGTAAAAAGAAGAGTGCTGTGTCAGAAGCCAATTGCGCACAAAGGCCTCCACCGCCGCGTCGTCTTGGAATCGTTGTCCTCCTAGTGCTTCTTTAAGCGATTCAGGACTGTAGGGAGGATGATCAAGTGGAGTCCACCTTATTTCCTCTAATGTTGTGCAGGTTAGAGCTGCTGTATGAGGCCTGGCGTTGTCGTGGAGGAGAATGACGTCTCGAATCGGTTGGTTACGCCTTTTCGAACGATAAGCAACCTTTGCCTCCCTCAAAAGCTCACAGTAATAAGCAGCATTTATTGTGCGACGCTCATGCAAAAAATCAATGTGCAAAACGCCACGCCGGTCGAAAAAAACGTGCGAATGTTCTCCTCCGTAATGCTGGTTCGAGGACGACGATCATGTTCCACATTTTCAACCAGTTCACGTCCTTCCTTGAACTTCTTATGCCAGGCAAACACGCGAGCCCTTGACAGTGTCTGATCCCCGAACTGTGCAGTCAATCTTTGCAGAATTTCTATTGGTTTGACGCCTTCATGTGTGAGAAATTTAATAATAATGCGTTGCGCAACTGAGAGGTGTACTTGTTGCTCTGACATCTTGAATACTACCGCCAAACGTGTCTGAACTGGACAACGGCCTGCTCTCCCCACTCCTGACATCCCAACCAATGCACACTAGAAGCGTCCGCTCGCTCCCTTTAAATTTACGCGCTCAGAAAATAAAGTCTCGTTTACATTTGAATCACCCTCGTACTATTACGTTATAACGTATGACGTTATATAGCATTACCCTTTATGAATAACGTTATATACTATTATGTTATAACGTATATCGCTGTGTAGCATTACATAATAACGCATAACGTTGTATAGTGATACCCTATAACGTATAACGTTATAAAGCTTTAGGTAATAATGTATAACGTCATATGTTATTACCTTATAACGTAAATCGTTATATACTCTTACGGTATAACGTGTAGCGTTATATACTATTACGTTATAACGAATATCGTTATGTAGCATTACGTTATAACGTATAACGTTATATACTATTACGGTATAATGTGTAACGTTACTTGGCATTGCGTTATAACGTTATGTAGTGTTACCTGATAAATTATAACTAATTATATATACTATCACGCTGTCGCGTCGGTTCGACATTATTTCACTTTCCGCTCGTAAGTTTAGCGATTCCTACTCCAATTAATAACAATTGATAGTTGTTTCAAAATTTATTAGAACTCTGACAGAGTAACGGTACAAAATGTTACATTATCAGAACAGCAATAGGTGTGGAATGTCGAGTGCTGACTAATGAGTATTTTTATATCAATTGTTTGGCTTCTCTGGTGGGGTTTTCGTTGGATGTCGGCACATGGGTATGCTGTTACTGCTTAATTGTAGTTTTAATGGCTAAGGTATGCGAACTGGTATGTAAAATATGATTATTCTATATTCCTATATCACCATGACACTCGCATGTACGAAACACTTTGGTTATGTTTAGACGGAACTTGATACGTTATTAGTAATTTCGATGTTACTAATTTATTCACTGCGAATTTGATTCTCATTATATTACATATGTGTTTAATAGGTACCCATTATTATGAAAATTTTTTTCATAAGTTCGGGATTTTTAGTTCATCTGCGACACTCAAGTCGATACGATACATAATCTGAAAGTGTATACCGACTCGAATGTGCATCGTGTGCAGTATTACGAGGGTGACTCAAATATAAACGAGACTTTATTTTTAAAATAATTTTATTCAGTGAAATAACATAGCCAAGCACATATTATTTTTCAACATAGTCTCCTGCTTTGGAAATGCATTTTTCCCAGCGGATTGGGAGATTTTTGATCCCAGCATCGTAAAAAGAAGAGTGCTGTGTCAGAAGCCAATTGCGCACAAAGGCCTCCACCGCCGCGTCGTCTTGGAATCGTTGTCCTCCTAGTGCTTCTTTAAGCGATTCAGGACTGTAGGGAGGATGATCAAGTGGAGTCCACCTTATTTCCTCTAATGTTGTGCAGGTTAGAGCTGCTGTATGAGGCCTGGCGTTGTCGTGGAGGAGAATGACGTCTCGAATCGGTTGGTTACGCCTTTTCGAACGATAAGCAACCTTTGCCTCCCTCAAAAGCTCACAGTAATAAGCAGCATTTATTGTGCGACGCTCATGCAAAAAATCAATGTGCAAAACGCCACGCCGGTCGAAAAAAACGTGCGAATGTTCTCCTCCGTAATGCTGGTTCGAGGACGACGATCATGTTCCACATTTTCAACCAGTTCACGTCCTTCCTTGAACTTCTTATGCCAGGCAAACACGCGAGCCCTTGACAGTGTCTGATCCCCGAACTGTGCAGTCAATCTTTGCAGAATTTCTATTGGTTTGACGCCTTCATGTGTGAGAAATTTAATAATAATGCGTTGCGCAACTGAGAGGTGTACTTGTTGCTCTGACATCTTGAATACTACCGCCAAACGTGTCTGAACTGGACAACGGCCTGCTCTCCCCACTCCTGACATCCCAACCAATGCACACTAGAAGCGTCCGCTCGCTCCCTTTAAATTTACGCGCTCAGAAAATAAAGTCTCGTTTATATTTGAATCACCCTCGTAAATTCGAAATGCTTCCTGTTGTAACTATACAATAGAGTTGTTAGAAGAGAAAAAAAAGACGAAATCTTTTTGAGAATTGTTAATGTAACGCAATCGTTGGTACAATCGCGTGTATGACGATTATTGTGTTTTATTCATTAAGTGGCTTGGTGTTCCTACGCTACGTTCTTTCGAACAGTTCTTGCCAAGACTGCGAGTCTTGCAAATGATTTGTATTATTAGACGAGCAGAGATTCACGATAAAGGAAACGTTTCCATGAGAGATCGTTTGATGTGATATTACCATGGTACCTCACTTTTGTTAGTTGCCATTGTTAGAGATCGCGAAAGCTGAAGGAAGAGTATTGCGCTACGATTGCTGTCAATATCAATTCGACTTCACTTTTTACAATGTGATTCAATTATGATTGATACGCATTGTCTCGTTGAATTACGTCGTAAAGAGTTAGTGAGAATCATTTGCGAAAGAATAATTACGTACAAAAATGAAAAATACCTATTCCCATCTGAAATTTTGTACGTAATAATTCCATTGCAATTCTATAATGTGCACGGCATTTTTTACTCATACATTAACATCAAGTTCCACTCAGAAAACTACAAACTACAAAACTACAAACAGCTACAGTGTTGAATAGCAATAAGTACATTATTTTCGACGCTCAAACAAACTATTACTAATCTCTGATGGAATTTTCTATTTACGTTCCATCCTTTTGATTATTTTCATGAAAATATGAATGTGAATGAACATCAATAGCCTAATAATGAAATATGGTAAGAAATTAGTAACTTTTAATAAAAAAATAGCAACTTCTTGAAAACTGTTATTTCATCCACCAATAGAGATAAAAATTAGTAAAATCTAGCATGTTTTGCATCGTAATCAGAGCGATGGGAATTGGAGGGTTACAACAGTAATTGAGTGCATGTCATAGCTTTTCGTTAAATGAGCGCGAGGACTTATTCAAGGTACTTTTTTTTTAAATAGTTTATTTAGCCAAGATTTGATTTTTTTATACATTTTTGAGATTCACAATAAACAATGAATTTGAGTATAGTGTGTTAGGCAATAGTACCGATACGCGTCGGTACGACGTAGCCATGCTCTATTATGTGTCGTGGTTTTTCGGTTTTTGTGTTTATTTTTGTTTTTTTGGGTTTAAGTCGCAGTGGAGCGTGGTTTTTGTGTATTCTTGTGTGTGTTGTATTTTGTCCTGAAACTTGGCCGCAAAACAGGACTCTTCGGTGGTTTACTTTTGTGCGTTGTGGGATTTTTGGGGTGGGGGGGGTGGCGGGATGATAGGGGCGGGGAGGGGGATGGTAAATTGGATTACTTACAATGATTACAGTATTTACAAGGTTACAGTATTTACATATTTACAGTATTTACATCTAGGTTACACAGTGGCAGAATTGGTTCTTGTCGAATTGGTGGTTTTCACTTATATTTTATTATGGGTTTGGAATCCACCAATATTTTTCTGTGTTTTTTCTGTGTTTTTTCTGTGTTTGTCTTTAGTGTCTTTTAGGGGGAGGGCCATGTTGTACCTCCACCTGGTGTCTGCGGTCTGTCCGTTTAAGTTTTCCTCGTAGAGTATTGTCTTTATCCCTATTTTTCTTTTTATGTGGTAAAATATCGGGATATTGTTTTGGTCTTGGAGGTAATTTTTTTCGTCTAGGTATAGGAACGCTTCTGGGGGGATGTAGCCTGTTGTCATTGTATTTTTGTAATATAGTTCGTTTGGGTATAAGCCGCTGAAGATTAGGCTGTTTTCTTTTATTTTTTACGCTTGTGCGAAGTGATTTCTTGCTAGTTTTAGTATGTGACAGTCAATGTAGTGAATGTTGGCTAGGTCGTAAATTTTTTTATTTTTTATATATTTTTTGTATCCGCTCTGTTCGGATTTGTAAGCATTCTGGCAAGCTCTAATGCATTTTCTTTCGAAAACGCGAATTCTCTCCATTAGTGATGCTGGTATGTTGTACCAGATTGGGCAGCCCTATGTTATAATTGGCCTAATTAGAGCTTGGTAGCATAATGTTTTTACGTTGCTCTTGAGTTGTTTGGAGTAGAATAGTCTTTTTGCTCTCCAGAATGCTTTATTGGCCTTGGCGAGTTGGATTGCTATGTGTTGTTTGTAATTTAGTTTGTCATCTTTGTTTATGCCTAGATACTTTATGCAGTTTTTGTGTGGTATGATTGACTCTTCGGATGCTTTTTCCTTTAATTGGAAATTTTTGCAGTGTTTTCTTTCTGCTGGGCCGATTTCACTGGTTTTGGGTTTGAACAGTATGCTTTCGCATTTGTTTGCGTTGATTCTTAGTTTCTATGTGTGGTAGTAATCGTTGATTTTGTCGAAGAGTTCTTGGAGATCTGTTTTTATTGTTTTAGTTTTGCGGCCTGTTACGTAGATGATTAGGTCGTCTGCGAAGGCTATGGAGCGTTTATGGGTAGATTTATTCATGTCGAACAGGTTTAATACGTCACTGTTGTAGATGTTGAAAAGTAGCAGGGAGTTTACGGTTCCTTGTTGGAGTCCATTTTTTATGGTGAATTCTTTGTTCGATGTGTGAGAACCCTCGGTCATTAGGAATGTTCTATTTGTGATCATGTCCCATACTATTTTGATTAAGTGTCTCGGGAAGCTTTTTTTTATTAATTTATAAATGAGGCCTGTGATCCAGACTGTGTCAAAGGCTTTTTCGAGATCTATTAAGCAGGCAGCTACTCGTTGTTTTGCGTTTAGTGCCCATCAGATATCTGACGTGAGTTTGTTTGTCGCATGTAGTGTGGAGTGTTTGTGTCGAAAGCCAAATTGGTTTTCTGATATAATGTTTTTTTTTTTGCAGAATGTAGTTAGTGGGTTGTTGATGACTGCTTCAAATACTTTGCTTATGTTTGGGAGGAGACTTATTGGTCGTAGGTTTGCGAGTGATGAGCCGTCTTTATTTTTTTTTGTGATTGCTATTATTTTGGCTTTTTTCCACTTTTTCGGGAAGTATGCGTTGTTTAGCGCATTATTGAATAGTACTGTGTAGTACCATTTTATTTTGTTCGGTAGGTGCTTAAGTGAGATGTTTGGGATGCCATTGAAGCCGGAGGATTTTTTATTATTTAGCTTGGCGAAGATTTTGTTTAGTTGGTTGTAATTTGTAGAGTAATTTATTTCTGTTTCTGGTTGTTTGGGGTTGTCTGAGGTATTTTCGTTTGAGAACGTGCAGACTGTTTTGTTTAACATTATGTCTTGTTCTATTTCGTTTTTGAGTTTGTTCGTTTCTGCGATGATGATTCTGCTTAATTCTTCTCGGCCCATGTGTTCGTTTTGGGTGTGTGTTTTGGAGAAGTGGGTGCCTATGATGTCTAGTTTTTCTGTTGTTTTAGTTATTATGAAGTTATTCTCGGTGTCTTTACTGGTGTTGTCTATCGCTATACCTGCTTCTTGAATGAAGGGAGCTTTCTCTGGGGGCAATTTGAGCGGTGTGCTGGGGTTTTGTTCTTTCGGTCTGAAGATTTGATTTATTTGTGGGAACATGTTGGCTGAATCGTTTTTGGAGATATTTTTTATTTTGTTTGTCCAGTAGAGGTTTATAGAGTTTGCGAATTCTTGTTTCTGTTGTAATTTTATTTTGTGTAGTAGGTATTTTAGGTATTCTAATTCCTCTCTTTTGTCGTAAGAGTAGTTGTATCTTATATTGTTTATTTTGGAGAGTATGTAGCTTTTGTCACGTTGTAGTTCTTTTATTTTATTATTGATATATGGATCGCAAGAGTTTTTTTGTTTGAAGGTTGGGACGGATTTTTGGAGTGCGCTTTGTATGTGTTTTTCGATTTCGTCTATGTATGTGTCGATTTGTCTGTTTGTTAGGTTGACGTTGTTGTAGATCTTTAGGTCGCATTTCTGTTCGAGTAGCTTTTGGAATTTTTTCCAGTTTGTCTTTTTGTAGTTGTACTTGGGGGTTTCGGTTTGTGTTTCAAGTGTTAGGAAGTCGGATGTGTTTTTGTTTATCTGTAAAAGTATGGCTTTATGGTCGCTGTCGTAGTCTAAGGTTTTGAGCGTATTATTTGGTCGTAGGTTTTGGATTTTTAGTCGTGTATCTGTTAGGCATATGTCCAGGTATGAGCCTCCTTTTGGGTAGGAGGGTAGCTCGGAGCTGAAAAGGTTTGTTTTGTAGTGTATGCTTTTATTGTCTAGCCAGTTTCTGATGAAGTTTCCTCTCGTATTGTTTAGTAAGTTTTTCCAGCTTGTGTGTTTTGCATTAAGGTCGCCTGCTATTATGTAGTAGTTTTCTTGTTTGTCGTGCTGTAAGAGTTCGAAGAGTTTATTGAATTCGTCGTTAAATTCTATTTCGTTTCCGTGGGTTGCGTAGGCTGCAATGATGAGTAAGTTTTCCTTTTTGTTTATTTTTATTTTTATGGTTGTCGTCTCCAGGGTTTTAAAACTTGTTATTTTGTCGTTTTGGATTTCTTTGAATTTCAGGGGGTTTTTTATGAGGATTGCCGTTCCTCCTCCTTGGCTAGCGTTCGGTCTGTCGTGTCTTATCATGGAGTAGTTTTCGAAGGATACTTTGTGTTTTTTGTTCAATTTTGTTTCTGAGATGAGTACAATGTCGGGGGTTTCTTTGTTTATTAGGGTTAGCATACTGTATCTTTTTTGGTTTGAGATTAAAGAGTTTGCATTTATTGCAATTATTTTCAGGTGTTTTAAGTCTAATTTGGGTGTTTTATGCTGTGTTTGTAGGTTTGGTGGGTTTTGGTTAATTGTCGTCTGCGATATCTAAGGAGTTAAAGATGATGTTGAACCTGTCTTCGTGTGATGATATTGTATTTTTTAATTCGTTGAGTTGTTTTTGTTGTTGGTTTAGTGCTTGGATGATACTTTTTTAAAAATCTTCGAAAGCGTTTAATATTATTTGTTGGGGGATGAACTCGGTTGTAATTGGGTTTTGGTCTGCCCGCGGGTCTAGTTTTGGGTTTATTGTGTATGGGGGGTTTTCGATTTCCTGTTTTGGCCTTGCTTGTTGTTTGACTGCGTCCGAGAACTTTAGTTCTGGGGTGTATTTTCGGCTTATCTGGTCCAATCGCTTAATTTTTGTTTCTTTGTCTTTTTTAATTTTTTCTGAGAGTTTTTGACGCAGCTCTCTGATTTTGGGGCACCCTTTGTACGACGCGGGGTGACCGTATTTTTTGCAGTTGACGCAGTATATTTTATCCCTGGTGATTGTGCCATTTTTTTTTATTTTGCACTCGCCTGGGCCATGGGGCTCAGTGCATTTTACGCAGCGGTAGATTAGTTTGCAGTTTTGTGCTGTGTGACCTAATCGTTGGCATTTGTGGCATTGGGTAATGTCATTTTTTCTTATTTTTTCCCACGATACTTTGTAGTAGCATAGTCTATTTATTTTTTGTAATTTCCCGACGTTGCTATTGGGGGATACTTGTACTATGTAGATTGGGAGCAGTCTGTTATTTTCTCTTGATTTTCTTGTCGAGAAACGCGACACTTTCGTGAACTGTATGTCTTCTATTTGTAATGCTTGTAATTCGTCTAGAATTTCTGCCTCTGTGTAATTAATATCTAGTCCTTTTAGTAGGAACGTGTGTTGTTTTTGAGCTTTCGGTGTGTATGTGTAGAATGTTCTGTTTGTTGTGAACAGTAATTCTTTTGCTTTGATGTAATCATTTAGGTTATATAGGTATAGTGCGTGTTTGCCCGCGTGTATCCTGTTTATGTGAAAGTTTCTGATTTTGAGAGCGTCTTGTAAGAGAGTAATGGTGTCTTTTGGGTCTTGTAGGGTTATGTTGATGGGTGGGGGCCTGTTACCTTTCGCGGTTGAGGGGGCGTCCTGTTGTTCTTCTGTAGGGTGGTTGGTGTGCTGTTCCTGGTGTGATTGTTCCCTCGAAATCTTTGTCGGTGGGGGTTGATCTTTTGATTTGGTCAGAAGAGAAGATTGATTTTGCGGTGTCGTCGGTCTCCTAGGTGTGTCGAGGGGGCTGTTTGTCCGCGTGCCGTTTGATTTTTCTTTGGAGCGGGGTGTTTCCACTATGGGTGTAGTTCTTCTGCTTGCTTTGTTTCGCAATTCTTCGTTCTTCTTTTTTATGGTTTCCACGATCGCATTTTGTTTTGTTGTCGTTGTATGTGAATGATTCTGTTGTTGTGGTGCGCTGGATTCCTGTAGCTGCAGTAATTCAAATCTGTTTTTTGTTGGGATCACTGGTGGTGAAGGACTTCTTGTTGATTTCATATTTTTGTTTTCTTTGACAGAGGTGTCTTGTGCATTATTTTCTTCTTGGATTAGAACGGGCTCTTTTTCTATGTTTTCCGGGTTGTCTGGTAGTCTTTTGGACCTTCCAACTAGGTTTGGCTGTGGGTTGAGTTTCCGCGTTTTGTTCGCGGAAAGTTTTATGCTAATGTTGTTTTCTTTGTCCGTTTTTGGCGAGATTGTTTTTCTTTTAATGGCTTTTTTTGTTGGGCTTACGGAGGGTTCCGTTTTTTGCTTTCGGCTTCATTATTGATGTCACCTATTTTTTCGATTATTTTGTTTTATTTTATTATTATTTTTTTCCCCCTATTAATAGCGATGGTGTCACTGATCAATTTTCCACTTTCTGTCACTTTTTTTTTTTTTTCCACTTGTATTTTTCTCTTCGTGAGGATTGCTTAGTTGACGCGCGCACTGATCGGGCCTAGGCCAGCTGTCACTTGCTTTTGGGCTGAGAGGTCCGTCTAGCTCGGGGGTTCGCAGTCGACTCACGAGAACGAGTGCACTCAACGTGGCTAGGGCGTTGGCTCTATATTTTATTACCTTATGACGTATAACGTTATGTAGTATTATCTTTTTTTTTTTTTTTTTTCGTGAGAAGGGGAAAATGCTGTTACGCATGCCCAGTGACCCGCATCACTGGGTTATGTGGGACTCGGGCGGATGTTGTTGCCATACCCACTAAAAACCCCTCCTCTTTGTTGCTCCGCTTTTTGGACAGACAACCCCAGTAATACCTGTCGGCATTCATCAGGGTTGCCCTTTCATGTCCCGATGTATCTTCTCCTTCGGGCAGTTACTGCTCTCGTCATCTTCTCAGCCAGTTCAAAATACTGGGCTGGTTTCCTTCTATGATTGTTTGCTGTCCTGTATCTCTGCAATCATGCTCCGCGTAGTTGTTGTTGCTCTTGATCTCCTTCTTGCCTCCTCCGTGGACCTCTCTGTCGCCCTCCTGTGGGACATGACGGTCCAGCAGAATTGCCTGAATTTATCCCAGCTCTCGTTCTTGGCGGTCACCGTGGCGATCAGATTGTCCACGTCTATCTTCTCGCCAAGGGCGTTCTCCAGCTCAATCCTTCTGTCCGTCCACTTCGGGCACGCGAAGAGGGCGTGCTCGGCATCGTCGTTAGGATCTCCACAGTCGAGACAGTTGCTGTCGCTGCTCTTGCCAATCCTCTTCCTATAAACACCGAAACTTCCATGCCCGGTTAACAGCTGCATGGTATGATGATCGATGTCCATCTTCTTTTTGGTAAATAGCAGCGCATTCGGGATTAACTTTCTGGTGACATTTTCCTTTTTGTATTTGTCCCACTCCTTCTGCCACTCCTCTTGGGCCTTCTTGCGTATCGCCTCCAGATCCTCCTTCAGCTCGCTGCCGTTATCCGCGCCGATCCTGGTCTTGTGGATCTTGTTCCTCTCGAAAGTCTCACCGAGCATCTTTATCTTTATGTAGATCGGGAGGTTCCCGGTCAACACGCAAAGTGCCGCGTGGGAGACGGTACGGTATGCCGTCGTTGTTATGCACAGGGCCGTTCGTTGTGCCCGTCGCAGCTTCTTCTTGTTCTTATCGGTGTTCGCTGCTCTGGCCCACACCGGTGCTCCGTAAGTCACGATGGACTCCCAGACATTGTAGTAGAGCCTACGAGCCAAGCTGGGCGGCCCGTTGATATTAGGTAATATTCCCCTAAGGGCTCCTATTAACTTGTCGGCTCTATTACACACCGTCTCGATATGCGCACCGAACCTCCGACTGGTGTCGATGATGACCCCAAGATACTTGATGCGGTCGGCTGTTTCGATGTCCGAAGAGCCCAACTTTAGTTTCACCACTCTTGGCACTTGCAACCTAGTGACGAGCATGACTTCCGTCTTCTCTCTCGCCAGCGTGAGACCGACACTCGTGCACCAATCGTTGGCGATCCTTAGCATCTTGTTGACCTTAGCGGAGGCCTCTTCGTTCTTCCCGACGGAACACGTGATGGCCAGATCGTCTGCGAAGGCGGTTGCTCTGACCATTGGCATGTTGTCGAATCTCTCGAGCAATCGGTCGTATACCAAGTTCCACAGGAATGGTCCAAGGATGGATCCCTGCGGAACTCCTGCCGCCACCTCGTGCTCCACTGTGCCGTGCTGGTTGCTCACGATGATCTTTCTTCCAGATAGGTAACTGCCAATCAGCCTTTTGACCTTCCATGGCAGCTTCCTCCTGTCGAACTCCTCGTAGATGCTCTTCCAGCTGAGCGAGTTGAAGGCATTGCTAATGTCCAGGGCGATCATCACGCAGATTACCCTCTTCTGTTTGCAAATGTCGGCAAACTTCATCACCTGCGTGATGGCTGAGAGGTCCGTCTAGATCGGAGGTTCGCAGTCGACTGACTTATTCAAGGTACTTTTTTTTTTTAAATAGTTTATTTTTTGCCAAGAGTTTATTTTTTTATACATTTTTCTGATTCATAATAAACAATGAATTTTGGGTATAGTGTGTTAGGCAATAGTACCGATACTCGTCGGTACGACGTAGCCATGCTCTATTATGTGTCGTGTTTTTTCGGTTTTTGTGTTTATTTTTGTTTTTTTTTGGGTTCAAATCGCAGTGGAGCGTGCTTTTGTGTATTCTTGTGTGTGTTGTATTTGTCCTGAAACTTGGCCGCAAAACAGGACTCTTCGGTGGTTTACTTTGGTGGTTTACTTTTGTGCGTTGTGGGATTTGGGGAGGGGGGTGATGGATGGTAGGGGTGGGGAGGGGGATGATAAATTGGATTACTTACAATGATTACAGTATTTACAAGGTTACAGTATTTACATATTTACAGTATTTACATCTAGGTTACATAGTGGCAGAATTGGTTTTTGTAGAATTGGTGGTTTTCATTTATATTTTATTATGGGTTTGGAATCCACCAATATTTTTCTGTGTTTTTGCAGTGTTTGTCTTTAGTGTCTTTTTGGGGGAGGGCCATGTTGTACCTCCACCTGGCGTCTGCGGTACTTATTCAAGGTACCAATTAGCTTCTATGATTCTTGCAATGGCTGTTCGTGCTTACTTTCATCACTATTGCTATACATGGGAAATTGTATGTAAATTTGCGGATACATTCCATTAGCGTAACCACTAGCTAGGGAACTCAAAGCTTCTGGAAAACTGTTGGCAGGTACTCGAACGTCGTTAATATAGGAAATACGTCATTGAATTCACATACGTTGATGTTATATAGAAATATGTATAAGGATGTACCAACATCATAGTGTCCATGAAGTATAATGGATTATGTTTATTCGTTTCGTTTGTGATTTCCATTGTACTCTAAATACGATAACGCGAAAGCGATGATTCGAATGACTTAAACGCGATACTATATTGTTATACCATACCCCCTTGCGATAAAAACTCGCCAAAACCGCATTTTTCGTTTCACACTATCAAAAACGATCATTGTCCATGTTTGTCCTCTCTGCAGAAAAGTGAAGAATATTTTAACATTTTACTTTAACTTTAGCTCAATAGCAATTTTTGCAAGCAAAATATTCCTTATATTACACAATCTAAATTATGAAATTATAGAAAAACAATTTTCAATCGACAATAAGTCGAGATATAAATCATTTTTTATAATGTCAATTCCTCCATGTTGCGAGTGTTGTTTCTGACTACTAAAATGCATTATAATACACGTAGTATTATTGCAAAAGATTGATAAAGTGAACAAGGATCGTTTTTGTCATAAGGCCCTTGATTATTGCCTTCGCCTTTGGTGCAAGCGAAGGTTAGTTATTTTATGTGAAGGTTTACTATATCTCGAAGAAGTCGAGACGTTTACCAACGACTGCATTTAAATCCGTTCCATCTTACATACAATTTCCCATGTATAGCAATAGTGATAAAAGTACGCACGAACAGCCATTGCAAGAATCATAGAAGCTAATTGGTACCTTGAATAAGTCCTCGCGCTCATTTAACGAAAAGCTATGACATGCACTCAATTACTGTTGTAACCCTCCAATTCCCATCGCTCAGATTACGATGCAAAACATGCTAGATTTTACTAATTTTTATCTCTATTGGTGGATGAAATAACAGTTTTCAAGAAGTTGCTATTTTTTATTAAAAGTTACTAATTTCTTACCATATTTCATTATTAGACTATTGATGTTCATTCATATTCATATTTTCATGAAAATAATCAAAAGGATGGAACGTAAATAGAAAATTGTTATGAATCAACACACTGAAATAGATGCTAAACTGCTCACTAGAATTTTTACAGGCCATCTGAATATGCAAATTACTAATTTGCTTATATTATAGAATAAATAGAAGATGACACTTGTTAATGCTTATGGGAATTAGATGGTTATGCTACATTTTCTTGATTGTTGTAGCGATTGGTATTTGAAATGTCTGTTTTCGAAGTGTATGTCAATGATAATCGTAAGCCATTCCTTGAAAATTAGACGTAAGATAATTAAAGGTAAAATGTACAATTCGTCGATTGGAAACTTAATGAGGTACCTGATTTGTTTTGACCAACGTATAAAGTACACTACAATTCTCGTATCTATTATGGAGGATTTCTTGGTATTTCCTAAGTTAATAAAATACTCGATACGATCTTAATTAAACAATATTGTATTCTACTCTGTGCAATACCTGGAAATGCATAAAACGTCGAATTGTACACTTTATCTGTAACGCAGTAATTTAACTGGATGTACGTATTAACATGCATGTAAGATTAAGGATTTGACGCTTTTATCAGACTGGTTTTAGGATCTTCCGCGCGGGCAAGTTTTTCGAGAAGATTTTTAAAAGAATTGTCACATACGTTTAATTACCTCGTCATCGATAAAAATCGATGATTTGTGCTTTTCTATATCTTCATAGTTTACAAGCTAGTTGTTTATAAGCTAGTAAAAAAAAGGAAGAATTTGAGTAATCGATATGGCAAAATTAATAAATAGGTAAAAAGTTAAAGTCAACAAATGATAATTAAGATTAGATTGAAATGCAAAGTACGCTATCGAAATTCTTGCTTGCTGTGATGTTTTATGAGATGTTTTAAGAGAAACATTATTTCTTCCGTCTTTTAGCGGCAAGTGAACGTTGTACTTTTATAAATATGAATGTACTTATATTTTGTACTGACAGTACCTTGCAAAAATATAATATGTTAAATAATGAAATTACATGTGCATGTATGATGTACGTTACGAATAAACGTTATATAATAGGAATACTTCTGACTTGAAAAGTGACTAAAATCTACTGACGAAATTAAATGATAGTTATGTTGTTTTGTTGAATCAAATGTATATTATATTGTCACATTTACTTCATGTATTAGTATAGAAAAGGAAAAATAAAATTATCGGTCTACAATATATGTGTACACACGTATTTTCCTGTTTAAAATAATATGTATGTCTTGCAAAGTACATTAAAGAAATCAATTCAGCTGATTCAGAATAGAATACGATCTGTAAAAGCAAAAAATATATTCTATATTTTTTTATATTTCAGAATTCATTCACATAAATTTATTTGTACCTCATTTCAACTCCGTAATGTATAATAATTATATATTTATTTAAATTAACGTAACAAAGCATTTAATTGTTCTTTTAAGGTTGGTACCTCAATTCATATAACCTAAAAACGATGTTAATATGCATGCATTGGCTATAGTTGGCACACCGATGATTTTAATATCATAGTGTGAAAGAAGACAAAAGCCGGGAAAAAGTACATATCCATAATTGTGGAAGTAATTTATCATTAGTATTCTTTAGAAAAGAAAAACCAATTTAAAAATGAGTAAGGCGCATCCTCCAGAGCTTAAAAAGTAGGTGTAATATATAAATTTCTAAGTAGTATATGTATAAAGGTTATAAACATTTTAATTTTCTTTCTTAATTTTTAAGATTATTTGATTTTTAATCCTTGTACATTGTAAATGTATCAAAGCAAAACAAAATTTTATTTTTATTTTTTAGATATATGGATAAAAGATTATCACGTGAGTATATAAGTATATCTTAAATATTATTGTTTATGCAGTTATGTTTATACGCAATATTTTGTTTTTGAAGTCATAATATTTTATATTATATTTATTGA
This sequence comes from Bombus muscorum, assembly GCA_963971185.1. Taxonomy (NCBI): domain Eukaryota; kingdom Metazoa; phylum Arthropoda; class Insecta; order Hymenoptera; family Apidae; genus Bombus; species Bombus muscorum. The sequence continues at coordinate 4,267,701 of OZ020141.1, forward strand.
TGTTATTTCTTCAAAATGTATTCTTTTCATTAGTAAAACTCAATGGAGGAAGACATGTTATTGGAATTTTACGTGGCTTTGATCCGTTTATGAACATGGTTATAGATGAAAGTGTCGAAGAATGCAAAGATGGTACAAAGAACAATATTGGAATGGTGGTAAGTTAGTGAATTCTTTTTGTGGTGACAAATGAATTACTGTTGAATTAATGAATTCATCTTATCATTTTAGGTAATACGTGGAAATAGTGTAATAATGTTGGAGGCTTTAGACAGGATATGAATTGAAATATTAAAAATATAAAAATGTAATATATATTCTTAAGGAAATAACTAAACAACTTCTTATATCATGCATAATATTAATATCATATTTATTCAGCCTTTGAAATATAATTCTTGACCAGTCAGTTTGAAAAGACAATTATTTTGAATAAAAAGTTTTCATATTAAATAGTGATTTATTCTTTTAAAACTTTTTATATAAATACAATACGACAGACAATTTTTTATGACACATTTTGCTCAGAATATATTTTATTTGATATACCATTTCAGTGATTTTTATGATTTCAAAAATAATCTGCTTAATATCCTTCATTAATAACACCATTTCTTTGCACAATTGTGAAACATTTAAATTCTATTTTCACTATTACATTGAATTTTGTACACTGAGTATTATGAATATTAAATGCACATATAATTTTTTTTATTACATTTATATTAAAGTAAAAGTGTTCCATTTAACTACACAATTGTATTAAAATTGTATTTTTTATTGTCAATTAAAGATAATAGAACGAATTAATTAAATTAATGTTGTTTATAATCAATATTTATTTTTCTGAATTAACTGTCTTATTTATATAAGGAACATTAAAATTTTAAAGGCACATAATACTCATTTTTATTACCAAGGAACTATATCTTTGCAAAATATTTCGTCTATTTTTCTGTTAATATTTACTAAAATATCAACATAAATTACGAAGCTCAAATTAGCTTCTATAATGATATAAAAATTTTAAATTCTTTCATATTGGTATTCCTATTGTAAATACTAAGTTTATTCAATAGCAAGGAAATATTTACACGTTTAATTTTCTGTAAAAGTTACAATAGTTCTTGTTGAGAAATAGTAAAAATGAAAAATAATTTAATAAAAAAAGAGTATAGATAAATATATATCGTATATTAATTTTAGTCTATGTGAATGAATACTTTCAACTAAACAACTTATTTGAAAATAAAAGGAACACAACATAACTTATATGTATCTACGTATTAGAAATGGCATTTAACTTTCTTTCCATGTAAAATACTCTTAGATTCAATAACAAATTTTCTAGTTCTAAAATATGCACATCGTTCTTTTCTGTTGAATTATTCTTTTGTGCGTTTTAAGATATGTCTATCATATTTTCGTCCATGTGCATAATCATAGTTTTATTTTAGTGTATAAAAAGTTATTATTGTACTTAAAGTTATATTAAATATGCAATTAAGGACGATACATTTTTAGATAATTTGAAAAGAAGTTATAGTGGAAAGATGGCCATATATCACAGTTTGAAAGATTACATTATTATATATATATTCTTCGTCGACTTTTGTAATCGTTCTCATTTAAAAAATATTAAATTTGTTCAGTCATATAATACATTTTTCTATAATATTCATTAAAATATTTAGAATTGTTTCATAAATAAAGTAAATATATTTTTATAAATAAACCAAATATTGTCTTATGGAATTTAAGAATATTGTAATAATTTTTTCAGAAATTAAAATAAACAATTACATAAAACATATTTATGTTTGTACAATGTAACATAAAATTTTCTCCTAAAAGATTAATATTTGATTAACTATAGTATTTAAGCACGTTTTATGTATATTTTTACAAATTAACTTACTCGAAATTTATAACAGACGATTTAATCTAGACAATTGTTTCTTTGTTTCAATGAATTGCTAATCTGGAATGATTTATACTTCATGACGTAGTTCTGTTTTGATATTTTTCACAATTTCTTGAGTAGGCATAATAATGTATCCATTTGTTTTATCTTCTTTTCTTACTTCTTGTTGTATGTCAAGGTTGCTTGTCTCTATAACATTAGAAAGAATTTTTACAATATCTGTTCTTATATCTTCATTATACTTTTGTCTGCGATATTTTATGTGATCAACAAATGCATATACACTACATGTGTACATATAATTTAAATACTTACGTGAATCTTCAGTAATTTGCTGATTACATATACTAGGACTAATGCTTTGACTCTCATGATCATTGAATATATGTTTCTTCATATCGTATCGATTACTAAACAATCGTTTACATATTTTGCAGGTGACCTGGTTTTCACCTCTATGCATAGCAACATGTATTTTGAAATACCAATCTGTACTAAAGTTTTTAAGGCAATAGTCACATTTAAAAACTTTCTTTTTTCGTTTCTTCTTTACTATTTTGTTCTTTTCCTGTGATACTGTTTTTGAATTAGTTGATACTTCAACTTTTGGCACAAGTGCTAAATGTTGAATAGATTGTGAATTCGTTATAGTCAATGATGGTGCTGTATCATCTGGCATGATACAAAACTTTGGTATACCCTGTGTTTGGTGCAGTAAGGATGGTTCTGTTATTAAGTTAGTTATAGGTACAACACGTATAGGTGTTAACAATGGTTTAGGCTGAATCGGTGTTGTGACAATTTGTGAGTGTGGCAAGAGTAATTCATTTATTGGTATTGGATGTGTATTAGCTTGTGTTGTAAATGTAATGTAATGATTTTGAGGTAAGGAAACTGTACTGGTTGTTGTTACGAGCGAGCTAGTTAAGGCTTCTGATACAGCTAATTGTGTGGGATTAGATATACTATTTTCATTAGAACTCTGTGTTTTGCTAAGGACTATACTTTGTTGTGGTAATACAATTGGTATACTGGATAAAAGTTTCCCAAAAACATTATTGACATTATTTATTTGTGAAGTAGATTGTTTTGTGGACATAGAATTTATAGTAATTGTTGTTGTTGTTGTTGTTGGTGGTGGTGGTGGTGGTAATGGTGGTGGTGATGGTGATGGTGGTGGTGGTGGTGGTGGTAGTTGTGAAGGAGGTGGTTGTTGTTGCTGTAAGGGAACTGATTTCGGAATAATAATTAATTCTTTGTTATTCTTTAAAGTTTCCATTGCAAGGCTATACCCTGTAATAGGATCTGTATAATCAGTTCTCTTCATTTTAGAAGCTTCAATTATTTGAACTTCTCGTTCTCTCATTCTTTCTTTTAATATTTTGGCACTGCTTGTTTCATTATGCCTGTATTCATTTTTCCTTATACAATTCCTGTGATATATACGAGATCTTTGTGTTTGTAACATAATACCACAAATATCACAAGTTATTGATTGATTACATCTATTTAGTCTAATTATAGCTCTGCGACAACGATCATGATCAATGCTTAATGCATCACACATTTTATTTTCACAATGTTTTGAAACAGGTGCATCTATTTCACTTTCCTCTATGTTAATGGCTAACATAGGTGATGATCCATCACGGTCTACATATTGTTGTACTATCACATCGCATATAATATTTTCACAAGGTTCATAATGACCACAAGGTTTTCTTTCTCTTGTAACAGGGACTAATGTAATTTCTGATTCACCATGCTTCTTGGAATTTTTATCTTCTGTATTTTCCTCTTGATTTGTCTGTAAAGGTATTACTGATAACTCTGACTGTTTTGTTCTATTTACATTTGAATCTACATTATGTATTTTGTTTGTTAAAACATTATCGTTGGAGACAGATGTTGCATTTATTTTTAAAGGTATCTTTTTAACAATAATATTTGGTTGATTGAGTAACCTTTTTACTGGATCCGATTGTAACACCTATTGCAAAATAATAAAACGAAAATATAACATAACAAAAATACACAAATATCGTAAACGTCAAACTTACATCAGATAGAGTAGTAGTGAAATCTGATGGACACATTTTTGATGTATTTATCGGAGTGCAAGTAAGCTTCGGTAATGCATGGGCCATTTTCACTATATAAAAATATACAATTTTGCAATCTCCTGTAAAGTATGATTAATTCCTCTCGACGTGTAACAATTCCGTAAATATTTGAATTAGAACATTGCGTCACATATGTGTACACTTTATTTTATAACACAGACGCGAAACTTGAAATAAGCTGCTAAACATTAAATGTCGTTACAATTTCATGTGTGAAATGTTATGCGAAATTTTTCTAATATTCGATATAGTTGTTAGGTTATCGGTTCCTTGGCAAATCACAATAGCGTACTCTAATATAGAAAGGTACATAATGTTTGGGATAGTACGATAACATTTGGCAACGAAACACTCACAAGTTTCTTAGATTATTGTTACTGACAGCGATCAATAAACGAGTAATTCAACACTCCCGCGACTCATAAATTTATGATCGCGTGAAATCGAATGTTTCATCGTGACACATTGAATATAGAGAAACTTAATTTTTTTTATATAGTGCCAATCTTGGTGCATATAATAAACATACTTTGCCTGAACGACCACGATAACGAAGAAAAATGTACGTTTAGAGTTTTCTAAGGACAATGATGTTTACAACATTATAATAAAACTTATTGACAAAATTTATTTCTTTGTAAACTACGGTTCTGCACAAACGATTCCTATTGGAGAGAAACGATACAAGGGGAAGATGCCTCTCACTCGAGATACTTTGATTTTTTGACATTTATATCTTTTTTTATGTCCATTATCTATTATCTGCTTTACGCAAATAAAAACCGAAAGTTCATTTGACAATATATAATTATTTAAATCCTTTATCTTTCATTTTTAATTGATCGAAAGATTTGAATTTTATTTGCGTCATTAATAATGGAAGCATATTGATCCGCACCCTTCGCATTAAAGTAAGTAATAAATAGCGACATAAAACTCACTATTATCCATTCAGTGTTTCTATTTATGAATGAATACGAAATATAAACACAATTAGATAGAAAATAGTAAATCTTTTATATCGAAAATTCTTTAGCCTATGTTATAACGCTTGTAGGCATATACAGGTTGTGCGATTTTATTATTATAGTATAATTACCTACCTCTTTATTGGTCCGTCGTTAATTACAGATAAAACGCATGCATGGAATAAAGAATTTATTGTAACGTTACTATACATTAGGAAATGTACAAGTTATGAGACAACGTTTAAGTAGTTACGATAACGTACATCTTGGCCCTTTAACACGTGGAACGTAACTTATCTTTGGTATTGAACGGATAATGCAACGATGTCTATTAACTCTAGCTGCAAGTCATCTTTAGTAAACAATTTTGTTTAACAAATCTAAACGTTGTATGTAAAAAAGGAATCGTACGCCTAAATATGATAATCTTATCTATCAGTTATGGCCAAGTTTCTGTTGAAGGGCATTATTTTCTATTTTACAGTCGTATGCCGTGCAAAACGTCTGATTGTCTTTACACTGGAGCCATACATACGACATCATTGCGTGGAAAGAAAAAGAGAAGCGATAAACGACTATAAACGATGCCCGAACGAAGAATAATCATTGAAAAGCTTTATTGAACTTAAGTTGCGGTCCCTAAAATGCTTTAATTAATACATCGAGGCGACTGTACATAGGAACTGTATAAATTAAAACATCGCAAGCGACGTACAAGCGAACAATCTTATACACGAGGAACGTACATAGCGAAAGATAGCTTTGTTGAAATAATAAATGCACAAACACGCTACAACCATATCGTTCAATAAAACCTTTTCTTCCGTCGTTTTATTTTTTTTTTTTTTTTTTTTGTTCTTCTTTATACAGGAGAACTTTTTTACGCTTTACAGCAGATCGAACAAGACACCGTGAAGAAGCTAAATGCTGAAGTCGCATGTATGCGTTTAAAGATAGTTCGCGAATTATAACTTAGCGAGCACGAAGGTACATTGTACAAAATGTTACTTATACCTATTACATTATAAACATATTTACATCGATCAGTCAAATAAATATTTCCTCTTAGTCTTTGCGTATTTAACGATGCTAAGTAATTAGCGATCGAACAGCAACGTCCGAATTTCTTTAGTATCTTACTATAATATGCAAAGAATTCGTGCGAAAGTAAAAGAACAATCGTAGTGGCGGTGATGCATTGAACGAAATATTTCTACCATTGTACTCTAGTGTACTTTTTTATCGTAGAAGAAATTTTGCCTCTTTTTCGAACACAGCGTTAAAACCCTAGCAGACACTACCGTTTAAGCTCTCGTAGTTAAATCGCGCCTAAATTTTGATTCGCATTAGAATCTCGAAGGTACGATCGCATTTGCGAAAATGGACTTTAACGACGACGCTTAGTTAGTCTTTGGAAAGAGCTACTGTTCCATAGAGTTTCTTCTTTTTTTTTTTTTTTATCTTTCTTGGATATGGTTTTCCTTTCGAAACTAATCTTTGTCCTCTTGAAAATTTCTTATATTCTCGAAGTTTCACAATGTTTTCTTTTTCTTCGCGTGAGACGATATTATAAAATGATAGATTTGGTCGCATCTATAATCTGCTACTTATAATAATGTACGATACGATGTTTCTGTATTACCTCTCGTTACATGTATATCACAGAGTTCAATATAATTTCTTACGCGTTCCTTTTGCGGCATCGAGCGAAACTTTTGAAAATAATTGTTGCTTATTCTGTTCATTTCGTTTTACAAAATGCTCTTAAGATAAATATCCTCGACGATCGTTAATGTTTCGCGTACATTCGAATATTACGATATAATGGATAATTTCTACAAAAAATATTAGAATTTTTAAGTAACTACTATTTACAGCGATAATATTGCGTCGCGCGTCTCGCGATCGGTACAACCTAATTTCAGTATTCTGACAGTAAATACAAGTTAGCGTGGCTTTCGATCAACCAATTCTTTCATTCGGTTTCCCGAACGAACAGTTGATCATTGTACTATTACGACTCCACTTCGTGGCTGGTCATTTAAATAAAATAATATCGTAGAAATATTTGAATAGAAGTATTCATAAGTTTTCATCCAATGATCGATAGACTAGAATATTTTAAATAAATCCTACATACTTCTTTTTTATGATTGGCCACCTACTCATCCATCAGAGCTGTCTTGCACAATTAAACCATTAGTGAAATTTTACAAGCTACAAGTTACAAGTTGCCACTACCAATAAATACGCTTGAATAATATTAACAAATTGCTAATGGAACGAATGAAATTTTTCAAATAAATCTGACAAGTCAAAAACCACACGGGTAAACATGATAAGCTTATTTTAACATCACTTGGTGGTATTTTAACACGACCTAGAGAGACCATCTCATTACATATTATCTCTTAAAGATAACGAAAAAACCAACAAGTTTTGTAGAAAATCAACCGAATAATTAATGTAATGACAAATAATACTTTTAACATATTCCATAATCGACACATACAATCTTTAAATCAAAAAAGACAGTTTAGGTAATATAGGATTAGTCGTGATAACATACAGATTTCCTATAGATTTATCATGTTTGTTCTCTGTAGTCTTCAATTAAAAAATATCTGATTACCTTATTTGATGGAGAATTATAAAACGATACAAGATAAGTTTACTTCCTATAACGTGTGACTTGTCAATTTACTAATATTATTAGTCGGTATATTACTGTGCAAGTGTGCTCTGATCGCTTATTTCTTAACACCCGAAGTTTCAGTCTTGCCGACTGTACGTTGTGTTTTATGTACATTGGGTATCGTTCTTGGCGCGTTAACGTTCTTATTTGCCTCGAACTTCTGTTGAAGGGAGGCCACATTCGATTTACTGCTCGCTGCTCTTTGCACCGGGTTCGTCTTCGCCCCTGAATCTTTCGTCTCCGTCTTTTGACTCGGCTTTGATTGTGCGCTTTTGGTAGCCGATTCCTTAGCGGATAACGATTTAGTCACGCTCGTGTTACCAGTTGGAGACTTCTTTTTCTCCGCGAGACTAGTTCCTTTGGACGCAATGTTCAATGGCTTAATCGGGGTGGCGGGTGCTTTCGTAGTGCTGCCTCGCGACAATGTCGGCGTTTTCTGAACGTTTTTCGACTGAAAGTTAAGCTTTGCATTGTTTCCTACAACGTCCGGTGACTTTGTACTGATTTGATTAGAATTTGAACAGCTCGACACTAAATCCGGACTGTTAAACTTTCCCCCGTTATCCTTAGGACTACAAGGCACAGTTTTCAGAGATAATCTATTAACGTTCGTGTGAGAATCCTGCTTCTCTAGGCTACCGTTCGACTGATTCGCATTGCCACCCTTCGTATCCGAATTTTGCCCGGTTGAGTCCACGCTCGCATTCGAACCCTGCTTCTTTAAACTACTGTCAGAATACTGTTTAGACTTGGACGCGGTGTCCAGAGCTTGTCTGGCGCCGGAGTTCGCGTCCTTCGTGATCGAACCTTTCGCGATGCTCGGCGGAGTCTTCGTTCTTCCAAGAGGCGGCTTCAACGGCTCTTTGCTGTCGTTTGTCCCTTCGTCGCTTTTCGAGTGCGTAACAGTTCGCTGAGTCGGTCGACTCTTCATCGACATGATCGGTTTTCGAGGCCCCGCGTCTTCTGCTGTGCTTTTCATCCCCAGTTCCTTCGATATCTCGTCGTTTAGATTCGGATTCGCTAGATTCAGCGACAACAGTTTCCCTTTGTTAGGCTTGTTGCTGTCGGCAATTTTTTCGGGCTCCTGTTGTGGCACGTTTAACGCTGATGGATTCAGGTAACCCGAGCTCGTCGTGGAACTGGACGAGTTAAACTTTCCGGACGCGGAATTGGAATAAATGCTGCCCGGCGATTTGTAATGACTCGAGTTCATGTAAGTGCCAAGAGAATTGTTGTAACCCAAGTCCTCGGTATTTTTCGACGCACCCTCGTTCTCTTGCGCTTTTCTAGCTAGAGTAGCGGTGGAATATATGGAATCAAAGTTTCTGTTTGATATCTCCGACACGATCTCCGATAACAGGCCCATCGTTTCCAATCCGCCGGAATTGGCCGTAGGATCGACGCGTTTCGGTAATTTGTATTCGTTGTCGATCTGCTTCTCCGATTCCATGTTCTTCCTGCTCTTCTCAGGCAGAGTCTCCTCTATGACCGCATATATATTGTCGTTGGTGGGTGACTCTTCTGTTATTTTGGTTAGCGACGACTCGCTGACGAGGTTCATGCAATCGTCGTACGCGTTGTCCACGACCTTCTGCGGGTTCTTCACTTGCGGTGTCTGATATCCAGGCAGTCCAGGGATCTTCCCACTTTCGTTCATCTTATCCGTCGTTGTAGGAATAGGAGGTCCCGGTGGAGGAGCCGTAGGCCGAGTGCTCGCGGGGATGCTGGTGGGTCTTTTAACCGGTGTCGTCTGTCGCATCGATCCGAACGTCTGAATCGCAGGTCTCGGAGTGATCTTGCTGTCTCTCATGGACTGGGCGCGCAACACGACGTTCTTTTTCTCCGCATCGGCCGCGGGAATCACAGGAATCGCTGGTGTAGGAATTTCAATCTCTTTTTGAGGGATGGGATTGGAAATCTCCAAGTTTCTTAAAATTTCTTTATCTATCACTTTGTTCGCTTTATGATGGTGTATTCTGGGCAGAGAATTCGTTGTCTTCTCGTCCTTCTGTGACATCTGCAGGCTACCTTTCATGATACCGGAATTGGGTCGAAGCATCGAGGCGATTCTATTTAAAGTGCTGCCCTTCTCTGGTTTCTTTTCAGCCTCTGGCACCAGTAAATTGGTTAAAGGTGTACTGCTTGGTCTCTGTGGTTTTTGAATGTCAGCGGAGATGGGCGGAGCCGGTGCTGGTCTCGTTGGACCGTCTATAGTAGACTTGTTAGAAATTTTAGGAGCCACTAGCTCCACCGATGTGCACGTAGTTGCAGCCAATACAGGGCTGCTGATCAAAGGACGAGCTGTACATCCTGGATTCAGTGGAGGCAGAATTGGTGCGGTTGACTGCACCTCGTTGAAACTGGTAGTGGAACTGAGGAGCGAACTGCGCGCTGGATTGCACTTGGGAATTGTCTTGATGTTAGTCTTAATAGCTACAGTTGGAATCGTGGGCGGAGGAGGTGCTGGCTTGGTCGGCTCAGGGCTCTTCGGTTGATTTTTTATCGGCGTGATCGTGAAACCTTTGAACTGGCCGAACAAATTATTGTTGTAACGCTCGTCGGTATCCGCTTTCGGCAACAAACTCGCGCACGCTGGATCCTGACTGAGACTAGAATCGATCGTTTCGATGTTACGAGGCAAGGGACTGGAACGATCGATCGTTTTGATGGACAGTCCGTTGTGGCCACGATCGGTCCTGAAATTTTAAGCACAATCGTAAGCTGGGGGGAATCGAGGTGTTCAAAGCACATGCTACAGCAACCAAACCAAGGTTCCGATTTCTTAGAAATTTTGTAGCCTGATCGCGGAATGATGCAATCAACACATGCAGCTTTAAAGAAGGAAATAAACTCGTGCGCGATAAACGCAGTCATTCAGATCCAGAAATCTTTCGAACACATGCAAACCGAGAGAAAGTTGCAGGGAAAGTTAGTCAAAGATTAAAGTGTTAGTAGCAAGCCCTCTGGAGGAAGGAAATTCTTGATTACATAAGAAAATTCTGTAGATTTTGTATGAAACACTACGTTTATTCAATAAACTTATACAATTGATCCGTTTCAAGTATGAGCAATTTCGATACGAGGACGACGAGGGAAGAGTATTTTAAGTCATACTTTCTGCTTTTTACGGGAGAGCCATTTTAAAATTCATTGCATTCTCCAATCAACCCACAGCCTATCTTTTTTCTTCGTTTTTGGATTAGATATGTGTTCGTCTTTAAATTTAATATTTTGTTTAGATATGCTCTCGAATTTCTTCTTCTTTTTTTTTTTACAAAATTTCTTATATTTATTACCTCGTTTTAAAAGTCTTATGTCTTTACATTCGACAAATGTTCCATCTCAATTATCTGCATCACGTTCAAATATTATCTTTCAGTCGTCAAGCGGCATGAAAATCAGAAAGTCAACGAAAAACAGCTTCTCGTGTTTTCCCCGTGTGATTTTTATTTTTAGGATATTGAAAATATATCTGAATGATTTGAATGATTTTTAAAAAGTAATCAAACCTCGAGCTCTGTTATATGTAAGTTATTCAATCGGGAGTCATTATGAATGTTGAGTCACCCCGTTAATACTGATTTATCGACTCCATTGTAAGTGAGTCGTTCAGTAATCTTAAAATGCAAAAGCCATCGAAGAGAAACTCACACATGCTCATGCTCGTATAACATTCATTTTCTATGCATGCTCTAAATCACGGTTCTCAACTTTTCTCTGGAACGTGTTTCTTCCATTCGTCAAGGTATTAATCGAATAAATAATTAGGCCAACGACTAGCCATAGATGCTTATTCACGTTGATCGAGTCAGTAGAGAGCCGTTTTCGTTCTATTTTATTATCACCCAGTTTTTGGTAATACTACCACATGACGTAATATGCGTCCTTTAAATGCATTTACATATAATAGTCGAAAATTATATTACGTCATATATACTTTTATTAACTTATTTTATTAACTTATGTATATATCATTGCTTGAGCATGAAATAACGATAGTAAGCGAAAATTACAGAAAAAAAACACGATAAGTATACTTCTCTGATTTTATGATTTTTACGTTACCTTGTGATAATGAATAATTGAAAATGAAATCAATTTTATTAGATTCAAACATGTGCGTGTAAGGAATATCTTAAAATAACTGTGAAATTGGCCAAAAGTTTTATGAAAATCATTTTATCAAAATCTAAATTTTGAAGAGTACGAAAAACCGCATGGAAAAATGTCTAATTGGGAAACCAAAGGAAAAGATAATTTGGTACTCTTTGACGACATTCTTGTCTTATCGTGCTCTTCCTCTATAGTCTCCAAATGAATAAATAAATCACTTACACGTGAAATATCTATTCGCTTCGATATTTACGTTACAAATAAAAAAATTATATCCTTTCGTTCGACTATATTATTTATAAAAATATAATTGGAATAACGTTTAAAAGGTGCACAGCAAACGTGCTACGGCAGGACATTTTTTACGATTTGCGCGGTGCCCGGAGATTTGACAAATTAAATACATGAATCCTTAAAGGAAGAAGCTCGGCGAGTAGAATAGAGTATTCTTTGTTTGCCACAACAGAACTGTTACAACATAAAAATCACAGCGTACTTCTTAAAGTCGTTTTGACAACGATAAGAATTAAATTGCATTAACCGCCACCGCTATTCTCAACCCTGTACTGCATAATGCAAAGGTCATAGCTTTTATGAGAAAATTTTGCTGCGACCTTCGCACTAAAAAATATATTCTATACTATGCGTAGATATAGTAAAGTGGGGGGGGGGATAAAGGATTATATCTACGTAATAAGGTTTAAGAAAATTTGAAAGATCTTCAACGGGTGTCCGCAAGATATAGGAAAAAGATCAAATCTTTGGCTTTAAACTTTGTGCTGGGGCCGGTGGGGGTGGCGGTTTTTTGTTATAGAAGGGTGCAGGTGCCTTCGAATATGGTTTCCCATCGGGCAGCAACGGTTCACCTGTCTTTGGCGTAACGCCAACACTACCACTTGAGCTTTCGTTTAAATGCTCGAACTTTACTTCCGTTTTAAGCGTGAGCCCTTTGATATTCTTCGTGGGCTTTTTCTGCATCTGTTGAATACGTTCCGCTATTTTCGTGCCTAATTCCGTCCTAATGGAATTTTTCCTTGCCTGACCTTCTACAGACGAAGGCTGAGCAGATTGATCAGATTCAGAGATGTCAGGTTTCTTATTACTCACACTCTGATCCATATTACTAAGCAACATCGACTTTCTCTTCGCGATGCTGTTGCTGCAGTTAATAGCGTCTGGGTTAGTAGTTGATATCAGATCGGTTTTAGTTATCTGAAGCTTCTCTTTCGGCGGCAGATTGTCGCTGATCGTAAATATTCTATCTGAGTTACGAGAATTCTCTTGTCGAGGTGAAAAGAAAATGACCACCCTTTCGTAAAAGTTTTTACCGAGCCTGTGATTCGAATTCGCCCTGCGAGCACCGCGCGACGAAAAGGCATGCGGTTTGCATTTCTCTGTAACACGGTCGAGACTAGATACGTACGTTGACATCATGCTCTTCTTCCAGTGCTGGCCAGGATTTCTCACGTACCAAACACCGAACGAGGACAGAGCGATCATCGGTATAATCCCCAAAAAGATAATGTACAGGGCCATTATGAAGTCGTTCCTCGCTGTAACAAATACACGATACGAAACAGATTAGTTTTCATGGGTGGTAAGGTCGATGATATTGTGCTCGGTTGCGATAAATTGAATAAAATTGATTCACCATTCGGATCCTCCGCGGGACCGCTGTCCTCGGAGCCGCCCACGCCAGGTTGAGTGCAATCAGGTGGCCGGAAGCCACGATTGCAATGACAATGGCCGAGACTATTGCACACTCCGTTGCCTCCGCAATTATTAGGACATGCTTTCCCTCCGGATACGGAAGCACGCAAATCGGCTACCGGCATACATTTTTGATTCACGCACATCTAAATCGAAATCACGAAATTTCAGCGTTACAATTCACGTTGGAAAACATTTTATAGTAGAGTCTTCGGTAGCCGAACTTTCACTACGCTCTAATATACCAATCTTCTGCTATTCAAACTTTCTTTTATCTGGACTGAATGTCTGCTAGTAACAGACACCATTTTGCAACGCTCTTGTAATTACAAATATTGTTATTACATGTATGAGACCTGTTCTTATATATGAGAAATAGAGGGGAGAAATATAACAAGTCACGTCTTTTGTCTTTTGTAAGAGACTAATTTTTGAATTCAATACATTGTTAACTAGTTTCATATCACAAAATTTGTTCTTTGATTTAAGGCTTAAATATATGCCTTTGCTGTCTATACATCCCCAAATATTTTGAAGGTATTCATTTTCATAACATTAGTTATACTGTTACTTTTATATAAAACTATTTGTCGCATTATAAGTTCTCTATTACCTTTCCAGGTGCACACTTTGCGCCATCTGGAGAGAGACCAGGATCCACCTGATTCAATCCTAGGTCCACAATAGCCGAACGACAGGGTATGATCTTCCCTCCAGTATTGATAAACGAATGGCTGAGAATCGCCACAGATTCCATACCGAATTCTAGTCTTTCGTTCAGGTGCTTACAATGTAGCATTCCACACAAAAGATTTCTAAAATAAAGAAGAAATCAAGTTCTATTATTACCAATACAGTCCATACTTTCTTCCTTACTTACAGACATTCTATAGAGATATTTTATTTATTTCATTTCGAGACGCAAGAAAAGCGTAGTCCTATTATGTTTCTCTTTTTCCTTTTCCGTACCACTTGTGTTCTAAAAGAGAACGGACCTCGCTTTTCTTCCATCTCCAAACGAAATAAATAAGACATTTTAATGAAGAACGTAACATAATTCTACCAAAAACTGGAGGAAAGAAAAATCATCTTGTCTTACTCGTCGGTACACTTGACGTAGCTAGACTCGATTCGATTGTAGCCACAATTGCCATGCTTCGTGCCTTTATTGTTCATGTCATAGCACTGTGCGTCGGAAGAGGTTCCAGTAGGTCCCCATAACAGCTTACATTGGTCATTATGAGTTCTGCAAGAGCCCTGGTAGCAGAACGCTTTTCCCATGCTGCATGGTTCGCCGTCCATCTTAAACACGTCCACGGGACAATATTCGCTTTGGCCAGTGCAATATTCCGGCAAATCGCATTCGTGCTCGGCGCTTCTGCATTCGGTGCCTGCTGATTTCGGTCTGCAAGTTTTTAAATCGCAACATTCGCCGGTGGCGCAGCTCGCATTACTATGCAACATGCAGGTGGTCACGTTGCAACAGGGATTATCGCAGTTCTCTTTCAGGCCACAGTCGCACTGTTCCCCGGGTTCCACGAACCCGTTACCACAAATCGGGCTATCGAACAGCTTCTGCGGTTTGTTCCTCAAACAATAATCCATGCCGTGCTCGAACGCCAGAGCCAGATGCTCCAGAGAACAAGTGGACCAGTGCGTTGGTCCCGACGAGCCGCTCGACGATGCCATGATGCATCTGTAATCAGATGCAATCGAGCGTGTTTAGACCCCGATGTTACTCTAGCGAAAATGACGGTAATCGTAATGACGCCATCCTGCGAATGCAGATCGATGGCCTTGTTTCACAGAGGACTGACGAAAGACCGTGGGATCACGAGATTCAAACAGCAAATATACCATACTCATTGCCTGATTGACTCGTTCCTTTTTATTTAAATTTTTCTATCGTTGTTTAGACCCATTGGCGTCGTTGCCACATTACTCGCTCTAACGTATAGTTCGCGGAATAAAAGAAAATTGGCCACGTTTTAACATACGAGCCATTGGTCAACTGCGTAAATTGAAAAGTACAGAGAGCGATGTTACGAATGGTGTTGCGAACACTTAAAACTTTACTTTGGAATTTACTATTATTTATGTCGTCTTATAGAGTAGGTCGTTTGTTTCTCGAAAACAAAAGAGAATTTCATTCTAATCGTGTATTTATTTGGTGAAACTAAAGAAGTAAAAAGCGAAGTTGCTGCTTCTGAATTCAAAGAACAAGGAGAAGACAACTCTTCTTGCGGAGCAGTAACAGGCTGTCGATGTTTATGTTTCGTAGGAAATTTAAAGCTACAAGAATACGTGGAACGTAAGTTGACGGTATGCAAAAATATACAAAGTAGATTTTTAAACAAAACCAAGCGGTAAATAACAATGAAAATCAACTCACTTTTCTTCGGGACACTCGCAATCAGCCGAGTCGTGTTCCATACCGAAATTGTGACCCATTTCATGAGCGACAGTAGCTGCTACTAATCCCACGACGTTCGAGTGATCCATCGAGACACCACCGGAGAATTCGTACGTACATATTGGTCCCTTAAGCGCTTTTCCAACCACGCCTCCTTCGAAAGTGATTCGGCTAAAAATATATTTTATACTTTTACAAATATATGATACGCATGTACAGCTTGTGTCTTATTTTATATTTTTGACAGCAGCTTTCGAAGCATGTCGTTAAAAAATATTTTCGTTTCTGGCTTACGTCAACAGCTGAGCGTTATCGTTCGGCATGTCCTGTACTAGCTTCTCCCTCCTATACCGAAGGAAATTCGAGAGGGTGGTGTCCCCGTTTGGAGACAACGCTATTTCATCCGCGTCAGACCAAACTTGCACCCCGACTAACGCGATGAATATGTTCAGTGGCATGTACAACTGAAACACGATGGATTCTCGTTTTATAACAGATACATTAATTTAGTTAAAATCTATACTATTGCCTGTATATAAGTACGTGTCTGACAATTTTCATCAATTCGTAGCGATGGTATTTAAATTTGACCGAAACGTAGAAACGTAGAATGATATAGTTTAACACTTTGATTGCCAGGTTGGTCATAAATAACCGGCCACGGTTTCTCTTGTGAAGCCACGGTGATCATTTACAATTATTACAATTGTAAAAATTGACAATTAGGGCATTTTGAATATAACCGATAAATAGGAGATACTTTGAAATAAACAGTGGCCCGTTGAACAATTAAACATTTTTAATAAAACATCAATAAAAAACACGTGAGAACAAATCTTGCATCTAACGGTGCACTGTGTTAAAACATTTTAAACATAATGTGGCTCATCGATACAATCTGGACAATAGGTGGTCACCTTTTTGGTCCGATTCTTAACAATTTTTGATCCTAACAGTTTAACATTTTTTTTATACCACTCTCTGCAAGATTTTCGTGCCAGGTACGTTTGCCCTTCTTTCTTCTGCATTTCGTGTCGCAATTTTTGTCGAATAAGTATATTTCATGATGTAGAATATGCTATCAGTTGATCTGATAAATCTACAGCACATTTTCCTCTCTTGTAATCTACCACTACCATTGGTTTATCACAAACATAATTTTTTTCGCGAACCTCTACCATTTCAGCCAAATGTTTCGTTGAAATCATAAAAATAATCATAATATTGTTTACTAATATCTTCTACACGTTTCAACAATATATTCTGCACGTTTTGCTTACGACGAAATAACGAATTGCAAATGGTTTGTTGAAATAAACGAAGCCTTGTTATAATATGTCGCTATCAACTGTTAGCAAGGCGCCAAGGTGGTCACCCGTGACCACCAATAAGATAAATAGTCCATTGGGGAAGAATGTTATCTTACATCACAAATTTATTATTATTTTGCCATTATATGCTTCGAATAATAAAAATTCTCCCTTGACGTCCTGAACGAAATTTGTAATTTTGGCGTGGCAGTCGAAGTGTTAATCATAAAGAATAAGATTATTGTAGTTGGTTTCATTCGTAATTAGTTTCTTAATTAAAGCACATATATTTCGCAAAAGATAATCAGGCGTTAGGATATTTCTGAAGAGTAGAGTAAATATTGAAAGAGGCTGTACTAACTGCATTGATAATGTTCGCGATATCCTTGCAATGTTGATAAACTTTGTCCACGTTCTCGTCGAGAGCAATGTATTCCTTTTTATCGATTACGAGGACCAACTCTACGTATCGGGAATGCCTGTTAGCGTTGTAGGGTCCTCGAATCGCTTCAGCCGCTCTCTTGTGCTGGAAGAAAAAAATTCAATTCGAGATATTAAACGAGAGTACAACGATTCAGCCGGTCTTGCAGCTGCAATCCTTCGAGTCTTTTATCTTCCAATCGAACTTTCATTCGCTTCTATCGAGAGAAAGATTTTGAATGTTTTAAGGATACTATCAACACGAAGTTACGTATTTTCAGAAATTTTCTAATGAAAGAGAAATACGATTTGGTTAAAAAAAAAGACTCATTCGCAATGACAGTACAAACAAGTAATTTTCCAGTAAAAATGACCAATTACCCAGGAAGTTACATTGATCGAGCGTCTAACAGTTAAACTACGCTGTCCTAAGTATTGGAATATTGTTCGTTACATCTATTGGCAAACTTTAACAAATTATATTTTATTTACTATTGTACACGTTACAAGCTATGATGATAGATTTACAATAAAATAAACAGAAAATAAAAACAGTAAAAACCGTTAATATCAGTAAGTATCCTAACAATTTATGACCGTCAATAAAGCTACTTGTACACTTGAAAAAAAAAGCAAAAAGAAAGAAAGAAAACAACAGAAAAGAAGAAGAAGAAGAATCAATTCGACATGAGTGTGCCAAGATCAACAGTATTCACGAACGTTTCGCAGTTCTAAAAAAACCAAAGTAATCCTATGATTAGAACAACAAAACTTAAAACAACATATCTTACCCTCGTGGCTCTGTTGACGATCCCGCGGTGTTCATAGTCGAGAACATGGTGCGGCGTTCCTTCGTAACCTGTACCGAACAAAAAACTAAGATCATCGTCTCGGTCGGATTCTCGGTAAAGTTAAGGACAAAGAGAGGAGGGAGCCGGCAGAATCTTGCTCATACATTCGTTAAGACAGTTAAGGAGAGACCAGTCTTAGCGAGACAGGTCCTCCAGGCCAGGAAAGGAGCGCGTGCGCTGCAACGAACCAGGCTAACGTAGCACTAGATCGAACCGGTCTCATCATCCATGAGACTTCCTATCGAGAGCTAGGAAGGGCAAGCATCGAAGGATACGAGGATATGGTATGGAGGAAGTTTAAGATATCCGTGTTACAAATTCGCGAAATTCTCGCAAGATTCCTTGTCGTTGATCAGCGACGAGCTGAAATATATTGTGAACAGGGTTAAACCAGGGGACTTGGAAAGTGTCGTAATATCGACGTTTTGGATTTTAAAACGGTTATGAAGAACCTTTACTCCGAATAACTGTTACGTAGAACCGAAATGTTCAACATATTGTCTGTTCGGTGACGTATGTGTACGTACACGTACACTACCGTGCGTAAGTATTTGTACACTTGGTGTAACTCGATCAAAGTATCCACGTTTCTCTTACATTTTCGAAGAATGTTTTTCTATTGTCAATTCTCCGTTTCTTGCCCTAACTAGGATCAAACGTTCAGCTAAATTGAAACTGAAACAGGGGATATACCTGCATCGATAGAATATTCCATAGTTATCTGTAATAAATAGAAATTTATTTATTTATGAAATTTATTATTAATTTACAAAAACCTATATAAACCTTTTAGATTAGAAATACACGTTCCAAACATTCTAAGATCTTTTGACACTGGATAAACGCTTCGAGTCATTTAACTTTAAGGCGTTTCCTTACAAGCGACTTTCATCCACCTTCGATTATAGCTTCTTTGTTTAAACTAATTAACGTCAACTATTGTTTTTGGCATTATCGACCAACTACATATCGTTGCCTGAGGTAAGACCAGAGGCGATGGTTAGATTTATTCGAAGTAAGTTTTATACATTTGCTATTATTTGAGAACGTGCAAATACTTATACACGTGCGGTAGCATATATATGTGTGTGTGTTTACATACGTACATGCATCCCGAATAGTTTGCCAGGTCTGTCCTCTTTTCTCTATTATGTGTCTTAGTACGTGCGAACGGGAATGTACATAATGGACATGGATTTCATCATTCGCCTACTATCCATCATTTTCATCTACCATTAAAATTGCATTAAGATTGCGATAATTACCACAAGTATGATTGGCAACCAGATCGCTGTGCTTGTAGACGTAATGCTGCGAGTCCAAGGATTCTTCTTCCGGGTGAATGTGGTGCAGGTTCTCGCCATCGAAAACGACACCACGCAGCCCTCTGCACGTAGACACCGCTACCCAAGAACCAGGAACGTCACGAACGCTACCTTGATAGTGGCATAGTTCCTGCGAATTTCAATGGAACATCGATTTCGTTAGTGTTGGACCTCGTCGATTGTCCGCGACTGTTCAAATTCTGGAATTGGCACGAACGGCCCAGAGTTAGCTGGCAACTTCCGGCTACCGTTTACAAAGGATCGTCGCGATAAAAAGATCTGCGATGCAAATGCGAACGGATAAGAATTTCAGTCAAAGTTTTGTCAACGACGACGGGGAAGAGGCTGGGACTAGAAAGGGGCTGAAGAAAGGAATGGAAGTTGACGCGGGCGTTACATTTTAGCGATGCAGGAAGTAAAGGCGAAAAGTTAGACCGCCGCCTAAGAAGGATTCTCATTCGTCGGTCCGGACGAATATCCCGGACGTGCATTGTTCAGCCGTGCGTCCGACCGGTACAAATATAGTTGGCCCAGATTCCCATTGGACCAGCCATTTTTTCCTTTTCCTTTTGTATCTCCACTTTCCAAACAAGAATTCGTCGCGCGCGCGCGATTCCAAGAGCAAGCGTCATCGGGAACATGCCTCTTGCGGAAAAGTGATTTATCGGGCGATTATCATGAAATTACCGAGCTGTTACCGTGCAAAAGCATCCGGATGTTTGCCTATTTTCGACCAATCGTATTTCAATTACAAAATTGCAGAGATAATATAATTGCGATGATTTTACTTTTTATAATCGTCACAGCTACGTATATAGCGTTAATTGGTTTTTGAAAATCGACATGGAATAATAAAACTGGCGTGCACAACTGCCAGGCCAGAGAATTATTTTCTCACTCGATAAACTCTTTATCCTCGGTTTTTTCATTTTTTCATTGTATTGTAAGTCGGATTAAGAAGCGTCAGCACGATCAGTGATATTTAAATGACTTAATATTCATCTGCTATAAATGTGGCACTAGATATAATAAATAGTAAAATATATCGTCACTACGTTTTTTAAAAGACAATTTAGGTTCATGGTACGCTGATTTCACAATACAAAGACCACAGGTGTAGCTTCCAAATACCAATTTATCCTTCACTCGGAAATACACATACACTGGTCCTTTAATTTACGCGGCGCTTCATTTACGCCAGTCTTTTCTTTACGCGGCAGTTTTTACGCGGCTAGTCGTGTCAGTACTGTATACGATAAGGATAAAACTATATTACGTTGCGCTATCTTTCCTTTCGCGCTGATAGACGTTATTTACACGATTTTCATTCGCGTAAAACGAATCCATGTGGAACAGATACTACGCGTAAATTGAGAGACGGGTGTACTATTGCTAAAAATCGATCAAAGCCTCTAGATTCTTAGGTAGAGTAGCGTAGGTTCACTCGCGTCTCCTCTCTCGAGGGAAAACCTGGATTTCTGAAAAGCGAAATTTTATCCAGTGCAAACGTAATTTCACCAAAGTTTCTTTTTGCAACGCGAGAGGGGGTGGAGAAGCGAGACAAGAACAAAGGGCTATAATTACTGGCGTTTCGAGTGCGAAACCTCTGAAGAGCGTTCTAACTAGTTGAATTCGCAGAATTTCCCCCATTTAAACGACCGAAATTAGCTCGTCCGTTTGGCCGCGACTGCGAGGGCAAATAAAACCATAGAGTGTAAGAGAGAGAAAGAAAGAGAGAGAGGCAACTGGACGTGCCAATTCATTTATTCAATTGCATAAAACGTGGAACGGACGAAAACACGCAGCGCAACGAACTCGACGATACGCGGCCGACCGATGTTTTATTCTCGTTCATTAACCGTAAATAACGTGACACGGTAAAAAATTTATATCAATGTCGGGTGTTTGAATCGTTAAAAAATGTCGACAGCCATTTTTCTTCCTTTCCGCGCATCGTATATCGAGGGAAGGCCGTTATTTCCCTCGCGTGATTCACGAGGCGAACGCGATCCTAACGGAACTGGCAGAGTTACGACTCTCTTCGAAATGAACGAATAGGAAACTTACCTCTAGAAAACGTTCCTTTCTTTTTACGATTTTTGGTAATGCGTCGTTTGCAGCAGAAACTGTTATAAAAGCAACCACACGATTTTATTCGATCTTTGTAACGAAACATTCCATTTTAGACAAACACTTTTTACACTCAGGCAATGGCCACGGTGGATGTTTGCCGACGAGATCGATCGTATCAAAGGCCGACAGATGAACCGCAGATTTTTACACATTCGTGCAAAATCCAAAGAAGCAAAAATGCATACAATATACGACAAAACTATATCACATACCTACAGTAGAATATTCGTTACGATTTCTAATAAGTAAAACGAATCTTTAACTTCTATCTCTTTTATTATGCCCATAAAAATATAAATTTTCATAGAAATACGCGCTTCACTGATAAACGATAAAAAGGTTGATTTCATATCGAAACATCGTAAAATGTAGCATCGTCCCTAAACGAGCTGTCCCTAAATGAACACGATTGTCGAGTAGACAGCTCCTTCGTGAAGATTAGTTAAAGTCGGGAACGTTTAAAGAAAGGATAAGCGTGAGTAACGTTCGAGTTCGCTTATGCTGTGCACGCTACTCGTCAACGTTATTTAAGAGTGATCGATACTCTCGAAACCGTGTCCGTCTATAGCAGGGCGTCCTGTACGGTTGGACAGTGAGTCAGCGTTATCGATTCCAACATTCTTTGCACCTGTATACTTGGCCAACGATCTCGTTTCCAGCAACGTTCCTTGAAATTCGGTTGCACATAGTTCGCCCTTAATTATCTCTTCCAATCCTCTCGAGCTGATTCAACGTATTGAAGAGCTGATTAATCGTGTCTGCTTTCCATTCGACAGAAACTACTTTTTGCGGATGAATGGATGCTCAATCTGTGATTCGCAAGCTCCAACGGGATACTTTTCGAGATTCTGCTTACTTTTACTGTCACGTATATCGTAAATTGTTTTTAGTTGTCCAAAAATTATTACTTGTATATAACGATTACTTGATTCGTCTGATTTAATTTATTTGATCTATGATATTTATTTCATTTGTTATAATTATCATTATATAATATCCAAGAATATTATATATGTTCCCCGTGGTTCGGACGATTCACCTGGCTTAGATATCGTCGAAAGTATCTGCAGTCTGATAACATCAGCCGTGCAATTATCCTCGAGCACCACATTAACCGATTTCGAGATAAGAATTCAGAATATTTAGCGAAATAATGGGAACGCGAAATATATGACACGGTAGTGTATACGAAGCAAATTGCAAAGATACAAGCTGAAGTGGAAGGCAAAGAAAAGAAACACGAATCAACGTAGCAATTAGATGAACTCCATTATTACATTTCACGTCTTCCAAGTTTAATAAAAAAAGAAGAAAAAAACTGAAAGACATTAAAAGTGTTCGATGGAGCTTCGATAATCTGGAACTGTATAGAAAAGCGTGAAACATAGGAGAACTACACTTACCACTTTCGAGGGTTTGTGCACCACGTATGTGCCTCGATGCTGATGACGCTGCTGATATCCAACCGGTACTAGATCGGTGTTCAATCTCAGGTCTAGGACACGTTGCACACCGTCTAGTTCGAAAGCCACCGTCAGCACGTCAGCGTGTTCGACATCCTGGAAGCAAAGCGGCAAGGACAAGTTAGCGTAATGGCAGTGCGCATTTTCCTATCGCGAAACCGCGCGTTTCCGCGCGAACACCCGATAAAACTTCTTCGAATCGGTATTCGAACGCATTATAATCGCTTCAAAGTTCGACATTATGCACCTGTTGCGCGGCACAACGTCGAGAGCTACCGGGATCGAGATAAAAGAAGAAACACATCGCGATCGCGTAGAAATGGAATCCGCCGGAAAACCGAGCCAACGGGCCAATTAGCTTCGATCGCTGACCGACCAGTTTACCTAGCCGGAAAATACTTTCCCCCGTTAACGATCTCCAGATTCAACGATCCGACGATAAAAAGCTATTATTTCGATGTTCCATGCGCCACTTTGCTTTCTAAAAGCCAGATTTCCCCGGCCTATACAACGAAGAGCGCAATTCGCCACGTAACGCCAGATCTTGCATAAATTACTCTTTCTTGCTATTAACATTTTCCGTTATTTATATCTGTACGCAACAGAAACGGTTCGCATAATTGATGTTAATTTAGGCAATTTTTTCAAACTGTGAAACTTCCTCTCTTAGCACGCGAGAATATAACATAGAACTTTCTATATCCGATTTAACAAGCAGGCAAAAATACACGGATAATGGAATTTTCAAATAGTATTAGGTCGTCCGAAAAGTTTCTTTCGTTTTATAAGGAAACAGTGGATGCACAACATTTTCTGTTTTATATTATTTTATCGAATCACGTATGATCCATTTTGTTTGATCAAAACACAGATCACAACGTTCGACAGATTAAGTTTTATGTTTGTATAAACCAATCAAGAACTCTAGGATCCTTAATAGATGCATCTTGGTATGTTACCAACGAAACAATACATCGCGGCCTTAAGACACCCACAGTTAAAGAAGAAATATCCAAATTCAGTAACAGATATAATATAAGAGTTAACAATCACCAAAACCCATTAGTTACCCAATTACTTGACACTACGGATCAGATCTGCAAACTAAAAGACAATACCCTTTAGATTTAAGCATTAGATTCAACTAGAATCAAACATATTATAAACTCTTATAATCCAAGTTATAGTACCACGCCAAAATAATTTACTTATAATTCTCAAAGAGAATTGACTGTAAAAAGTCTACCAAATAAAAAAAAAAGAATGTTTATATAAAGATGCATCGTTGTAAAAGACACGTCTGTAAAAGAAAGACACTTTTCGGACAACTTAACACTAGAACCACACCAGTAAAATCGTCTGGTTTTACAATTTTATTTCAAAATTCATACTTCGTGTTATATTTTTTTTCCGCAATGATGTAATGACTTTCACAACGGTAACTAAAAGAATAATATAATGAACTTTATTTTGTTTTTTATGTATTCAAACTGAAAA
Organism: Bombus muscorum; assembly: GCA_963971185.1. Classification (NCBI taxonomy): domain Eukaryota; kingdom Metazoa; phylum Arthropoda; class Insecta; order Hymenoptera; family Apidae; genus Bombus; species Bombus muscorum. Next base: position 4,292,646 of record OZ020141.1, read on the forward strand.
TAATTTTGTATCAAGACTACTTATACCAATACCAGATAAAATAACTGGTACTTGTCAAAGTGTTAAAGGGTCCTGCAATCTGTTTTTTAAATTTTTTAAATTTTTATTACGTATCATTCGATATGACGATATCAGTTACCAGGAAAATCCCGGGTCGATCGCTAGATCGCTAGATGCTAACACTAGAAATACCACACCAGTGAAAATGACTGGTTCAACGATTTTATAAATGTGTCAATCCTCGTTTAGGGATCATGGTCCCAGATGGATTAATAATACCAAAAATGTACTACATAACGTGGAATTCCTTCTGTAAAAAAGTAATGAATCAATAAATATAAAAGTATTCTATTATTACGTATTTTTTAAAGACCAATCATTTTCACTAGTTTTGGTAGAAATAGCTTCGTGTTAACTATCGGTAGTTCTAGTGTTAATAGAAGGTCCACTCTTCTCGTATTAAATTTTGTTCATCGAAATACAGATGACAGAAATTGTCAAGTTTCAACATTTAAAGATCATATACTTTTAACGCAATGTAACTCCGCAGTTGACCCTCGGCTGACTGAAAATTGATTTTTATTCACGAGCGGCAAATGTCGGATCTCCGTTGCATGCCCGAACTTTCTTTTTTTTTGTGTGTGTGTGACCGATTCGCGGTTGAAGGTGGGACGAAAAGTCGACCGGTTAAAAAAATTGATATTCTCTGCAGCGATGGAGCTCGAAGTCGACTGGACGGGGCTAGGCGCGTCGAGCTTTTTCCGACGAGTGTTTACGCGCGCGTCGACTAGGCAAATGAATTTACGAATCTTGTTTGCACCGTGCCTCGCTCGAATCCATCCCATGTTTAATTTATAGGAAATGCGTGACAGCTCACTTTTCCACGAACAGGAAATATCCTATCTTCGTATCGAAGATACGCGCATTATCATTGTTGACATGTTGATGGAACGGAAGTAGTCTTACGAAAATGAAAACGATTTAAAAAAGAAGTGGTAGGAAAAACGAGATAAATTATTCTACGTACTTTTGTTTGTTTCGCTTGGTGATCGCGAAGGGAATATTTAGATATGATATTTGATATAGCGCACGTGTTTCGGAAATGAGCAATGCCACGATTACGACGATCGATATCGAGGAAAATACAGTGAAAATACAATGAACGGACGTGTATATTTACATTTCAATATTTCGGAAGATATTACAACGAATATGAATAATTTTCATAAACAAAATGAGAATAATTTTCATAAACAAAAATACTACGAGCGACGCGAAGAGGTCTTGAATTAGGAAGCTGAAACAGTGGGAAAGCATGCACTGTATACAATGTATATGCACGTGAATGTAATGTATAAAATTTAAATAAATTATTATAGCTCGTATTTTTCATTCAAGAATTCATTTTGTTCTATTAAAGTCGGATAGTAAATTTATGTTCGGGAATAAATTATCCACAAATACAGATATGTGCTTCAATAAGTGTTACATCGAACTGATCTTGAATACGATGTTGAATAAATACTCGATGGTATTGAAGAACGCGTTAAGGAAACATGCTTTAAACCCGAATTTAAAAAACAAGACAACTTGGATAATTATAATCGATGCTTAGAAAAGTCGGAAAATAAAAAAGGTCCGAAAATTATTTCTTACATTTTTCTCTCTATTTTAATCCTCATTTTTTGTGTGCTCTTTTTTGTAACATGGCGTGCAATGAAAACCCTTTCCCAGGTCAGGCTAAGTTTCAGATATTCCGAGCACGGTCGGAGGATGCAGCCTGGATCGAAGATAGATGATCCATGGAATTCTACCGGCGTGGATTCTATCATCGTCGTTGGACAGTTAGCAATCCATACCTGGCCGATTGCCAATCTGGGAAACATTTCTCGATATTCCAATTGCTCTACCGCCATGACTCGTGCTCGTTCCCTGTCGATATCGAGAAACTAATGTGCAAACGGGTCAGGCCTTTTCCACGATTCTCGCCGGCGCAGGTCTTTTTAACCGGTCCATTAGCAAGTAAAACTAACAATGCTCGGATCGATTTTCTCAATATCTCTTTACGCGGCTATGCCTCATTCAGGTTGACCGATTTATTCGAATTCAAGCTGCTAGAGTTTGAATAATATAACTTTAAAAAGGAATATGTAACGAAACCTGAAGAAGAAAAAGGCAGTGCAAGAGACGAAAATATTCGTACGGTTGATTTATTGCAGAAATATTGGGTTGGCAACTAAGTGATTGTGGATTTTGTCATTAGGTGGTATTGACAAAATCCGCAATTACTTAGTTGCCAACCCAAAAAGACAAACATTTTCTATGTTCTTCGATGTACTCGAATACATGTCACTGATCTATACACAGGCACTTACGGAAGTTAACGCATGTATGTGTGCATGAACCAAATACCTGCAGACATCACGCAGCGTCAAAACAATATCAAAGGAATTTTGATTAAACGGGAAGTAGGAAGCTAAGAGTTCATAAAGAGTAAGTATGATATTCTAGTAAAATATTTAAAGCTTTAAAAAAGAAAGGAATTCGATTTGTTGAAACCATCCTTAGTGGCACATATTATTGGGGTAGAGAAAGGTCTTTCTGGAAGAAAGCAGAAGATTGTGAAAATAGTTGGCACGATATTTTATACAGCAAAAAATTTGAAAGAAAGAAATGAAATAGATCTTTCGAAATTACCAAGGGGAACTCTCTTGGTAACTTGTATTATTGAAGCAGGAAAAAGGAGTCCCTAGGGAGAAATCGCAAAAGCTGGTTAAAGGAGAGGGATTTCGTGGAGATTCTCATAAAATTGATCCTCGCGTCTCGTCCACCGCGCCCACCCAACTATTGTCATGGAACTGTGTTTCCACGAAATGTCCTCCATAACGCTGTCCTTGATTGCGTTCTCGTTTTGCAGGAAACGAGCCGGGAACACGGAAGGTCTCGTGACCGATCCTTTTGCCAAAGTATTTTTGCCACGAGGAGCGCCGTTCCGTCCCATTGTTTCCAGCGTTTCCGCCTCAAAGGACGTGGTTCCACGAGATTCTTCTTTCAACTATCTAGCGTTCAACTGCCAAACCAACAAGTTGACTTTGCGCCTGTACTTTCGCACAAACTCTATCTACCGATGCGTAAATTCTTGTTAATTTCCTGTTACGTAATTTTTATAAAACCTTCTTTAATCGTTGGCTGTGTAACATTTTTCAAATAGAGTATAACGATCGTAACTGCGATAGTGGACAGTGTAATTTGCAGAGTCAGCGTGTGGTCATTGAAACACATTAATGACTCATTATGTGATTTTAATCACGCGATGTCTCGTTTCTTCGATTACCGTGGTGCAAACGTTAACCAATAGTCTTTATCTGTTTATCGATCGTCTGGAACGAAGCTCGAGGAAAAATATCTCATTATTTTATCGTGCGACTTGCTTTATCGATAGTTAACCTTTAGAAGGCAAAGACTGGATCGATTTCGTTTCATGCACATATTTTACCTTTATTACATTATGATGCTATATTTGCACCGCAAGTATTCCAACAGTTTCGTAACTATTATTTAGAAATTCACGAAGAGCCGAGCCTAATTGAAAAATAAGACTGAACGTAATCTATAAACGTGTGGAACGTTGAACTGTACGCCTTAATCGTAATGCAATAATTTAACACTTTGACTGCCACGCCAAAATCACATGTTTCGCTCAGGACGCCACGAGAGTATTTTTATTATTCGAAGTATATAATGGCAAAATAATAATAATGATGATATAAGACAACATTCTTCCCCAATGGACCGTTTACCTTATTGGTGGTCACGGGTGACCACCGTGGCACCTTGCTAACAGTTGATAGCGACATATTATAACAAGGCTTCGTTTATTTCAACAAACCATTCGCATTCGTTATTTCGTCGTAAGCAAAACGTACAGAATATATTGTTGAAACGTGTAGAAGATATTAGTAAACAGTATTATGATTATTTTTATGATTTCAACGAAACATTTGGCTAAAATGGTAGAGGTTCGCGAAAAAAATTATGTTTGTGATAAACCAATGGTAGTGGTAGATTACAAGAGAAGAAAATGTGCTGTAGGTTTATCAGATCAACTGATAACATATTCTACATCACATAGAAGAAGCCTCAAGTGGTATATAAAATTAGCTTTAGAGTTATTGTTAAATACATCAATTTCAAACGCGATGATACTCTATAAACAAGCAACAAGCACAAAAATCAAGGTATCAGATTTTAGAATGGCACTTGCAATGCATCTTACACAGTGCCATTCACCAGAGCTGTGAAGTATACTTATTCGACAAAAATTGCGACACGAAATGCAGAAGAAAGAAGGGCAAACGTACCTGGCACGAAAATTTTGCAGAGAGTGGTATTAAAAAAATTGTTAAACAGTTAGGATCAAAAATTGCTAAGAATCGGACCAAAAAGATGACCACCTATTGTCCAGATTGTATCGATGAGCCACATTATGTTTAAAATGTTTTAACACAGTGCACCGTTAGATGCAAGATTTGTTCTCACGTGTTTTTTATTGATGTTCTAATAAAAATGTGTGATTGTTCAATGGGACACTTTATATTTCAAAGTACCTTCTATTTATCTAGTATATTCAAAATGCCCTAAATGTCAATTTTCATACAATTTTTACAATTCTAAGAAGTTCAAGCACTCCGATCAGCAATGACCACCGTGACGTCGCGGGAGAAACCGTGGCCGGTCATATATGATCAACGTGACAGTCAAAGTGTTAACTTGTTGGTTTATACTTAAGATCGAGGTTTTGTCGTTTAACAAGCTAGTTTAAACAAACACTTTTAAACATTTACCACAGATCTAAACTTTCACGATGATCAGACGTCTTGTATTTTTGCTTGTGATTTTTCGAAGTTCAATCACGTTTATATCAGTACGTTACGTTTTCCTCGATTTTTTCGTAAACTTTTCAATTCTTTTCGAGAGATATTTGCAGAACGTCGTTTCGTTAAATAAGATGAATCCATGAAATAAGCTTAGAAATCGGTTATAATTCTTTTCTTACTTTAAAAAAATTTTTTTTGTATTCATTAAATATATATAAAACGATATCTCAAAATTCAATAACTTCATTTCTTTCTTCCTTTCCTAAAAAAAAATCACAAAAGACGCTGTTTTAGAACGTTCTAATTCGGGACACCTCCTTAAAGCGCGCGGCCTACCGATACAAAACCCGGGAATCCGAAATATGCAATTTTTCATTGTAGCACTGAAAAATGTCGATATTAACGCACGTTATTCGATACCGCGATGGCAGGAAGCACGCCATAATCAAAGCGGATTTATCGCGTTAATTTTGAAATAAACACCTGGTGGCGAGAGGAATTGCAATTAGCGTGGGCAATCCCGAATGCGGTTACCGTAGTGGTTAAACGCGAGAGAAGAATTAGGGAGGAGGGTTAACGTTAGGATTAACGAAAATAATTCAAAGGTGAATCGCGGCCGGCGCTTGCTAATTGTTACGGCGATAAGCCACGCGAAAGACGCGTTAATTATTCGAACTGACGGGTTTCTTGGAAATTCGGTTGGTTAACGAGCTCGTAGCGAGCGTGCACAATGTACGTAACGTACAGAGGGGCTCTTTGTAGGTGCTGTATAGGATGAAAGGCATCTTTTAATCTCGCCTCGGCGACTAGGTCGACGGTTAGAAGAACATAGAGGATGAAGGAACTGGCGTTTCCGTGTCCTAGAGGCCCCTGAGACCGGGGCAAAGGGACCGCTCTACGCTTCCGCTAATGATTAACGTAATCCACAAAGAAATTTCCTTTGTGCTCTAGAAAACGTTCTCGGTTTTTCAGTCGGCCACTTTGCACACTTTTCTTTATCGCAGTTGCAAGCTACCCGATAGTTCGCTGGTTCCGTTGCAGGCGAACCTGTTCCTCTGGTTGTTATATAGTGGCAGATAATTATCGCGTGAAGAGGTTGCCAACGAGTTGTTTGCATTTACGATACAATGACTCGTAATCATCGATAACTATAAACCATGACTGTAAAGATAGCTTCGAACCAGTTTATCGTTATTCGTTTAGGATGAACATAGACACCCTTGTTCGTGAGTAGCAAGACCTGTGTGTAGTTTAGATAAACCTATAAAGAAAATACCCTGATGTGTGTGTAGTGGATTAAGCTGGAGATTCACTGAGACTGAGCTAATCCAAGCTGCGCCACGGTAAATCGCAAAAGTTCTTGACACACAGACCCTTCCTATCTGTTTCAAAAGTCGTGTCGCCGATTTTACGATATACAGCTGATTGGGAGCGATGTTCTTTCGTTTGTGATAGCAGGCGAGAAAAGGATGTTCAGAAGGACGCGACAGATCTCCCCGAGGACCTGGTGCTGCACGATGCGCCTAAGGTCTACGAAAAATTGTTCACGAGGCAATCTCGTGCTAGGCCAAGCTAAATGGACCTTCGAGGCACTTGAACTTGGCTTCGAAACGCTTCCATATATTTGTAGAGAATCAATTTTTCAAGTGATTGGACTAGTTTAGCTTGCCAACGGAAATGGTTCCGTATAAATGCATTGAAGCAAATGTCCTTGGATTGCCTAGCTTGCCAGTGGATCTTCAACTTTACGAAAGTATTCTATATGTATATATTGTGTGCGTTATTCGAAAAATTGAAAGCATTTTCCAGACAATCTAGATCGATAATCGCGATTCGTACGAGATCAGCACGGCGAATTTCTCCTATCGATGCACTTTTTAGTCGAAGAGTTTAGTTGCTTGCAGTGTACACGCTACGGCACAGCAACTACTCTATTTTCCTTTGCGGTTGCAAACTCACGAACTGCATAAAGGGAATCTAAGTATATACACGATCTCCCTTTACCTCTGTTTGCCTCTCTCTTTCGCCTTTCTTCTTGGCATGTTGCATCGTCGATGAGATCATCGAAGCTCGATAAACCAACAGAATTCACCGACAGTTAACCGAAGAGCGTCCTCCATTCTATGGCTATGAATACGTTTTTGTATATTACGTTCGACCGGAAATTTCCTTCGATCGCCTATTATCTTTGCGCTGCTTTTTATCCTGGCAATACTTTTTATTTAGCAACAGTAAATGCGACGCGACAATCAAGTTATCTGATTATGGCGATAAGAGAAATTAAATAATAAAAAACACTTCAAAATGCTGCTATGCACACAGTTAAAACAATAAAGAATGCGGAAATAGTTGAAGAGTCTATCGAAGAATTTTCTATCGAAGGGTAATTCTCGCTGCAATTTCCAACGACCACGAAGACAATAATCGCCCAATACATCTACTTTTCTCTGTTAAGGCAAGAGATATAAACCTTTTATAGGAATACGTATTGATGCCTCGATAGTTTTATAAAATTAGAAAAACATCGGCAATAAATTTGGAAAATAATGATATCATGGTCCTTGGAATTTTCTACTTTTTCGACGTTAAATACACGAAACGAAGTAGATCTTCAACTTCTGACAGAAAATAAAAAATTTCTTTCGTTTTATAAGGAAATAATGGATGCACAACATTTTTCATTTTATATTATTTTATCGAATTAAGTTTCATTTTGTTCTATCAAACTAAAGATCACAACGTTCGACAGATTAGATATAAAGATGTATAAAGATGCGTTGTTGTAAAAGACGTGTCTGTAAAAGAAAAACACTTTTCGGACAACCTAATAAATATCACGAATATCAATAGCTTTATTATCGATATTTATTATTAAACGAAATTACCACGGTAAAAGCAGAATAGAAATAGTAATCGGGTTTCTCTATTACGCTGGGCCACATAATCAACAAACCGTTACGAATTAGTCTCGCGCATCCGATCGTTTTCTCCCGGGAACCATTAGAAAATCGAGATCGCGTGTAATCAGTGAATCGAATGAAGCTGGCGCGAAGAGATCAGCTGCGAGTTGCGACGTATGGTAAGCGACCCTACGTAGCAGGAAATTAGATTCGTCGCGGCGGACAGACGCGCTGATAGCGTTCATTCTTCCCCGTGATAACGAGAAACGAGGTCAATTGCCTTACTTCGTTGACGCCGCGAGATCGCTGTTACTTTAGTGTCTGTAGCATTAGGCAACGAAGCGATTCTTCTAATGCCTCAGCCACTATACACGTACTACGATTGTTTCCTTGTTCTCAATTTCTACGTGTTTCTTCTCTTCTCTTCCCCTTTTTTATACTTTCTCTCCCTCTCTGATCGAATTAAAGCAAAACGACTTTCGGCTACTTTGATTCCGTTCGAGTAATCCTAACACTTCGCCTTCTGGATTGCCGTTTCAAACAACAACTCCCGTTACAAATGTATTCCCGTTACGGTCCGAAACTGTTTCAACAATTTTCCCGTGGCAATTGTCTATATCGTATCGTTGTTGAACACGATATAGCGCGGCCGTAAAATCAGCATTAATCGTAATATTAAGAAGAATGTTCTACTCGTTATATTGCAAACGAGATCGCGAGACGACCAATGAGCGTTCGAAATTTTAATCATTTTTACTGCAGCATCTTCGTATATTGTGCTAACAAAATTCTCGTATAATTCCAACGTTTCGTTTTCTGTCCTACACACCGATAACACGTAACAAGAAACGTATGAGCTACTACGTTTAACATATTTTAATGTGCAAATAAAGATTTAACGGGCGAATAAATTCGAAATCAATTTCCTTCCTGTTTACTTCTTCAATCTGCCTTTTATTCGTGTTTCGCGGATTCATAAACTCCAAGGATAAAATCGATGCCTACTTTTACAGGATTGTATCTTCTACTTTTTTATCGGATCGTGGCACTTCGCGATCTTTCCAAACCGATTCATAGCGCACAAGGATTAAACGGAAGCGGCCAAGAGTGTGCCATGTTTGAACACCGGGCGATTTATTTATCTCGGCTGTCTATGCTAATGTTTTCAAACTAGTGGCAAACAGCAAGGCAACGTGCACGCGCATCCAAGTAGTTCTCTCTCTCCGGTGGAACATCGGACAAACTTTACTTCTCGCTTCTATTGGCTGTGTTTACCTACAGCCGCGCGTATCGTTTTGCTCGACGAGAAGCACCGGAATCGCGTGTAACGTGGAATCGTTATAACTCTCGAACTGTGCGGAGCACGTGGATGTTTGGATCAACCAGACACCAGACTCTGGCTTTCACCATCCATATACCCACATAGTTTATCTTTGTTCTCTCTCCTTCCAATCGTTTTGCAACTTCCGCGTGACGAACTTTTTCCTACCGATTAAGCAGCTTTCGCGTAACAGGTCCGAAAGGTCAAATTTCGGTATCACGTAGTATTCGTTAAAATCAGCATCAGTATTCGTAATCGATCATTCAAATATCATTGGTAGGCAGTGGATTTTTAAGTACTTATTAGAAATTTGACTGTACAAAATTTTACGACACGAAAGCATCGATAAATATCCAAAGGACAGTGTCTTCTGTAATATAATATTTAATAGGTAAAATAACTTTCTATCGAGGATCTACTTTCGTAATTAAGTATATTCGTAAAAGTATAAATTTGCATGAAATTTGCGTTGATCATGAGTCGACCGTAGATGTTTATGCAAATTCGTATTTTTATAATTGTAATTTACAAAATGTAGATACAAAAATGTTTAATCCGTTAACACATTATAAATTCTTAATTGTTAAATAAATTGTAAACTGTTGATCTTGTGAAGAGTTTACTTTGAATATTTTATATACGAAGAGTCCACGGGAAAAGCGGGGTATTTTAATGCATTTTGAGTCTGACATATTTCCGTATGCCCCCCCCTGTGTGTGCTCTTTACCGCTGGTTATATCGCATTAATTTTCCCAGCTTTACAATAATTATAGGAAATTAAGTTGTACAGGGCATTTCTCATTTCACACGGTTTAACGTGCCATATATTATCTAAAATTACAAGTAAAGGTTGAGGATGATGCAGAATAAAACGAAGAATAAAATGTTTTGATCTATGAGTATATCTATGAGAATATCTGTGAGAAAATATGAAGTTGCAAAATTGTATTTATACCGAAGAATAAATTTTCGTTCTCTGAGAAATGTAAAAATTTCACATTTCTTTCTCCCGTGTACCCTTTGTACTTTTGACTGGATTCTACGCGTTCTTTGTACCGTCAAATTTCTCCTAAATACGCAAATACCTGCACTCTGATAATTAGTAGCTGCAAGTATTTTTATGTTGTTTGATAGGGATTCGACGATGCTTCGCTCGGTTTCAACCACAGACTATCGTCGTCCATCTACCTCGCGTCGAAAATACTACGGAGCTGTTTCGCTTATTTTGTTTTCAACGCATCTCGCGTTAAGAGGATTCATCGGCTTAAAAATAGCTCGGCACAAAACACATCTCCGGAACAGCTTCGGAGCGAACACGATGCGCGAACGAAAACCGTGATGAAGTCCGTGATGGAGCTTACGACGCGATGGAAGCTCCAGGCTCGGCTTCGTCGCGGTCGAATATCCTCGCCCTGGTGTGTCATCGATGAAATTTCTGCCGCGACCTCTCGTCTCTGTGCGACAGGTAGGTCACAGTTAATGCTGCTATTCTAGATTACGTATTCGCAGTGCGGCGCGACATTTGCATCGAAATTGTTGCAGCGTCGACGCGGCGGCTCGTATCTAGCATTTCAAGTCGGCTGCGTAAATGCAGACATGTGCCCGAGACAGTCACAACGTTTGCTAATTACTCATCGATTTTTGTTCTTCCCCACGCATAAAATAATTCACGAGAAATCTCGTCGCGATGGTAAGGTTCGATGCAGACGAACCACTTTTTTCCTGCAACCAAGTGTCTCTAAATGGGAATATACAGTGGCTACAGAAACTATCGACCCGCTGTTGTACTTTTCATAGCATTCGTATATGCAATTAATCAGATTCAGTTAAATCTTTGTACGATGTAGCGGTGCTTCGTAGGACTACAGAAATTTCTCGCCATGTGGATGAAATGTTGAATTTAAAAAACTCTTTATTGGAAAATTTATGGTATCATTGATACCTTTTGTAGCTGCTATGTAGGTAACGACGAAATAACGCTGATTGTCAATACGTGTAATAAGTGTGTAATGTGCGTAAAAAGTATAATAGAAATGCAAATAAGGTGACTTTGCAATCGTGATAGAATTGAAAAGGAAGGATATAAATACATGAGCGATTATCGCTCATAATTATTCGAACGATATACTGCGCTTTTACTGTAAGATCTAAATAAGGAACCGTTGCTATTGTTAACAACAATCGAACGATGAACACTGTTTTAATCGTGTCGTTAGTTTAGAAATTGTACGTGACTGGAATTTAAATTACTCCAACGATGTACATGGTAAGTGTAGTTATTAAAAAACGATAGTCCCTGCTTGTTATCTATACGTCAATGTCAACGTTTAAAACGTGATCGTGCGAATGATCGCTCAGAGAAATAATTATCCAAAGAAGCTCACCCTTTTCGAATGTACTGTAGGCTGCGTTAAATTGATAACTAAAAAAGATCTCTGTCTCTAGGATGAAATGATTTATGAATCTTTTCCCAACGAAATCAAAATAACCATTGTTTCATTTTTTCTAGAACGCTTAAAATGGTCGCACGAATGAGACTATCTTCTAATCACAAGAAAGACAATATCTTTGAATCCGAATTTTATGTTCGATAATTTAATAAACGACAACTGAATACGTCTGCAAAACTCATGCTACAACGTGTCACGACAGATTCCGAGTATACAAAGGATTAAATATACTATATATTACATTATATTGTATTACAAAATACGATAAACGTAGATATATTGCGTATATAAGGAAAGAGTGACGAAGCATCGAGAAATGCAACTTACGTTCTCTTTGGTCGAGGAGATGTGCCGCCTGGTCCTGCCGTGATAGACTCGCGGTCTAATCAGCGTGTGCGTGCTGAAATCTGGGGACGGTCCTGCAACAGAGTCGACCAGTGGAAATCGTTAGAGAAATATTCTCTTCCCTTTGTTGCGCATATTTTAACGAGCGGGCGGCGTTCGAAAGGAAAATCGATCCCTCTGTGCGGTGAGCAGAGGATTATAGTTTGCTGGCAAGAGTCCCGCGGGAATGCCCTTGTTCCGAAATTTGCCCGCGGGAAACGCGTCCGACAAACAGCGGTCCGCGTTTCCCGTGCTTCGATGCTAATTACATCGAGAGACAGAGAGAATGAGAGGTCCTTGACATCCAGTCGAACAATGAGCAAGCTCGCTGCCTCTAGGGCCAACTCTAGTTCAATTTTCACAAACGCCACCAACTTTGCTTCCTGCCTCCGTTTTCCCAACTATCGACCGTTCCAACCTTGTCCATTCCTCCACTCGACAGAATTCATGGATACTTTTGTTCTACTTGGTACAGCTGGTAGACAAGTAGCTGTTAGAATCTTTAGTTATAAGTTTTAACTTATAAAGAAATTGCTAAAATGTCTATCCTCTCAAAGTTTCAATCTGTCGGGTAATCAAAAACATTGTGTCGCTTCTTCGAAGGCAGAAGATGCGAATGTCCAGAGACATAAATTACAAAATCTAGAAACTTATGTCTATTCGCTAAAACTAATTACTCTTAGCTTGATGAACATCTCTTTTTCGTGATGTTGGATAGTAATTACAGTGACGGGCAGAAGGAAGTGTATAAAATAAGAAGTATAGGAAAAACACTGTAGTTTCGAAAAATCATACTTAACAAGAGATAACGAATAAACGACTGTTATCAATATAGTAAACAATTTTTAGTACGAAATTTATCATCTATCAATTTTAGTCAATTTTAAACTTTCCTTTATCCGTCATTGTATGTAGTATAGATATGTACGTACCTAGATAGTGGCGAGTATCTGTGTGAAATTAATAATTTTCCAGAAAGTGGAGTCGATTAATTTGCTTTTTAAGGAATTTCTATCGTTGAAAATTTTTCACTGGCTTCGTAGCTACGAGATGTGTTGTACCGTCTGTAATACGTACGTTTTACAGACCGGCGATTTCAGTGGACGCACGCGAATCAACGTAATTTCGTTACGTTTCCATTGCAACCGGTTCTGTACTATACTTTCACGATTACCTTCTCCTTCCGTGCGCGCATCGCAATGGCCGATGAATTCCACGGTAGATTGCGAATTGATCGGAAAATGCATTTAATTCAGGCTAGTCTAATTGGGTCGACGCGACGCAAATTCAAAGCCATAATTACTTCCCGATTGTCTAACGGATTTAAAGCTATCCACCTGACTGTTACGGCATTCGATTTGTCGTTAATTTCCTGTTGACGTTCTAGCCGGAAATCAAAACCGGTTACGACGTTGCTGGCCGAATCGTGCGAATTCTGACAAGACTATAATCGCATCGAATGAATCATTCCGACGTCGACACGCTACAGGCTCTCTTTTCCATGTAACCTCATTGTTATTGTGTCACGTCTTTTTGCGATTACGCTACCGTTTATATGCTATCGCGTACTCGTTCTGCGATCAAACGCTTGCTTCCTTTCGATAAGTTGTACTTTAATCCTCTACAAACAGCTGTCACGTCGATAGACGACGAGACGAAAATTTCATGGCACGTGGCTGTTGTTATTGATCGATATCAAGATTCTAACTGGGTTTAAGGGAAGACGAGAATTATTTATGCATAGTCATACACCAAATATATAATAAGCGTTAAATATAGACCCATCGAATATCGAAATTTATTAATGTAGTGGATAATCGACTGTTTAAATACTTTGCGAATTTCTACCAAGCGAATGTTTGCAATAAATGTCTTGCAGTTTTTATATATATTTTTAAGTTTGTTTCAAAATTCAACGATATAATCGTGATAAAGGTGTTACATAAGAGTGTTAGTGAAATTTAATTTATTATATTATAGTATAATATATTTTAATAAAAGTTATCTATAAGCAATTGAAAATTATATAGCATGTGACGCAGCGTAGTTATTACAATACTCGCACGAGTTACAAAGCTCTTAGTCGAGATGATTTTCAGGCCACATTACGTGCCATAATCCGCGTTATATGAATTCAATTACGGCCACAAGGTGCAGCCTCGGCACGAAATATTTGCGACAGACCAGTGCCACCAGAATTTAATATTCGTCACGAGCCGATGCGTTACATGAGCGGTTCGCAAAATGATGCGGCCAATCCGTTGCTGAACGTCCACGTACGATATAATTATCGCTAATGCGAAAACGTTTATTACGCCATGTCTAACTGATTTGTGGAAATTTCGTTTTGCTCCATTATTAATCTCCTCTGCAGCATGCACGTGCATTTATCCTACGCAAGCTCTCGTTTGCAAAAAAAGATCCCGCACGATGGAACCAATTATTAGTGAAATTTTGAAAGTTACAAATTACCGATACTAATATCTTTTCTTGCACGATAGAATCAATAGAATGGATAAAATGGCGCGAGTAAATTGTACGGATTAAATGTCAGTCGATGGTAATATTTCTCATATTTGACGCTTTTAGATAACGCGAGTCATAAATAATTATACGAGAAATTTCATATGAACGTGAATAATATTATTGATTCTGTTATCGACTGAGTCATGTTACAAGCTGTTGCTTGTACAATAATATATTGCTACAAATATTTATAAAGTGCACTAATAATATCGTGCTCGCAGAGGAAATTGCAACACTTTTTCTGCGATTTTGCGTATTTAAAGTTTTGCTTATTTTGGCAAGCGACGTATCAGTTACCTAACTTGCAACTCGCAAAATTGTAAAAACTGTTTGCGCAAGTGAACTTTACAAACTACGATTTGTTGCGAGTTCGCTAACGTTATTAGTTGCCAACTAATAGTACAAGACGCCTCTGGGACGCGATTAAACGAGCGTTAAGCGGAAAAACTGAAAAAAAAGGAGGGGAGGAAAGTTGGAAGTTCTTTGAGCATCGTTTGCGTCAAGGGATAAAGTTGGTCGTTCGGTCTATCGAAGGGACCTTGTTCGCGCGTACATTTGGCCGATCTTTTTGCGAGCCGTCCTTTTTTCCTTTGGTCACCCTTGACGTCAATCTCGTTCCCATAAACAGCGCACATGTGCGCATGTTTATGACGGTTCCGTTCGCGCCATCGCCACGACTCTACGCGGTTTAAACGGCCAATCAAAATTCCACGATGACCCACATTTTTCTCCATCGATGATACTTTAGCTTTTACAGGACCTCGTTACATCGATTGTCTGCTTTACCACTTTTCCGTTTCAATTAGACACCAAAAATAATGGTTATTTGTTTTAAATTTCTACGGAAAAGATGAATCCAAGGCAGTGATCATTAAGAAGCGCGCAGACGATCAGTATTATCGCTAATATTTAAGGTCGTCAACGTTGTATCGACAATAGATACATATTGATCCTTCAGAGCGTCTCTTTGAGAGTTTCTGTTGATAACCTCAAGTTCGATAATCTTAATATTATTGTCAATATTATCGTCGATAATACTAATCGTACAACTTTAAACAAATGTTCGAAAGCGTGAAATTATTAGAAGATATCAATTTTTCATATTGCACCTAATTACGAATAATCATTACAGATGATTCGAATCTGTTTGGTTGTTGGTAATCATTTTCTCGACGATAGAAATCGGTTTTAGTTACGAGTAATCATTATTGATGATGAGAACATTTTTTGCTTGCTGGTAATCAGTATTGGCTATGGAAATATTTTTTGGTTAGTATTATTCTTACTATCGATGACGATCTCTCTTCTTAGTTATTGTCGATCATCGTCGAATATTTTGATCAATATTATTGATAGTTTCAATATTACTAATAGCATTGTGAAAGTGAAGATAATGGAAAGCGATAAAAAAAGAAGTTTATCGGCGTCGATAATGGTCGCTAGTAAATCACACGATATTTTCAAACAAATCTTCCTCGTCGATAACCAGCAGCAGCCAAACAGATTTTAATCATATATAATAGTTATCCACAATCAAAATCATTTAAGTTGACCAACGAATTCGTACTCTACAACTTTTTAAATTTGTGTTATAACAAAGTAATGGTTCATGGTTTTAATCGACCTGTTTTCACGGTGGCGTGGAAGGCTCGTCATTCGGTAATCTGAAAATATTTAATCTCGGTAAACCGTACTTGAAAAAAGACCTCGTCTCGCCTCTCCAATACCCAGTAGGAATAGTAGAATGTCTTCGACTGTCGGGTAATTCGACCAACTCTTTCTCTCCTCGGGGGATGGAAATTACGGTTGCTCGGTTAAATCCGAGCTAACTGAATTCCTTGATAAATTCCAACCATCGAGGAAACTTTGTCTGGCGAGGAAACGTGAGTTATTTGCGCGAGCCCAGTTTCACCGAGGGTTTGTCGATGTTCTTCGCGGATTCCCCGTCGAAAGCGATATTTTCGCTTGACGTTTGTTGTGGCAAAAATAAGGGCCGCATCCATTTTTTTAAACTGAAGTTTAATGTCGTATCATTTACAAGGTTATTCGCGCACAGAAGTATTCCAATACTTTCCAGTAAAAAAAAACTTTTGTGTAATGTATTGCAATGCTATGATTATCAGAATATCTACTTATTGCGATTATCATAAAAGTCTAACGAATCTTACTTTATTATTTTACGTTATAAGAGATTTATGATAAGGTAATTAAAAAAAACAAATACCGTGGAAATCATTCAATTTAACATTGCAAAGTGTGCAAATATTTATAGCAAGTATTTAACGATGTACTGTATGCATTTTGAAGTTTCATCTACTATAAACGAGACACAATCGTCACGAGTACAGTAATCAAAAATTTGAAACCAGTCTAAATATAGAAGTTATTTACGACAAACATATATTTAGTAGAGAACTAGTAGTGTTATATAATAAGTGTTAAATACAGCTCCATTGAATATCGAGGCTGGCCGGTACGATGGATAATTGACTCCTTAAATACTTCCACTATCTTTGCGAAATACGTATTCTGCGTGAAAAGCGGACAAAAGAGTCTGTAGCCATCATCGCGTTCTCGACGTTGTTTCTCGCTCGGGTTTTTCACGTATCGTTCAGCGGGAACGGACAAAACACGAAGCGTGAAGTCTGCCAAAGCATAAATGATAATTACAGTTCATTTAATACCTACGCTCAAGCGACCCACGCTCCAGCGCTCGTACTCAGCAGAATGACGAATCGCGAGCCAAGCCCCTCTTCTATTTCGAACGCACAACTTCGTTGGCTTTGAGGCGCAAATTTTTTTCTGACCCTTTGAGAGGAAACGAAGTCCGATCGAGACGAATTGAACGCAGGTCGACTTGATCAAGGCCGAATACTTTGGCGTCCGAATCCGGTTCCCTCTGATCGATGCTTCCCGACGATATTTTTAGTTCGCGACTCTGTGTACGGGATTCGAGCTTCCGTTTAAAGAGGAAGCTTATCTTTAATGCCATCGCGGTGGCCAAAGTTGCAAGAACACGGGACGAAAATATCAGCATCGACGCTCGACGATGGGAATTAGTTTGAAAACCCGTTGAAGAAGCGATACGTCGATGATATTGCACGTGTGTGTAAAAGTGACACAACTCCGTCAAGCTTTTCAGGAAAACAGCTAGCTTAGCCGAAAGCATCCGGACGCATACCACGGAATTATTTTATCAATAAATTATTCGTATCGCATGGAAATTTTCGAAATTTTGTTGGCACAGTAACGAGACACAACTGCCGTGATTATAATAGCAACATTTGAAACGAATTCAGAAATGTATATAGAAGCTACGAGACGTACGCTGCAAACATACACACCTAGCAAAAGATTAGAAGACAGTAGGAATAGTACACAGTGTTAAACGTACATACAATTAGTGTTAACGATAGTCTAGCTACATAGTGAATAACTGAGTGTACAAATATCTTCGACCTTTTGCAAAGTCTATGCTTCCATTAAATATTTTGTAACTTCCGTATACGCTATCAGATCCATTTCAAATACTCTCGATATAATCACGATGAAATAATTAGGGCAACTTCCAGTCTTGATACAATTTTGCTATTTGCTGTATATTGTGAGCTCTAAATTGCACGCGTGTTTTAATAAAACCATTAATATATTACTAGTATATAATTTCTTCGTTGTATACATATTATTCGTCCATGTCTCTATTACGTAATTTCTTTTCTCAGCTACTTAATTTTTTCCACTCTCGAGCCAATATAATTAACTTTCCAAACTTTCGTGCGATAACGTACATAGAAAGTTCCTAAGAGCGTTCGAATACTTTCGTGAGTCACTGCACGTTGAAAACTATTGGAAGAAACGACACGTCCATGATATGGCAAGCGTATTCGAAAAACGACACAGTTTCATTAGGAAATTACGATATATAATGATCGACGTACAGTACTTTAGTGGGAAAGCCGAGCCCCGAGAAATTGGGTTCGCGTTCGCAAAAACACGCGATAGAAAAGAACGGTGTCGAGTAGAAAACTTGCATCGACCAAGTTTCTAGTTGTAGCTCTCTCGGTGTTGATCGAGTAGAGACGGGAAGAAAGTTTGAGAGACGCTGTCGGCGTTAACGATGTCCGTCGTAAAACGCGACGTGGACGCAACCGACGAGGGGGAGGCCAGGCGTTGAGAACGAGGGAATTAGCGACGGTCAATTAGGTCGTTGTTAATTCGGTGTACGGCGCGCATACGTGCGTGCGTTAAGGCATATGCGAAGGCGGATCTGCATTTCGTGTGTTCCCATGCCCACTATCCCGATTTCACATGTGTCCCGTGGCACCGGAATATGTCCGTTAGCGAGGGAAACCTTGCATCAGCCTGAGAAGATTCCACTGAATTCGACGATCCGTTCGTACAACGACCTCGTGAAATTATCAACTTTATCAGGTGCTGACTAAACCGGTGTTAAAACTCATCATAAATCGAGCAATTGTAGATATTTGACAAACATACAGACGATTTAACCGAGCGACAATGCAAAGCTGGTGCTTCGTTGTTTCGATCGTCCCAGTATAGTTCTTGGTTGAACCGAATTAGGACGTGGAAAATTCAGTTTTGTAGGTAAATTGGTTATGCAGACAGGATTAGAAGAATGGGTTATATACACGCACGTATTGTTATTAGATAAATGGTAAATTGTTCTTGATTGTTCAAATTATTGCTGAACCAGCTTCTCGTCTTCTGCAAAACGGATCCAGATGAAACGTAACTCTGATTTTCTTGTCTGGACACTGAGCTACACACGCACAAGAAGAAGGAGAAAATAAGATTAAAAATTCGTTCGGTAGTTTGTACGTGATGCGAGGAGAAATAGAGAAACAAACGGGCAGACAAAAATTCCAAAGATTAGATCTTTCGACTCCGTAGCTTATGAGCTGTTCCTGGATGACTGTTTTATCTTCTTTATTGAATGCACGGACACAATATTTTTGGTGTTTTATTATATGTATAAATAGAAACGTAGACGATCATAAATACAGCGTTTCTCAGAACAAAGCATTTTGAGACTATGGTTATCGATACAAACCTGACTAATATTAAAAAATGGAATTAAAACTCTCAATTCATCGACCAACAATTTAGTCGATTTATCATTTTATTTCATGGACTTTCTCCATAAACGACCTTATATGTATCAAAGTTCCAAGTGCTTCTAATTCGATAATCGATAAAGAATTGTATTATCCCAACGTTTCATTGCTGAATAATAATTCAAACGAAAGAAATAAAGTGTCTATACAGTGGTTTCAATTCGTGAGGTTTCTTTTCTCGTTGCAGGCGAGTTACGCCAACTGATCAAAATATACCGTGGAATATCGTTGGTAGAGCCGGGTCGACTTGCAGATTCGGTCATGAAACTGCCGATATCGATACGTTCTCTGGCTCGTTCCTTCCTTCCTCTTCTTCTTTTTTTTTTTTTTTTTTTTTTTATATTGCGGGAAGAGAAGTTTCTACGAGGAACATTCTACTCGACTCCCGCAGCTAGACGCTTTCGAATTAATTGCTACGTGAATGAACGAAGTCGGGTTTAGTGAATGGACCAATCAGAGCTCCATTTCTGCACTGGTTCGCCGATCCCCGTCTGCACTCGTTAGTCAATTAAACTTCGTAATTATAGTTGGTACGGAGGTTCGGCGGGACTGGCAAAGGCATGTGACGTAGTATGACTCACGACGGATGTTACAAACTGTTCGATATTTTACGCAAATATCCACTGTTAATCGTATCGTTCATGTTCATATTAATACAATGCCTCTTCTAAGTACAGTGACGGATAAAACAATGTTATTAAACTAACGTTTGCACTAAAATTTGTTTACCATATTGGTAACAGTCATCTAATCTGTTGTGTGTCTTATATTTATTCGTCGCCCTTATTAAATATAAATCCGTTTTGTAAAATTATTATGTCTTTTATGCTTTTTTCTACTGTACGGTGGAGTTAAGTTATTAGAACTTATTGGAAGGAAAGTTTAGTTAATATCCGTATTAAATGAACTTTCGTTGATTGAATTCGTTTATCCGAACGCTAGCTCCTATTACGCGAACAAAAAATAATAGGTAGCGGAGAAGATTGATAAACTCTTATTGTATGAACTCCAATTATATAAACTGTTTGTCCACAGACAAAACCAGATAAATGGGATTTCATTCTAACAAACAATTCTGAAACGTTATGAAAGCTATAACGAACGAGCCTTGCTAATAAAATCAAGAGGCTACAACGAACCTTTGAGCGTGATGTTATAACGGAAGAATATTATCGATTATATTTTCCTTAGTAGTCAAATCCTGTTCTCAACAAAAGGTCTCATTTTCTTATACTGTAAAATCCATCTATAATACCTGTCGGTGGAGTCGAGTGGTTTTCTCGCTTTCTGACTTTCCTTATCAAAATGCAAAGTTAACCGTTCCAGTTTACACTAATTCCACTTAACTTACTTTCCAGTATATCTCAATTTATAGAGTTGATCAGCGTAGCTTTTACGACTAGCTTATGAATGGGAGTTTATTGTATTCGTCTGCATTCACTTGCCCCTTGCATCGATAAATCAAAATTAAATCTGCATCCCGCACGCTTTTGTTATCTTGCGTCTCGTTATATCAACCGAAATAAGGGGTTATTGTGTCTCGTGTGAAATGTTCGTGCGTATCTGCGTGTCGCGATAGCGTGTGCTCGTTTCGCCGATTTATTGACATTATTTATCAGTGGCGTTGACACTAATACTAAAGAAATATTTATGACACGCAATTTTTATTCTCATTATTATATATTATATTATATAAACGAACCACGTATTTGTTTCCGTGTGAGTCAAGCTTCTTGGCTGGCGTTGAATCTCATAGATCTTTGGTTCTCTTCGCGCGAGTCGAAGCATTTTCCGGGGACGATTCAGTCGCATTCACCGGATTAATTTGCGCCCGAGCAACGCGAGCGTGAAATCGATTTATCAGACCCATTCTCCCCTATCGGCCTCCGTCTGCAACCAACGATTCTCCTTCAGCTTCGGCGCATCTTTCCCGCTGGCGCAACTACGGCTAATACGCTCGCGGATGGAATCTCAATGGCCGAGGCGCGCTTCGTCCTTTCCTGTTTTCACCGTTTTTAATTCGCTAATTCCTTTGTTCCGTAATCCCCTTTGTCAGGTTTTTCTCCTCCACTGGAAATCTCCTACAACATCCAGATCCCTTCTGTATACTTCGTTTTTGCTCCCTTTTTTTACCACCCTCTGGATACAGAAATTAGTTCGTTAACGATGTTTGGTCAATGTTTCGTGTTCTTGCTCTTCTTCTCGGCTTTTTTTTTCTATCGTGATTACATAGTGAATCGATTTTAAAAGACCGGTAGATACGAAATATTGGCATCTGCGTGTATGTGCAAAAGTGAAATACGCAAACTGCGGATATTTGTGCATTTATGAGAAATTTTAAAGGATAAGCAAAAACGTATAAAATACACATAATATGCTAAAATATGTAAAATATTCAAAACGAAGTACTCTTTATGAGATTTAACGAGTGAAATAAATTGTTATACAGGTTCCATTTCTTTACGTTTGTTAATAAAAATCCGCAGTTCGGATAGGCATAAATTACGTAATTACGATATTCCAACGATGTTTCGAAAACAAGATTCTAGGAAAGTTCTCTATTCTCAGATTACCTAGCCTTTAAGATTCAGATCAGATAAGCAGGATTTTTTCCAAATTTAGAAAATTGCCTAAGATAAGATAAGGAGCGAAAATTAAAGATTAAAGAGTATTATTTAAAATTTAGAATGACATATTTCTAAAGTATGCCAACATTTTTACAAATCCTTTACGAATACATCATAAAAAACATTCTGAAATCTCATTAGCACTAACGAAGCACGGTTATCGCGAATATAATATAGGTCAAATTTGAAACGAGCCTGAAAATATATATAACAGTTACAAGATATTTACTAAAAGTACGAAAGAATAGTCAATTATTCGTTGTATTAATAATCTGCGATATACAGAGAGATCATCTGTAACATTAATCGTATATTTAAAAACACACGTTGGAAAAGGTGCCCGACTTTTAATTAATTTTTATTACTTTATTTCTTATTGCAAAAGCACTTTCATTTGATTGCCGAGTTACAAAGAGGTTGATTTCGGTGAAATCAATTTTCAACGAATCCCCTGTTCGTTCAACTGTCGAACGAATCTCTGTCAAAGCGCGCGTAAATCTGGCTGACCGAACACGCGATTAATCTTGGCACGTGGATTTATACGAACATGTACTACCGCGCAATCGGACGCACTCTTTTTTTCCAAACGCGTATCGAAGACTGCAATTTTACTGGCGAAAGAGAATGAGATGGATAAAAGGAAAAAGAAAGGAATCAGTTTGCGGCATATACCGGTCACAGGCGAACAAAGTGAAACGAGATCGAATATTCGACGAACGAAATCATACCGGGATTTTCAAAGCTCTCTGTGTTCCAAGATCAAGCAGAAAGTTTCCTATGAATCGATACACCATGTTGGAAAGGAGAAAAAATTCAAATGCAATAGGAATCGGACGTAAATGTTGGGCTTTCGAATCCTCTATATGCTGTATTCACTCGAGCGTGTAATACCGCCGAGTAGAAGAGGGTGGAAGCCATAGAAAAAATCGGAAAGCTTCCGTATAAAGATCTTTCTCAATCAAAATCCCTTCGTGTTCTGTGGATTATACACTATCGTCCGTAAGTACTTGAACTCTTCCAAATGATTGCAAATACGGTGGTGAATAAAAGAAGGTTTATTGTCGATACATAATGAATTTTAATAACTTTTATTAGTAAACATTTCTCGCGTTAAGAGAATAGATCGTATTAGTATATTTAAGCAAAGAATAGGTTAAGTAAATTTATGGCTAGGTCAGCGTATAAATGATTTATGTAAATATACAAAATACGGAGGGATGAGTATAAAGAAGGCAAATTCATCTCTGGACCGAAATAAAAATAGATTATTATTACTAAAGATTTTTCATCATTTTGGTAACAAACATCTCTTTCCTGTCCCATATTATATATTTTCCACTGTACTTATTAAATATAAATCCATTTCGTGAAATTAAAGTGTCTTTTTATATTTCTTACTTTATGAACTTGCTTCTCACTGCCATTGTATATGACTTATATCATGGAAAGATTTAGCTATCGGCTAATATACTTACATTCATGATCTCTTTTCCAGTTGTGCCGCCAGTTTGTCCCGTACTCAAATACCCTGTACGACTTCTAGTTATATAAATTACTTGTTTCCCGACGATATATAGCAGCGGAGTTCTCCTATATCCACGAAATATTCAGAATCGGGTCGGCACGCATACACAGAGACTGCGTCGATATTTCTGATGCTCGACGGGAGCAGGGCAGACGCGGTGTTTTCCTACTCCAGAAATAACGTCGCGTTTCTCGTCTCTACTCCTCGACGTTCCCTTTTCCCTTTTTTTTTTCTTCCTCCCTCTTTTTCTTCGTCGTTTTCCCTTTATTTCCGTGCCGGTTTCTGGTACCCGTTAATTCTCACTTTCTACTCAACGGCGCGCGTCAACGGAAGCAGATTTCTTAATGAGACGAATGCAATAATAAGGAAAGCTATCTGAAGACGCGCAGCTCGTTCGATCTAGAGTACCTCGAACGAAAGGATCCGACTAATTCGGTTGTGTATTAATGGACTGCCACGGATAATAATTCTCTGCCCGTTCGTACTATCGACTCGCTGAAAATTCTCTCAAATACCGGACGAGCAACGCCCGTGATTAATTATTTCCGCGTCTGCCGCGATTCCACGTTGAATTCGCGCGTTCGACCGTTCCTGGCAAATTCGACGAACGTTCCATCGCTTGCACGTAACCTCCGAGCCACGCTGAGACTTTGACTCGTTGCCTTCGAGTCGTTTAACTCTTACATCGTGCGATTAATTTCAATTTTAAAAGAAGCTCTCTCTTCGCTTCTTGAAATATATTGGCAATACATGTATGTTACTAATCTAACAGCTTTGAATCGTTTCAAGTGAGATTCGTTTGTCTTTACTATTATACCTTACCGCGTAAACGTCTTTACTTAAAGTACAAACGTAACTCCATATTTTACACGATTTTCATCGAATAATAGTCTTTACGAACATCTGTAAAAATTCATATAACATCGTCAAGCATTCTAAATTAAGATTGTCATTAGATGAAACACGAGATTTCGTTAATTTTACAATTATCTACAAATTTCTAGTTAAACGACAATGCGGCTAGTTGTTCAATCTCGTTTCACCAACGAATTAAGGATAAACAAAGACGACGAGCCTCGAAGATAGAGACGAAGTTGGAAACAGAATTCAAGCGGATTTCACGTTCAGGAAAATCGTGGGTGGACTGTCCTCGTCATTATCTTCTCGTCTCTCGTATCTACTTTACCTCGGATAACGTATCTTCGTTATTGCCGTGTCTGTTTGTACGTCGACCGATGAACGCTTCCGGTCTTGCAGCAACGTTTCTTACGAAAATGATTCGTTGTTTGAGAAACTCTGTGCACTTGAAGCTGTTCGAGGATCGCGAATGGCCCAAGCGAGTGATTAATCGAGATGGTAATTAGGCGGTGTTAAGCCTCGCGATGGATAGTCGACGACACCGATCGACGATGGAATAGTAAAGTTTCGAGGATGCGGCTAGCAGCCATTAGCGGGATAAGAGCGATCGAGAAACGCGGTGCTTCCGCTCGAGTAATGGCTTTCCGATAACAAGACCAGAATCATCGCTCTTCGTTTCTCAGAGTCGCGGTATAATTATTTTCGATTTTATTAATTTCCATCGTATCGATGCGCTGTCACGCCTTGTTCCACTGGAAGATGGGCGACGATTCTAACCCATCCATCGTAGAGGAAAGAAAAGCTATAAATTGTTACGATTTATACTTATTACGACGATACACTAATCATTACATGTATCCTACTTTAAAATCTCCTATATAGAGATTGCATATTATCCAATTAGGTAAATAATTATATCTGAAATATGCAGATGAAACAACCTTTTCTTTCATTTTTTTTTTAAATTTGCAATATGGTTATCGCGATGCATCGTCGTTTTAATTCACGGTAAAATGGTTAATGATGGGTTTATTGGAAAAAAGAAACGCGCCAGAACCGAGCCAATATATAATAAAGACTGCGGATGTTCATACAAATTCATATTCTTATGACTACAAACTGACTTGTTTATCAGCGAAGACGAGTGAACTCGTCTTTTGGATTAATAATCTTTTAGATACAACTATTTCGTTGTTTACTGATTTCACATTTTTTAATGTTCTCTTAATGTTCTATTAATGTTTTATTAATGTTCTATTAACTTTTAGTCTTCTCTCAAAAATAAATGATATTGTATTTATACTGGTAAGAACTAAATTCTACCCAATAAAAATTAATTCACCTTCGTTTATGTGTCCAAAATGAAGAAAAATGTATTGAAACGACATGTAGTGAAATTTTATAATAACATAAATATCTTCTTTAACGATAGCTTTTATGGATTGGAACAGTAATCGAGAAAAAATATTTAATTGAATTAATCAATCACGAGATCTTTATTATCACGACATATGCTGTGACAAGCATATAGTCTGAATTGCCGTATATTTTTTCAGTGATTGAAAAGATTCAAATCCACCGATATTATATTTAATATATCGACAACGGTTTCGTATTATTCAAACATGTAACGTAAAAACACATTCATAATATTTTGTTTACAGCATTCATTGTCTTTTTGTAATGTTTTATTTAACAGTAGTCAACATTTTTATAGGATACCACACGAAGCTCAAATTGTTATGATATACCATATCAAGTTTCTACACAGCCCACACGGTTCCAAAGCGGATGTATAATCAGAAATATTTTAATGAATTTTTAATGACTTTCCGTAAAGTAATTTGCTAACGCTTATGAACTGTGGTGTACCCGTCTGTCGAGGGACACTTTATCGGAATAGAAACATCCTGGCTAAATTCGTGGTATGAAAGATGCACCAACCAGTGCTTTGATATAATCAAATAATCAAACTCGGGTAACTTTATATTTAACCTTATATTTTTTCGCGTTGTTTTTCACCGGACAAAGGCACGTGTGTTTTAAACTCGGTACGGTGTATGATCACGGAAACCGTGCTTGATTAAACAAGCGACGCGTTCTACACGCCTTTGATAACGTTAATAGAACGGGAGCTGTGATTTTTCGTTTGAATTTTACCCTGCAATAGATCAAAAGGGAAAAAGAACGAAAAAGCAGAAAACGGCAATAATAAAAGAGGAGAAATAATGCAGGAGGACGAGATGAAAGAGTCGGCGGTGTCGGGAAGGGCGGTTTTAAAGCTACGGTTAGGACGCCGTTCACGAGATTAAGAAACAGTTCGCGGACGACGCAAGGACGCTAAAAAAGCTAATTAGCAAAAAGCGGCGGGGAGGGAAACGCGAAACGGTGCTCGAAGGAAAGTGCTCCAGGATTCTTGAAAGAGCTCTTATGCGTTCAGGACGCGTAGTAGCGAGAGCGGGGCGATGACACACGCCCAATATAAAACGTGATGGTGTACGTGCGAGCACGCACTTTCACGCACACCTACGCAAGTAGCCAAGCAGCCGGCATCCCTCCGTATTGCTCCCTCTTTCTTTAGTCGTTGGCCTGGCTCTCTTTTTCTACGTGTCGATGCACGGAGTGCGTTACACTTCGTGGAAGCTCGAGGTTACCGAATGGGGACCGGCCCCAACCCGGCGCCGCGCCGCCGACAATTTCGGGGATTCGAATCGGCCGGAACGCGACTTGTATCGATCTCTCGCTCTCTCTTCCTTTGTATACAATTCACCGAAAACTACCCGCTTTCCCGCGAGTCCCGTTATCTCCTTCCTTTTTCCCTTTTTTTCCGATTCTCCAGGGAGACTTCCTTCCTTACAAGGGCTACGTCAGACGTGACTTTCGCTACGGATTTCAACGAAATTTGGTATGGCCACTGATTCGCTTCTATACGTAGAACAAATAGGATTGGAGATACACGTGTAACATCATTAACGACCACATTATGATAGTTCTCCCTTGCTTCGTCTTGTCGATGTTAGTGGGTTCACCACGCTGCCACTCACGTCGACAGTACTAAAAATGGCCTTAGATTTTGTAACTCTGTCACGAGAACTTGTGACGTTATGAATGGAATTACACGTTCTTTGACCTCGCCCATGATCGCATACGATCTGCCCCAAAAGTAATTAATCTTTGATGTAACTTGTTATATAATACTGAACTAAAACCCGATGGTATAAGCTAGTAGTAATTAGTAACCTTATCTTATCACAAAGTAATATATTGTTACAACGTGCAGGAGTCTTGGATATGTGGTTTATCAGGTACGAGAAATTATCGAATAACATGTTCCAGTATTCTAACATGGTATACGATTTGTCAAATATTTAATGTGCTTTCTTTCTCGTTATTTACTGGCTATCTGACATATATTTCTCGTTAAATCCTAGAAAACGGAGAAATCGTAAGTAAACGAGTCGAATGTGAAAAAGTATGAAGACCGATTTCAAACGGAGAGGCGAAAAAGCAGAGGCCTTGGCTGGCAGTCATGAATCATGATCAATTACACGCGATGCGGGCTAACTTGCAGCTAAATTACTAATAGGTGCCTCTTGATATCCCACCGAAGACGGATGTGCAGAGAATCATGGCAGAACGACGATCAATGATCTTTCTTTGATATAACTTTTACAACATAACTTAATCGTAATTCGCTATCATTATCGTCGACGATAATTAACATGGACTTGCGCTTATTATATATTATATATTGCTTATATAATTTTATTATATTTAACACATTATTTAACATTTATTATATTATATTTGATTTCTGTGATTTTTTGTTTTCACTATATGTTTGTTTATAGAGAATTATGTTGTTGGTGAAGAAGTATTTGATATGTAAAACGAACAGCGTATGAATGAACTTATGTATGTTACCGAAAAAGAAATCGGAATGTGATTACTAATAAACCATAGCCTGAATGGAAAGTTGACTGTTGCTCACTGATGAGTGATACGGCACTTCACGTGTTAATAAAAGGTGCAAAGGAAAGAAAAACCGTTCAACATCACGCGTCAACTGAATCATTCTCACATACTAAACCGGAAGAAGAAAAAAGAAGAAAAAGACAAAAGCGTATTTAGATGTAACGGTGCATGTTGCGCATACATGAAAGGAAAGCACGGAATTCAGCCATCTTTAATCCTTCACTTCCCATAGGATTCTATATGTATGTATACACCTTTCGTTTATTTTCAACATAAACAAATTAATAGTTTTTATAGGCTCTGGTGTATTCTATGTAGTCTTCTATCTAAGCATGTTCAATAATATTAATTCCTAACGTTATATGCAAAGTTCATTTTCCAATTGTTTTCTTAGTGTGAAGCTAAATTCTCTTACATTACATTAAAATAACTAAATATAGCAAAAGGATTTGTAACTCGTAGTAAGAATAAAGAATATACGATATATGATATCAAATATCTAATCTTCATTCAATATCCAGACAGATAATTTTCCAAATATTTCTACGATGAATTTATAATACAAATAAATATGAGAACAATAGTTAAGAAAGAAGGATTACTTCGGAGAAAATTAAAACACCAGCTACGCAATACCAACGAATTCAAACGTAAGCGCAAATACTTCCTGTTAAAAAACAAGCGTCGCACGAGAAACTTTCTTTTTAACTTTCGACTGCGACAAGCATTTTCAAGTTTCGAAGAACCGTTGAAAGACACGACGATGTCCATTCCCTCTCGCAACTTTTCCGTATCCGCGAGTATCGATCCGAAACACACTTGCTCGAGATTTCTCTGACTCATGCTGCAATTTCTCCAAGGATCGCCGTACCGCATACTTTTACGTCCGTTTAATTAAACAAACTTCATTCGCGTACAAAACAAAGATGAAATTAATATCTCATCGCCGGTTTGAATTTTATTAGCGTCCCACAATTCAATTCAATTCAATTTCCTTCCAGCTTTTATACACGGCAACATTCAAAACAGCTCATCAAGTTTCCATCTCGGTTTTTTCATGGAAATCATCGTAAAAAAGATTCGGAAGCGCTTCCATTAGATATACGATCTTTCACGCGCCGTATTTTTGAGCACGTACACTCGGCACGTGATCCGAAAGTTCCTCCAACCGATCGATCGATCGACCGATATTGAAAACGTACGGTCGAGGTTTTAAAAACTGCTGACCCCTGAAAGTTACGAAATTCCCCATCGAACCATCGCGAGCAACGAAATATGGAATTGGCAAGGAATGAACGAAATATGGAATTGATGCAATTAACGAAACACCGGGGAAAAGAGATGTCGATTTGAAGCAGAAATTGCCACAGGCCCCTTTAACGAGCGCCGCTCGAATTAATCTATTGATAAACTGCGGTTTTTTATGCAATTTCGCATTTTTAAAAGCAAAACGAAGGGAATGGAACCAACGTGTGTAGAAATTTATTTCGCTTAGTAAAAATTACAAAGATCGCTGCACACTAAATATTTGATATATTCTTGAATATTATATAACTCTGTATATTTTTGTACTTTTACAACGTACCATAAACGCATAAAAATCCACGGTTCACCTATTACGAACCAAGCAATCAAATAAGCTGTGGAAGTAATATAAACTCGACATTATTGACAAATATAAGTAAAATAAATTAGCTATATATCATTTCGTCAAAATTAAAAGAAGGATGTGAATACAAATGTGGAGAAACATATTTAGCTTCGAAATCAAATAAAAAGACAATTTTGGTAACATGAAGTTGATTGACACCGTAATGAATTCAAAAATTGTTTTCCTGTAAAAATATCTATACTCTTTTCCTTTTAATCTTAATTTCATTATGTTCTTAATTATAACCAACGTCGCAATTAATATCTCACATATACTGATCGTAAATATTA
Organism: Bombus muscorum; assembly: GCA_963971185.1. NCBI lineage: Eukaryota > Metazoa > Arthropoda > Insecta > Hymenoptera > Apidae > Bombus > Bombus muscorum. The sequence continues at coordinate 4,323,165 of OZ020141.1, forward strand.
GATAATGTTACTAAATATTAAAAGCGACGATTAATATATTGTATTTATACATTTCAATCTTTAATTGTTTTTTTATAAATCTGTTACTCTATTTGCATGATAATAAAAATAAAACTCTACATAAAGTGAAATCTGCTATATAGTTTTCCGATAAATACAACGAGTAGGTGTCCTAATATTTATAGCCAATAGTGCACGTGCGTAATTACTTCCTTCGATATCGTTTTCCATTAAACATCGACGCTCGAATGTTACTGTGACTCGAATGAATCGAATTCGCGTAACTTGTCTAATCCAAAGGAGGCTTAAGGCTGATCGTCTCGTTTGCCGACAATTTCCTCCTGTTGACGATTCTCTTTACAGGCGATTTCCATCTTCGCGTTTTCACGCAGTCGAAAACGCAGTCGGAAAATTGTGTACAAGTACGTACTTGGCGTACGAATAGCGAAGGTCTCTGAGACGTCGGAACATCGGTTCGAACGCGATAATTAACGCGAGTCGTCGCGACGCGTTCCTTGCATGTTAATCAACGAAAGTCCCGACAGAGTTTTGCAGCGAGGATGGCGCACGTCTGTGAGACACTATCGCGAGCCCGCCTATTTACAACGACTTTAATTAAACCGCGTTTCTTGCGAATGTCCCTTAATGACGACGCAGCGCGTAATTATGACAACGCTGGCGAACCCGATGTCCACGCGTCGCGTCGCCAGCAAAAATACTTCACCGCGCGCGACATTCGCGTGATAATTGAATAATCGATGCACTATATTAACCAAATCTCCACGCTATCGAGGCTTAAGCTAGGGAAAGATAAAATTCTTCGAGTCACGCAAAGATAATACTCGTTGTGACGTTCGAGCTTCTTTCTTCGAGCAGGTGCTCTTCGATAACTTTGTATTGAACAAAGAGATTACGTGGTTAACTCGGAGGCCAATCAGAACTTGGCGCGCTGCAGTATGTAAGCTTTTGGCCATCGAAGTTTTGCATCGTTCTGAAGTTTGTTCCAACGATCAGGTCACTTGTGGAGACCGAGAAGTTCGGCAAGTTTTCGAACCGATGCTATTTATAGACAAATTTTACATATGAATAATATTCCATTGTTTGAAGTTCCATGTGGTCCCATTTTTTCTACATATATATGTATTTTCTGCATAATGTTCGTATAGCTGCGTTTTTACCATTTACGTAGTGTCCAAACGAAAAGGAAGGGAAATATCGACCATTACGCAGGAACAAACGCGAGAATGCATGATTATTTAGCTATACGTAAATTCGTAACCAAAAATATCGCTAAATTCACGTTCCAATGGTCGTATTCTATTTGAACACATCGTTGGCAGTGTACCGTAAAATAAATTTTACCTCAGTTCTCGTACATTTTTGGAAAATATCTCGAATTAAGTGAAACGAAAAACGTCGATTCAGATCTCCCGCCCTCGATTTTTAAGAAACTAAGGATGTTGATTTTTGTCCTCCGTCAACGACTCGTTAAACAATATGATTTTACATATGCGTAAAATTTTGCCATAATTAACGTCAGCTCAAAAATTTTTCGAATTATGTACAACGTTTTATCTTACTGTCAATTCTTAGGCGCGCTTCCGGTCGATCACGTGGTTGGTTTCCCAAGATTCTGGAGGATGTAACCGCGACTCGGTTCGAGAACTTCCGATCACGTATTTGCGGCTTGTCGTAGGTCTTCCTCTTTACTACGTCGATAGAACAGGTCGGTGAAAAATACGACACCCATGCAAACACGATATCGTTGACCTGCCTTTATCGTCTTGTTCCCACCGGAAATAATGTCCTATTCGAATATTTTAACTCCTCGATGCGAACAACTCGTTCTGTTCGTTCGAAACGATACTATGTGTGTTGAAAAATCGCGTGGAAAGTTTCGTTCGAAGGAACGAGTCGACGATTGGACGAGGTTAACGGGAAGTTGCAGCATGGAGCGGCCAAGAGGTCAAACAAAAGCACACTCACGACGCAGGTAAGACGCACACGTAAGCCGGTCGACCGATGTCGACCAAGATATTACGAAGCCCTTCGACTTACGACGCCTTTCTCGTGTTCGCTTTAGGGATCTACATACGATGATGATTGCGACGGTCATTGGACATGACGCATAGTGTTTTAAAGTAGCTGTTCCATAGCGAAAAAATTACAATTTTGATCCATGTTCGCTACCATAATAGAAGGGAATTAAACGACCGCTAGAAATCATGTTTTGCTTCGTGTATTTTTGTAGAACGTATTTAACGATGCTTAGTATATATACTTAGCAGTTAAAGAAATGAAATTGCGAAGATACAGAAGAACTCGATAAACCACATTTTCTACCTTTCATAGGAGAGCATGTTATCAAAATTATCTTGCTACTTGATTTAGAGAGCAAACGGTGTATTTTTCCACCATACTCATAATTTTAAAACACAGTTTGCAGAATGTAGTTGTACCTTTGATTCTGCAAAGCTTCGACAATGTACAACAGATATATAGGTACGCCTTTCCATTTCTTTCCATTTTCAACCGCGTCACATTGTTCCGGTACCGCTATTATTCCTACAATCCTTATACCACGATTTTGTCATAAAGTGCCATTAAATCAAAGAAATCAATAAAAACAGTAAAGACATTTATCAAAATTTTCTCTCGTAATCCTTCGTGTGTAATTCGATGACCAGAGACTATAAAGCACCACATCCATCAGTCTTCGTAATCTCGTTTGCTTTTGATCTTCGCGCAGTTACAGATTCTAATAGTCGAGGGCCATTTTCGATCCCACTATCGTGGTGAAACCACCAGCCACCGCTTTGCCAAGTTTCCTACTTTAATCTCATAACGTAAATCGCAGAGAACGATAGAGGAAGACAGAGAGAAAGAGAGAGAAAGGGAGAAGGAGAAGGTACTAGCAAGAACGTGAAGCGAGCGTGTTCGAGCAATTGTCGTTACCACCGAGCGAGAACAATTGTACTCCTTTTACTTTGCATTCCGTGGTTCCTGACATTCTCCCGCAGACTATCAGCGAGTCACGCGTGACGCGTCGATACTCTTGGCTCCAAACCGCTCGTAACGTTTACTCTCGTTTTATTGCGATCGTGTACCGTTAGCAGAAGCGCATGTGTGTAATCGATGTCGCTCGGCGAACCTGGCACTTGCCAGTCACTATTTCTCGTTCCTAAATGCGCCTCCTGTGTATTAGCGGAACAACAAACCCTGCGCCGCCTGCGTGCACATCCAGTCGACGATGGAAAGTCGATAAAACGTCGGCGAAGCCAACGAACCTGGCACGTGAGTCATCGTCGTCTCGCACCTAACCGAGAGCCCAGTTAAATCGGCCGCTCATAGCGTGGCCAGTGGATTTTGACCGGTCGTTTGCCCGAAATTAAATCGTACATTATAAGTCAGACGATGTGGCAGTTTGGATTGGACTGGACAAAAGTACCGAATGTTTCAAGACGTTTTCTATATAGCGTGAAAGAATAGTCACCTTAAAACATATACGTAATAAGCGTTAAAGGAAGTCCCGTTAAATATTTTGCCCGTTTAAAAATACCTTTACGATCGTTAAGAAATATGTACAGCGATGGCGAAAAGAAAGTTTACAGTTTAAAGAATAAAACGGGAGAAACGATATAATTTCACAAAACTGAACTATAATTGACGAGAGAAATGAATGTAATATGATATAGGTCTGTGATAGATGAGCGTTTAGCACGAAAAATATGTTTAATATAAGTTTTATTTATACTCATGTAGGTACAGTTTCACATATTTTAAACTTTCTTCCGCCACTGTACTTGCGCTCAATATCTTGTAGCTTCTACGTAAGTTTTCACATTTGTTTCAAACTTTACCAATATCACCATGATAGTTGATGATCGTCACGAGTGCGTTGAGTGCTGATGAAATTCTAAAATGTTTCGTATAATACACGTGCTATATTCGTTAAAGTTATTTACAAGAGTAAATACTTTCCTCCCTAAACGTGTCAAATTATTATCTCTTTCGACCATGACGCTTGTAAACTTCAACTACTGACCAATTTCACGACCTCCTATTGTCTCCGCCATCTTCCAAATTCAATTGGAATTTCATGGCAGTAAGAACCGTGCACTTGTTGTTAACAAAGTCAGCAACGCGAAATAATTGAACTTTATTTGAGATGTTTTGAAGTGAATGGGAGGAAATGCTAGAGGGAGCGGCGAACGATAAAACGTGTTAAAAAGAGAAAAGAACTCGCGATAGGTAAAAAGTTTAACGGTTCAGCTAGTCTTTTTCCCATTAAATTCATCGCGGCGCTGTTAATTTCGAGTTAATTGGCCCCGCTTTTGTCAGCAAGTTTCGCCAGACCGTCTCGAAACAACAGAACTTTCATCTGCGAAAGTATGAAAAACCGGCTGCGAGTTTAATCGAGAAACCAGATTAACGAGCGATTTCACGCTTCTACAACGGCCCCCCGAACGATTGTCCGTATTAGTCAGATTTTTGCCAGAGTCTGTTCTTCTTATCAAAAGGAAAGAGATAAAACGGGGAAAGAAAGGAATAAGCTTAAAATGTGAATTTTTTGACGAAAAGCTCGCAGCTACTCTGCACTTCCGTAAAGCCACGACCTTTTCCTATTATTTCAGCCGGTCGGAGTGTGTCCGGGCTAGATAGCAGAGAACAGAAATCCAGGAAAAACCAGCCAAGCCGCATCTGCTTTTTACGATAACGTGGAAGAAAACGAGAAAAAAAGAAAAAGAGAACAACGTGACGTTATAAAACGGTTGAAGCTTCCGGGACGTACGATCCACTCGGGAAAGTATCAATTTCGTATTATCGGCAGAAACAGAGTTGATAGTTTTGAAGGTGTATCGAAGATACACTCACGTTCATAAATGACCCAACATTTGCCTACTTTGGGCAAATGATCATTGGAACGTACATAATTTTAATATCACAATATAGAATTGTGCGTGTTTTAATTCGACTGCGTAACTTACGGATAAACAATAAAATTAATCGAGAAAATCGTGTCTATCGATCGTTTTAACAATAATTTTCTCGGTAACAAGCATAACATATATGGCGATATACACGTAAAATAGGAAGCTCTAGCTATTTAGAAAATTCTTCTTTTTCCATCAATTCGAGAAACGAATTATTAGTAAGCAGAGCTAAACTGTGAAACAAATGAAACCGGAAATGACGCAGGAAAATGTGAAATATCGACGCGAAGAAACGATTCAATTATTGTTACCGTCGTCGTGATTTATAGCGCAATAAACGATAACAGGCTTCGTTCAACTGTTGCCCGGCAATAGCAATGAATTTCGCGATTTAACCGGTTCGCCGTTTCAGGGAATATTGCAGCTTTGGCGAATGGAAACGCAAAGCCCGCGATTCCCTTTGCTTCCCTTAAAATTCGGGCAAATTGAAAGCGACTCGAAGAGAGGCTTGGCAAAGCTCGTCTCTGACAACCGTTGCAGACGTTGCGATTAATAATAATCTTCCTTTCCACTTTCTTCTACTACTCATTTTCTCTTGTTATTCTCCGCCACGTTGCTGGCTGTACGTACTTTCTCTTGTGTTCCGTATAAGGAAAAAATCGAATAAAGAGTAAGTTTGAAGAATAAAGCTTATCAATTTAAAAAATGGCAAAATCTGTGGAAAAAAATTATTTGAAAAAAAATTTATTGAAAGATTATTTATAATTATGATGTGAAAATGAACTGCTTGTACGACTTTCCACAGTTTCTATCCATAAAAGAGTTTCTATTCTCTGCATTCAACTATCATCCAAGTATTTTGCATCACGTGAAATTGCTCAGGTAAAAAATTGAGGTTGAAAATGATGGTAAAGAAATTCGTCGTATACTGTAAACATGCAGAACTAGCAGAGGATTAAAACTAAAAAGAAAACTTTCATTGACAATAAGAGTGTTCCGTTTTGCAATTAATTATTACATTGTTACAAGATTTTATTTATATACTATTATATTTTAGAAGATTTTGGATTTATTTCTAGTCACCTAATGATTTTCTTGTTTCGAAGTATAAAACTAGTGCGTGACCTACTAACACGTGAATAAAAAATCTAGTCGGTGTTGCTCGTAAAATTTTAACGATCGCGTTAACGAAAGAAAAAGATACAGTTTTACATTATAAGCGTGCCAGATCAAGTCACCAGCCTTCGACTTTTCGAAAAATGATCTACATAATTCGTCCAGCTGTCGGCCATCAGGCTCGTGCCACGAAAATTTACTCTCTCGTCATTCATGATACACTATTCCCATTTCCTCTTGCCATGCCGTTACGAGAATGACTGATTCACCACACACGAGGACTATGGCAATTATAAGAACGTAAGATCAACTTTTCGTTTACACTTCTATTGATTTAGAAGAATCAAATTTTTTTATGCGAAGGTTTCATTTAATCGTCGCTAAGAGGAATGTACTTAGAAAAAAATGAGATTGTTTGACTATTCCTTACAATAATTTATCAAACGATACCGCTAAAGCTATTTGGATTTTTTTCGAGACACTTTCTATAGGGAACAGCGAGTTGAGAACCATTTTTCTAGACGTGCGTGCCGATTAAGATCGACAGATGGGCTACGAACGATCGAGACCGGCTAGGGATGCAGGTAAAACCGAACAATTCGTTGGAAATGAAGGAGTCCAGGTGCGAATCTGTAAACACCGGAGGGAAGTTTCCATAGAACGCAATGAGACATTTGAAAAGAATTCAGTAAAAATCGGTCAAGTTGGTACGAGACCAACACGACAGAAAATATCGTTACCACCAAAGATACATTTTACAAGAAGAGCTAGAATTCAACTCGTATTAATTCGATCGCCAACCATTTGATTCCGAAACATCTGCCCTCTCTCGTTCCTCGTAAGCTGCCTTCAAGCGGACTATCATCTTTCGTTCAGAGAATATAATCTAACGGGTGAAAACGATGAACCTCACTAGCCCTTTCAACATATATTATTAACTTATATAATATGTTTTTGTTGAAGTGGTCATTACTTCTAAGAAAACTCTACATCTGGTCTTTAGTTTTCTCAAGTACTGAAGCCATCGACAGCGCATAGACAAAAGACTGCGTCGAAGGCAAACCATATTCGGTAGACATGCAACGTTGGCTTCAGGGTTTTTCAGTCTTAGGGTAACACTGTTAGCGTGCGGATCTGGACCAACTCACATTGTATTCTACACTTTATACTTTAATATTCAATATATATATATATATTTATTTTTATATATTATATATATATTTTTTTCTATCTTACAATTTATCCAGGCGTTCCTTTGTATTCACATACATCTAATAACTTCAACAGTTTTAATTGTCACAATTTCAATTTTTGAGTGTAATTTTCGATATAATTGATACATTACATATAATGCGTTCATTTAGGAAGATAAGTTAATATCGCGTTAATATTTTCGTATAGGCCAGATTCTACTGTAATTCGATGACTTGCGATATATATGAAAGTAAAGCGGTAGCTTTCGATCAAACACTATATACTCAGAAAACATGCTGAATCATCCTTTGGAGGAAAATTTTCTTAAGGAAAAGGTGGTATCGGAGAGCGGAAAACGGAAGCTTTCGAACCACGAGACATCCTGCAGCGGTTAGAATCCAGTCGATTGAATTTAAAAACGTCCTACTGAATCTACTTTTAGGCGAACAACCCTACGAGAAATACTACGATCGTTGTCACGACGGGAATAACTTGACAGAAGAAACAGACGCGACGATGCTCTGGCCACGGATCTATGGAAAAGCGTTCGTTCGCAATGCATCGACCCCTATTCTAGTTCGATGGTCTACTTACTATTCTTGCGACACGACAAGTATCTATGCTCTCATTCGAGCATAGATACTCGTCGTTTCACTTATCATCGAAAACGAATAAAAATTATCGCCCACTCAACAGCAAGCCATCGAACCAACAACGTTTGGTCGTACATCCTTTGATGCTGTACAGCGTGCAACTAACATATCAACGTCAGTAGCACGCATATCTGATATGAATTGAAACGAGCTCTTAATGGATACCGGAGGTGATACGTAAATCTCAGTTCATAAGTATTATGACGTCTTTTAGTTGCATATAAAATATGATAATTATTTAAATTACCAAAGAAACGATTAATCGATCTCGGTTTTGCATTATTTTGCAAAATAACCATTTGTACTTAAGAACGACACGCGTTAGTTTAAACAATCTTCTAACATAAACTTCACCGAGAATGTTTTATATGAATTAGGCGAGAAACGTAGTATATATACATATATGTATAACCACTATACACGTGTATATAACAGTAGTGTCACACCAGATTCAAGGTTGCACTCGATTGCTTTCCAATAGATTTCCCAATTTTCTGAATCAAGGAACACAATCCTGCACAATTTCTATAAACACGATGAACGCGGAAAATCGAATTGAACATCCAAATAGTCTTCAGCAAATAGTCTAGCTAACAAATAGAGTGATTCAATTTATGACATTGAATCACGCTTGGATGGAAGACTTGCAGTCGGATGCCTTGGTGAAACGAAAAAAGAAGAGACGTTTCGGTAGTACGGTTTCCAAGATACAGTCTAGACTAGCAGTCGCCTTAAGAATGTGATCCATTGTTAAGCCGAGAATAGATTTGGATCACGTGGCAACGCCAGTCTTCCTCTCAGGCTACGCCACACCCTTCTACAGTTCTTTTCTTTGTGAAGAACTGAAGAGTAATCGGGAAACCAAGGGACACGTGGCTACCACAAACGGATGAACACGACGGTGGGATTACAAAAACTATCTCGATCGATCGATCGATCGATGTGAAGATCCGAACGATCCGACGACGTATTGTGTGAGTCATAGAAGTCATTCGACGTTCTTGGTAGCAAAGTCCTTTTCATTTTATCCGACGATATGAATCGAAAGCTGGGCAACAGAGAAAATTGCGTTGTCATCTGCGAGGAAAGTATTATTACACCGGGAAAATTTATGCATTTTTGGAAAATTCCAAAGCTGCAAAAATGCACAGAATTCGCGTAATTGCGGAGCAGGAAAAACAGAGATGGCACAAAGAAGATGATAAAAACTTCGGCCTTCTTCAGTTTAGAAATGGTAGATAAAACCTTTTTGCTTAGGATGGTCGTATATTTAATACAGCGACATTTTAATAATATAATAAATATACCGAATTAAATATGTAAATTTTACTAGTGAATTTTATACATTTGTGCACCTGCAAAGTTCTCAAAAATGCATAAACATCTTGGTTATCGGGATTTGATTTTTACTCTTTTCTCGAATTAAGTGACAGCGAAGTGAAAGAAAGTAACGTGAAAAGTAACGAAGATTTCCACGCACCTTAAAAACGCTCGTCTTCCTGACAAACGCTGTTTCCTCTTTGAACGTTCGTTCTTTCCTTTTTTCTATGACACATCGAGGTGTTCCGTCGCATTTGACGATGTAAGTACTACTCGAACCGTAAAATGATTCTGGGAAGAAAGAACGTGACCTCTCGTGCGATGATTCACGCAACGTGAAACTTATTGTATCTTTAGTCACGCGTGATGAGCAGAACTATGGTCGAGAGAGGAAGAAGAATATGTAATTCGGAATCTTTCCGAGAACTCCTCAAGACATCGGACATCCGCAACACGGCTTCGAGTTCCGGACTAACGGACGATCTTGAAACATAGAACGCTACTAGAATTCCCTAATCAGAGATAGCACATCAGAAAATTATTTCACTCTCATCTAGCAGAGGTTCTGCTCCTCATCGTCACGAGTGTTCAATATTTTACTTGATGGATAAGGCGAAGAGTTAAAGAATTTTTATCATTACGCGATACTAAAATTCATTGACAAAGTAAGATTGTTTGCAGACCGCAACCCCTATGTTTACGATTTCAGTATCTTTCAGTTTGTCACGGTCATAGAAATTAAATAACACTGCCGAGGAGTCTCAAGCTTTAACATTATCATCGTTTGATGAACCAGAATCAAGCAAAGCGGAGTGATAAAATGCGTATTAAATATAGACTCTGTATCAAGGCCTACATTCTATTTTTATGGTATCAAATTTTCGTATTGATGCGAAAATATTATTAAATACAAAGTTTAATATACGTTTTCAATTAATTAGAAGCTTGTCTTGGAGTTTGCTACCACCTACGTAATCTTTTTGTAATAAATCAACTCATGGAAGTAGGTAATTTAATTTTTTTTAAATTGAACATTAACCGTGTACTTGTTTAATGAAATTAAGAAATTGATCAAATATGCAGCTCGTTAATAGTCGGAGAGTTGAAAGTATCTCAATTGTATTCAAATGCATCATCGAAAGCAATGATACTTATAGAGAGTTCAAGGGAACTTTTTCACTAGGAACGGCGATCTTTTTGAAAACAAATACATCGACCACTGGTTCGACTTTACGAGAGCTATAAAGACGGAGTAAAGATAGACTTCTGATGAGGAGAAAGATTCGTGGAATCTGGTTGATGTTTGGCTGGTAAAGTTTCAACGATGAATACGAGAATCTAAAAGAAGTGGTTGCTAAAGTATAAAGAACGCTTTGAAAAGTCAGCTCTCGCATTGATTCGACTCGAAGTATAAAGATTGCTACTTGTGATTCTGACAGATTTCAACAATCCAGGTTTTCGCAATTCTAGCTAATATACGAAATGGTGCAATTCGATCGTTTGATCGTATCTTTTACTGTTCTCTAGTAGCTACTTCTCTGTAGTAGCATCTTTTTCTCATCTTAAGAGAATTCTTAACCGAATTCTACCTATACCTAAAAATTGCCGAACTCAATGACCTATTTTCTCTTAGATTACTCAAGTTATTTGCATCAAATTATGACTGAATATTCGACTGGTCGTACTAAATAGATTAACACTAGAAATACCACACCGATCAAATTGATTAGTTTTACAATTTTATTTTAAGATTCCTACTCCTTGTTATATTTTTTCCCCGCAATGATGCAATGACTTTCGTAACGATAACTAAAAGAATAATATAATGAATTTTATTGTGTTTTTTTACGTATTCCAAACTGAAAATAGTTTTGTATCGAGGCTACTTATACCAATATCAGACAAAATGACTGGTACTTGTCAAAGTGTTAAAGGGTCCTGCAATCTGTTTATGGAACCCCAATTAACCAGTTTCCTCGTTTTATACAACTTCCCACACGTTTTTAAAATTTTTACTGCGTATCATTCAATATGACGATATCAGTTACCAGGAAAATTCCGGGTCGATCGCTAGATCGCTAGATGCTAACACTAGAAATACCACACTAGTGAAAATGACTGGTTCAACGATTTTAGAAATGTGTCAACCCTCGTTTAGGTATCATGGCCCCAGATGGATTAATAATACCAAAAATGTACTACATAACATGGAATTCCTTCCGTAAGAAAGTAATGAATCAATAAATATAAAAATATTCTATTATTACATATTTTTTGAAGACCTGTCATTTCCACTGGTTTTGGTAGAAATAGCTTCGTGTTAACTATCGGTAGTTCTAGTGTCAAATACACGAATCTTTTTTAGATGTACTTAGTAAATCGTTTATAAAGTGACGAGTGGCCTGTTTTTACATATGGACCTACTATGTCAATTTAATAGTACAGTAACTTCGTATGATTTGTCACAAACATTTCTTTCAATTTTTAAAGAAATTCAAAACAGTGGAACAACTCTCTTAAAAAGTGTTTTACCTGTTTGTCTGGTTTCTTAAAGGTAAATATTACTTAATTTCACAAGTTTATATTTATCAGAAGGAAATGGTATAAAGAATCGTAAATTCCAAATAATAAATAAATTCTACGAACTAATATTTATAACATAATCGTTATTCTCTATACTTTTCGATTTATGGCGTTAGAGCAGTATGGTGTCTGAGTAGCTTAAGTAACCCTATCCTACTATATCGAGTAAGATTTGATTCTTACGACAAATCGAACCGCGCTACATTCTCATAAAAGTGTGAAACGCTCTTCTCATAAAAATTCTTCCCTGCGTTTATCTCGACAGAGACGCGAACTAGAACTCAAAGGAAATGTCTTCGAGGTGGTCGCATTTTCTGAACGAACTCGACCAAAAACGGATTCCACGATATCCATTTTCGCTGAGGGAACTTTGAAGCGTGGGACAACGCTAGAGAAAAATCAACGTGTCGTATAATTTTCGCGTTCACGATGAAAAGTCCGACGTTAATGTCACACTCGGCGGATGCAATTTAACGGTAACACGGCGATTTGCATAATTGGTCCAGATTGACTCTGTTCCGGTGGCTTGATCCGAATTGACCGCTGAATCGTTCAACGAGAAGAAAATCCGCGGCCTGGATGCAACGCTTGCAAACAACCGATGAAACATTTGAACGATCACGATGCCTGGTAATGTCACCTTGAAAGAATGTGCAAACGACTCGACCGGAAATAAGAAGCGTCACCGCAAAACTGGAGAGCAGTCGACTCAAATGCAAACGAAATTGCGCAATAGGATACAATTATTTCAAACCGCAATGTGATGAAAGTGAAACGTGACGCCGCACCTTGCTAACTTCGTGATTATTGTAGCGCAATCTGTGTTGTACTTACTTTCTTGACATTTTAGAACGAAGCCTGTAGTGGAGGAAGATAATTTTCCACTTTTATAGGAGAACAGATTTAGCTCATAAAAGATCGAACAATCAAATAATACGCCAAAGTTATGTAATAATAATAAAATGTATAACGTTCCTGAAAATATAATGAATCATAGACATTCGTACGCTAATTTTAAAATTCTCCTCAATGATGCGGATGTTGGAATAATGGAACTTAATTAATTAACATTCTCGTTGTTCAAAATGATGAAACTTGTTTCGCGAAAACATATGAATTATTCAAAGTTGTTAATTGAGGGAGGATAATATGGATGCTTTTCGTGACTCATTATAGCATACTGTTTCCTCGAAGCACAACAGTCGCAAACAAGTATAAGCCAAAGGATTTCTGACGATGAAAAGATACCATTCGACGAAAATAGTCCAAAAAGCATGGAGAATGTTAGAGAAGCAATAAATAAATATGGAAGAGGAAAGATGGAATGTCTGTTTCAGCAACATTGGTCCACTCCGAATGACGATCATCTGACGAGCAACAAGTAACAACGAGCGTGAAATAACGGGCTGCCGAAGGACACGAACGTTTGTCGACGCGAAGAACATCTGTAACGCTACGTGACATCGACGCGAATCGGTTGGGAGCAGCGATTAAACGGTCGAGTCGTAAACCGACTCGAAACTCGAAACGAGTCGTCAAGTTTGTGAACCAGGCCATTGTCTCCTCGCGCAATTATCCTCTAGGTGGAATTGGAACAGGGGGGGTCGTCGGTTTCCTGGGCATTCACGGGTCCAAGCCACGAGTTCGCAAAGCGAGCTTAATTCGAGAGCATATGGCGGCCGCTGGCACGCGTCGCATAATTTCGTTCCAATGGTCGGCGTGTTTGGAAAGCCTCGACGGAAATAGCCGGGCTTCAATGAGACTCGGAAGTACAATGAACGCCACTCGCTAAGGGGATTCGATGATTGCCGCCTGGCCACGTTGTTGCATCGTCAACACTACCTTCGTGCCTCTCTCCCCCCATCTGTATAATTTTGCTTACTTGTTTACACCCCCTGTATCGTGTCTAATTAATCGACACATAATTTCATACTTCGTGGACAGTAATAATTATAGAGTACATATGAATTGTTTAGAAGCCACACTTCGGATCAATTTCGGAAACGAAAGGTAGGAAAAGAGTAGAAAGAATGTATAGTGATGTAATCGTGGATTTAAACCATTGAATGAAACACTGAATCGTCATGATCGTCAACTTTTGAAAACGACGAAGCAAGTTTATTTGCCTGTTCGGTTTGTGGCTAAATTTTAATATATTTTTAGAAAAATAGAATGTGAAAATAGAAAGTAAAATAAATTAATTTTATGCCTCAATGCAAATATAAAAGGACTATCGTGAATAAATTAGCAATGTAAAAATTGCAAAAATAACGCTCGAGAAATCGAGTAATTAAACTTGTAATAATAAATCGGACATTTCATCGTGATTCGCTTTGTTTGACTTATTTTTCCTTGAAATATGGCTGGATGGTTAAACAGGGCTGGAGTCAAGGAGAGTCCCTCGTGTCAATTGCCACGACCTACTGTCCGAAATAACGGTGCAACGTTTGAGATGTCGGAACGAACGCGACTCTAGAAATCAGGCCACAATGGGACTTCGAAGAAAACTTATTTCTTAGCCTCGGATGAAAATGTAACCACTTGCCAACGAGAAGAACAGAATCGTTAAAAAAGTGTACAATGCATTTTTGGCGATAAGTTCCAGCGTTCTTAGTTAACTTAGCGGTATTGCAATTGGTCCAGATCTTATTATCATGGTTAGCAGAATAAGAAAAGAAGGAAAAGAAGCGGTATTTTCGTCACAATTGAAAGTAGAGTCGTCCTCGACCGTGTACGTTTAAACGTTCGCGTAACTCGTTTTAAATTTCAAATGTGCGTGACGGGGTTACTTGGGCGTCGAACCGGTTCGTTCACGAGAACTCCAGCCATGGAGAAAGGGTGCAAGAGTAAACTGATGGTAATTTAAACCGTGATAGTGGCGCCCATATGCCACAGCTGGACTTTTATTTTAGTTCTATCCGTTCAACGCTTCGCCAGCGGAAAGCTTTACGATCGTCTCTCGCAGTAAACGTCCGCGTCCGTATGTTACGTAGAGAAACGCGCTTTTAAACACAGTGAGATTAAGAGACACCGTTTGGTTCGGAGACCGGATCCCGTTTTCCTTCAAGAACGCCCGTTTCAAAATCAATTCCGACATTGGCAACACCAACACTGCGGAGGAATCTAGGACTCTGCCCATTGCCGGAGTCTCGAAGGTCGATCGATGAAACTTTCATCGCCCGCGAATCGAGCGGACCGATCGAATGTGACACGATTTTAACGATTGCAAAAATAACGTCGACTACTTGTCTGAATCACAAGATAGACTAAGGACGAACTTCATTTCCGGTTTCTCATAATCTAAAGTTATTATTATTATTATTTTCTTATTTAATACATGTTCTCTGTTGATGGTGAATGATGAGATACGAGAATGTAGATTTAACCGTTTAAGTGCCAAGCAACGCGATTGCGCCGTTTAAATTTTGTGTCGAAAAGTCCCAGTACATTTAAACGCTACGGACAACTGACGATATTTTGTATTTCATTGTTATCTTCTCAATAATTTTTATTGAACAAACCTTGAGATATTTATAAACTAATAGTCCGTATATATAATAATATAGATATATTTCAGAAAGTAACAAATTGACGAGCGCTATTGCGCCGCTTGTTTCTCTGCGCAATCGATTACGACAAGCGCTATCGCGCTGTTCGAGATTTTCGATTCTGTTTTTCAATTACCCGTGGGGCTCCAACGTAATTAAGCATAGAACCTGACAAAGTAATATTAAACTACATTAGGCGATTAAATAGCATGCTATGCGTAACAATGCGAGAGGATAGATTATAAAAATTTACTCAAATCTAAATACTTCTGTAGAAGCATGAATTCTAGGAGTTACGAACTACAAATAGTACCATTAATCAACTTGAACAGGACGAAAGCAGTTTGTAGCGCTTCTCTGAGATTTCTCTGAGTTTCAAGAGATCTCGAGCAAAGTTTGTTCAAGATGAAACTATAAAAGTTAGTTTGAACATGGAGAAATCGTGGACAGAATAGTTCTAAAAGAAGCGTGGGGTTTTTCGAACAACTGAAATCGCGATAATCTGCGGATGTTGCGAACGATGCGTCGGCTGGTACGGCTCGCCCACGGCTGGCACGTATCGTTTATAAAATTCTGCCCACACGTGGCACGAGCCTCTTCGTCGCCTCGATCGTCGTCTCATTGAGCTTAACGCTCTTGACCCGTTGCTGAGCCCTGCCTTAACGGCTTGCCTTTCCTACACCCGTCCCGTTGCTTTAAATCCTCGTCTAGCAATTGAGATTTCCTACGATCGTCCCGTGAACAATTTCCATACGCCAGGTTTCGCTGCGTGATTATTTCTGTGCAGATCGTAGCAGACACTGACGCGCCATATCGATAGAAAATCGACGAATAAAATACAGCAGCGGCAATTTAAATACAATCGACTTATTCTTTCTTACTAACTACGCTTGCCGCACAATTAACGAGACGTTTATAGCGAAAATTATCGTGTCGTCACACGTATTTCTCATTGTAATGATGAATATGTTTTTATATAGTAGATTCGTTAAAGCACGTAAACGCCAGAAAACATGTTTCTGAATAGTACCAGTACGACGGTGTTTGCAAACATTTTACGATAAATAAATTGAGGTTATTTATGCAATTATGAGATATTTGAAAGTGTAAAAATACACGGAATGCGCATAATATATGAGAATATAAGGAATATCTAGTCTAATCTCGTGATACTTGGTAGGTAAAATTGTTATTTGTGGTCACGAAAACTTGAATTTTCATTTACAAATGGAGATTTCAGGAAAAAGATACGAGAAATACAATTTGTACTTTAATATTAGGTTGTCCG
Organism: Bombus muscorum; assembly: GCA_963971185.1. Lineage (NCBI taxonomy): Eukaryota > Metazoa > Arthropoda > Insecta > Hymenoptera > Apidae > Bombus > Bombus muscorum. The sequence continues at coordinate 4,339,801 of OZ020141.1, forward strand.
AAAAGTGTCTTTCTTTTACAGACACGTCTTTTACAACAACGCATCTTTATACAAAGATGAAACCTAATCTGTCGAACGTTGTGATCTTTATTTTGATATAACAAAATGGATCATACGTAATTCGACAAAATAATAAAAAAAGAAAAATGTTGTGCATCCATTATTCCCTTATAAAACAGAAAGAAACTTCTCAGACGACCTAATATTATCGAGTGAAAAATGGAAAAAACCTATTCGATGCAAAGATATAAGACTTTCACTGATAGATGACAAATTCATCAAGTTCTGTGAAAGAACTCACAATTATGGAATGTACATATACAGTTATAGAATAAGTTTGCTCGTGAAAACACGACCGGACCATTGGTCCAAGCAGAACAAATAAATACGCTGTGACTAAAAACTGTGACTAAAGTTTGCGATCTTTGACGCAACTAAATGCCTTCGAGAGGCATTGAACTTTGTAAAAAAATCTAAGATGATTTCGGCCGGGATTAATTAATCGGATTTCCGCCGCTACGGAACATCGATTCTCCGACCGGATTTCCTTAAAAAAGGAGCAGAAGAGTTGCGGAGCACAGGACACGAAGTAAAACTTTCCAACGTTATCTAAAAGCCTTGTCCGACGAAGTTTTAAGCTTTCAGCCGCAATGTCCAACAGTGATTCGATCAAAAACGTATAGAATCTCCATTTGCGACATAGACTGTCGACCATAAGTATCAGAACGCGTCATTGGATTTTTACGTGTCGATAAATTCAACAAGAAAAACATATCAAACGCAAAATATCGATACATGTGTTAAGTTGACATCAAGATTGATTAATTCAGTAAGACGAAGTAAAATCAGTATGAATTTCATGGCAGTAGTTAGATGATGAAGTCATTTTCGTATAGATAGGAGCGAGGAATATCTTTTAACACAGCTATGATTATGTTAATTTTAAGCCTATTTTTGCCCCATAACATAGTAACTGCAAGTTTGCTACTTCGTTCTCTTTGTATTTTTGTTACAACTTTCTAAATAAGATTTGTTTATTTTTTGCTTAGAATATATATCCATAGAACATATTTCTCTATCAAACCCTGGGATAGCCCATATATTATACTAATAATTATTCTTTAGAATCAAACGATGAAATCTGATGGGGTTGATTAGTTTGGTTTGTGCATGGTTGTAGTAGGTAATAAAGAGATATTCTAATACTTGTAGCAATATATGTCAAAAAATGGAACATTCAAAGCGTGTGGTTTTTGTGGAGACGCGTTTCTCCTCCGGGCTCCGGATAGGGTGAAGGGGTATCGCACCCTCGTCACGGACGCCGCGACAGTTTTTTCCTTGCCCGACGGTGATCTCGACGCGGCGCGGCGCGGCTCGTTTTAACGGCCAGACAATGAAGAAGAATGTAAAGTGGCGCGGCGAGGTTCCATTGCCTTTCTCGCAGCCGCATTGTTGCCCCGTCACAGACGCTCCGGGGAACGTTTAATCAAGACTCGTGCAAATGAAAATCGTCGATCACCCCTGTCCAATGAATCGTCGGTATTTCATACTAACGATTTTCGATCGCTGTTGGACGCTCCACGCGACTCTTTAACATCGGCTCGCTTCGATCTACGCGACAAGATCGTTAGATTTTAAATAAACGAAGAGAACTGGATCAGATTATCGGGGCTCGATTCGATTCAATTATTTTCAGTAGAGAGAATGGATGAACATTTTCGCAGAATTCACGACAAGTAATCCCGAATTGCGCAACATACATATCACTAATTTGCAATGTCGAGTGCCGTGTCATTAAATCCAGATAATATGTTTTTACACAAAGTGAATCATCGACATGGCCCAATATACTCATTTTCCCCGGCGAGAACGCATGATTAATTATTACTGCGCGTAGAAGCAAGAATTCGGTATTGTTCTCCTATTTATTCACGGTTTTCGCATTCGTTGATACACATCGATTATCAACGTGCTTTCAATACTGTATTCTCTCCGATTTCGTGGAAACGAGTAAACAAATTATTTATCCATTGTAAACATTTAAAGCCAAATGACAATACCTATCAGGTAAACACTACAGGTTAATTATGTTCAGCTAATTTCATAGCCTGTCTTGCATATATAAATTAATATTTCTAGTAATATTTTACAAGACAGAAGTTATTAACATTAATGAAATCTTGATTAAAGTCTTTGTATATAAACAACAGAATTATAAAATTGAAAATAAAACAAATGAATTTTACAAAGAAATTTCACAAGTTATTGGTTATGGGAATTAATCCATAAAAAGAAATTATCATGTCGTTTTAATTTCGACATCTCGGATGTTCTTCTTTCAAACAGAATGTAAAAGCTATGGCGATCTTGAATGAACGCTGACCCGGCAGAGATAAGACTTTCTAATCACCAACTGTTCCAACCGTAAACTCATTCTTAATTACAGTCTTCTTGCAAATTGGCAGATACGTGTCTGTTAACAAAGGCAAGAGAACAACGACAATGGAACTACGCAATTGCGAGTCTTTTCTTTCTTTCCATCCAGAGAACACGTGCGCGAATGTTTCTCGATATAACGGAGAAACTCGTGTTCGTGGTTTACAGTTAGACGACATTGCTTTTTTCGCATATCAGAGTTAATCATCGGCGTTGATTAACTCTGGTACGTGTAAACCGGTATGGATCCTAATATCGGTCGCCGGGAACAGGAAACGCACGATCGGCATACGAAAAACGATTTCAGAATTCTACAGTGCTGTTCAAAAGTATATGGACACTTACTTTTTGACAGAGTGTAAGAAAGATACAGAGCGATTTTTATTCTATTGGGGTCGTCGTAAAATATATAAAAAAAAAGTTACAAACGGAATCTGCAAGTGTTAGACTGCACCGCCTTTGTCACTTAAGAAAACAATTTTACAATCTGCTGCTTTCTTAATAATAAAAATAATAAGAGGTATATTAATTTCTCGTATTCCCTCGATTGATTTCTTGTTTAAATTTTTGGACAAGATATTAAGTTGTAATACTTGTAATATATTGTCACGAAGACCTTTAACAGGAAGTCTAACTGTACAAATACGGTCTAAAGATATACAGCGGTATATGTTGGCAAAGAAGATACCGATTAAAAATAAAGTAGAGCTTTTAAAGAAAAGACTTGAGTCAAATAATGAAAATTGGAAAAAATTATTAAATCACATAATTACCATATGTTTTAGTAATATTTATATCGTTAATCCAAATCGACCAAAGTTTCTACATATTTATGAACAGTAGTATACGTCGTGAGTGCCGAGAGTACGAGAGAACCCATAAATCGACTGGTTGGAGAGTAAGCGGAGTCACCGATAAGCGGAAGTCGCGGTGAATCGACCTTCCCCGTTAGACGCCGCTTATATTTATGATCAACCACTTAAATGAACGTCGCGCCGCACTGATACAATCCGTATGCATATACTATGTCGTTTGACGATCATGGAAATTGCGTTAATTCGTTCCAAGTAAATATAGAATGATTCTATTCATGAATCATTCTCGCTTGACTCGATCGTAGCGTTGTGGTCATAGTAATCGTTCGTTCTACTTAACCCCTAACTCTCGCGTTTTTGAATCGCAGCAAGTTCTTTAAGAATGAACAAATACAAGAGCAAAGACAAGCGACTTCTGATTAAACGTGATCGAAAATCGAATGAAAAGGAGAGATTAATCAGTAGAAGATCACAGATTCGCAAATACGATTCAATGAGTTTCTCAAACTCGTTTGAATCACTTCGATTGGAAAGCGGAACGATGGATTGAGAAACAGACGATGAGACGACGTTCTTTCTATTATTTGTCACGCATCGCTAATCTCTGAAATCTGAGTATTAACGAATCAAAGAAACGCATAATTATTTCGACTATCATTTGTGAGTATATTTGGAAAGTTTGTATTAGTTTTTAATAGTACTGAATTTTTCCAAATTTTCAAATCAAATGTAAATTAATCATGCTGCTAAAAAGGTGTATAACGAAATTTCTTACAAATTTCCAATTAAATGATTGCTTGTTATAGAAAAAGAATCTTCGTCTAATTCGTAGTTTGAAAAATCGAGCAATCTACAGGCAAGGATTTTTTCGAACAAAATACCATTTAATATTAGAAATTACGATAAAAATCAATTCCATTGCGCTATAGTATTCTACCATGCGTAACTATAGCAATAATAAAGATTAGAATAATTAAGTAAATCTTTTTTCCATAAGCTTGTCAAAGAGAAGCAGTGTGCGGATACTTTTAAACGACAGTGTAACAGAAAGAAAGAGTTTATACTGCAAGTTCCTATTTTCGAAACCGACGCTGAAAAATATTTTCGCGTCAGGAGAAACGAAAATCACGGTGACTCGAACTTCTTGCAGATAATGTGGGCAACGCAAGCCAAAAAGTACGAGATGGTATACACGTACACACCTCGTCAACTCGAAGAACCACTCGACCATGTCGACGCCTTGAAGGAGGATGGATTAATCATCGATTAGAGGCAAACGATCGGGTTGACTTTGAGTGTAGCTGAAGCTCGTCTCGCCCAATGAATCATACGAACACACCGGACGTCCCAGACATCCGTCCACTACCTACGAACTTTCTCTGTCTTTATTGACTTTTCATTCGAGTCAATGTTCCATGGTTATCATTTGCATCGATATTCTACTATGCAGCAGTTATTTTATTCCAACATTCGATAAACAAGCTTCGTAATACTATACTTATTGATGGTACTCGGTTAATTAGCCTACATTAAAGAGCAATTATGAACGTAACTACGTAAAAGAGGGATGTATATTGTTTAACGTTTCACGATGCATACACAAAGTAATATGTACGTTCAATCTTCGTTAATCTCGTTTGATGCTGTAAACGTTCTGTAATAATAGTATACGTGTACATTTTTACATTGGCTTCAATTTTCACCAATACTATTATGACATCATGTGTCTCGTTACAGTGTTAATGAAATTTCAAAAAACTTTTTTATAAAACATACGGTATGAATGTAGAGGAATGAAAACAACAGGCTATAGATCGATAAACGTTTCACGAATGGACAGGATTACCGCGGAAAGCCTACAGCTACTGATGAGCCGACCGACTATAGGCACACTTTCAAGGATTTTCTACGAGTACCTTCACGGACTAGTGAGCGTTCCGAGAAGGACGAGAAAATAACGAACACACGACGCAAGATCGTGCGCCGCCACGAATAATTAAACCGTTGTTAGTGCTACTGCTTTCTTCGCCTATCCGCAGCCTGTTTTTGTGTACCATTTGTGTTTAGGAAACGTAACGCAAAAAATATTGTTTTGTCAGGAAAACCAGGACGAAGTTTTTCGAGAGGGCTCAACGGATTCGTTAGCATACATTGTTTCACGGAAGCAGCGAGCCTGTAACTCGCAGAAACAACCTCTTGCAACGAGTCAACCGTTTACTCTCTTATACATGGCCTCGACGCGACGGTGCATTTCATAGCGTTCGTTTTTTATCCTAATATAATGCGAAATGCTTCTTAAATCGGTCGGTTCCACTTATGTTTGTTAAACTATTTATAATAATGACCAAATCTTCCAGTCCAACTTTCGAGATCTCAAAGTCTCACATATTGATTCTTTAAATTTCAAATCTGAAATCTAAAGTTAGACTAATACGAATATTAATATTTATAATATTTCAACCCATGCTAGATAACGAATCGAAGAAGAAAATGAGACGTCTCATATTGTGTTATAGAGAGGTATGTTATTATTCCAGAGTTATGTATATATTATATATTATTATATGCATCTTATCCTGATAAATAATTAAACCGAATATCCTATAAATTGTTGGTACGATCGCGAGTATTAGCTGTTTAGGTGTATGGCTTGCTCGTAAATCTTCATCGATCCGTCTAACGTCACCTAGCTTATCCTTCTTCCGAAACACAACGAAGATTTTCTTCGCCTGTTTTTCTGGCCGCTATAATTTTGTACGTTTCTTTGTTGCTAATATCAATTATTATAATATATAATACGATAATACGTTAACTTGGTTGCATTTTATCGGGAGAATATCGAATAATAAGGATACGCGTTCGCATTAATGTATACGTTAAAATACACTATATTCGCATTAGCAAGGTTTGCATTGTTTGGCCACTCGAAAGCTACCACCCTGCGCGCTTTACAATATGCGCATACGTTAAATATACACAAGCCTCTCTATCAACTTTATTTAAAAAATGAACGTCAACTTCAACTAAACATTCGACGATCGAAACAATTCTCGACCTACCTTTCGTATTTTACTTCGATAGCTTTTGTCTCAACGATACGAACTAGAAGAAGCATTTGTCTGATCCACAATGAAACGTGTGTATCGAAGCAGTATAACTTCAATACATATAGGTATGTCTATGTATAGGCATAAATGTGCACATATGATAATCAATCGAAGTAAACGGTACGCGACTGTCACATAAAAATATTACAAATACATATCCTGTACAATTTGCATGCTTAATTACAATTCGGATACAAATATTTACAAGATTTAGTGAGTAGCTGCAGGCAAGAACGTGATAACTTTTTAGCTCTTAAAGACATAAAGTAATCCAAACAAACAAAGCTAGAGGGAGGTTGGAATAATCGCGCCATTGAAAACTACAGGACACACGACAGTTACTTCGACTGACTGTCTGTTTTGTTTTGTTTTTTTTTTTTTTTTTTACAAAGATGAGAGAATTTTAACGACTTACCATGGCTCTCGGTGTATACGTCAGGTAGAATCGCGAGTAGTACCAAAACCAGCACTAATTTGCACTGCACCGTCGCACCACTGACGGTACATAGCGAATTCGAGCACCAGATATCACTCAACATGTTTCTTGGGCAGCGAATCGCAATGCACAATGCTTACGCGAACGTCATGACAACCGGTAATCACGTTTTTGCGTTCCGTGCTCTATCTGCTTTCGTGACGCACACACCACACCGTACTGGCCACCCAACCCGACTGCTCCGTCGGTTTGGACTGTTGCGACACCTCTGACGGAGCTTTGGCCCCCACCTCGTCCGTTTATCGAGCCATCGAAGTTTACGAACGTCTACGAATGTCGCCGAACTCGAAGCGCGCCGATTACAGCCGCATTTAAATCGTGCATTACATTCAGTATGTTTTTCATTGTATTTTTTTCTCTCCTTTTCAGCTTTAATAATTATTATTCACGAGTTCTTTCTTTTGACCTCTGCAAATATGAATTTCTAACCAATTAAAAGTAGAAATACGCAGGAACTAATAAACTATTATAAATCACAAAAATATAATAAAAGTCGTTTTATCTTCAGTCCAATGATTAAGATTAGAAAAGCTAAAAAAATTCAGTTCTTCGATACGAAATTTCTAAAAAAAGAAAGACATTTCTTTTTATAGATAAAATAGTAATCGTGTACTAAACTTCGAATGTAAAAGGTCGTGTTTGGGATATCGATCAAACTTTAGAAAGCAAACCAATATAGTCGGTCGACGGCAACTTAAAATATTAATTCATATGATCAGTTGTATTTAGATTTTAATCATGGAAAATTTGCGAAGGGAATTAATAAGTAGTATAATGATCGCGTGTCAAGAACGCGAGGTAGACGTGACTGAAGATTTTATTTCCTTTTTGGTATGTATCTTTTATACGAGAAATTTCAATATTAAATTAACCTAAATAATTATTAATTTGACACAAGACATGGCTTTTTTTCTACATGTTTACAGCTCACTTTGTTTCAATTAAATCCTATATATGAAATTAAGATAGACGATGAAGAAAATAATGAGAAAATTATTCAAGCGATAGCTGAAAAAATATGCGATCAAGAAAAACCAAGTTTAACGATATTAAAAAGTCAATTATATTTTGCGAAGCACTATCATGATAGAGGTGAAAATAAACTTTAAGAATGCAAAATGATCAATATAGGACAATGAAATATGTATGTTTAATTTGTATAGACGAGACTGTTAAGCGCCATAGGTTGCGATTACATAAAAAAACTGGACCATTAGTGGCGGAAATTTGTCAGACTGAGAAATTTGCGAACAAACAGGAGTCAGAAAAGTTATACCATAAGATGTTGGTGGTTATTACTTTCTTAAGTGGTCTTGGAAATCCTACTGTACCTTCTGTGCTCAAGTAACAATATTAAAACACGTTCTCATGATATTGGTTATTATTAATTGGAGGTAAAAGTTTACTTTTTTAGGGAAGTATCAGTGGCACTGCAAAGCGTTTTTCAACCTTCGGAATTAGAACAGTATGTAAAGATGTCTAAACGTGAGAAGGAAGAACAGCTAATGGAATTAATGTGCATAGTTGCAGGAATACGTTTATTTAATAGAGATAACCAACGCGGAGGCGAAGGCATCGACGATTGTGAGTCCTTGGCGACTAATAGAACGATTGTTACATTATGGAAAAACAGATCATTAATGTAAAATATCTGTTTAGTGCCAGCTATTTTGCAAAAAGCTACTAAAAAAACGCGCGAATGTATTATGGAATTTTTGGAACGTCTAATGACAAAAATATATAAATTCACTGCAGCCATCGAAAAAATATGTTTCATTAGAGAATTAATACCATTTGGCGTTTATACAATTGAGAATGTAAACTGGGCAGCCGAAATGTTAACTGCATGTCGGCAACAAGAAATTTACGTCAGGTGTGTCGTTTAAGATTTGTTAATATTAATTTGATAATAATTTCAAAAACTAACCTGTTTGTTATAGAAAACTGTTAAGCGATGTAGAGCGAAGCGAAAAAGAAATACAAAATTATATGGAACGTCTTCAAGGACGTCTGTTTAAGCTTCATGATACCGTGAGATATAGGACTGCTATTCCTACTGTTCAAGTATATGTAAGAAATTATACTGTACATCTCTTGCGTGATTTTTCATTTTAAAAACATTACGTCTTATCCATGAATTCTTCAGCCACAGTTTATCGACTTAGCAGATATATGGATGGGACTTCAAGATGAGGTGATTATATTAAGTGGCATAAATAACTTTTTCTGGGAACTTCAAACTCTGAGTACAAAGGTAATTGTTTTATATATATAATTATATATGTATATGAGCTGCAACGAACAAAACATTCAATAGACCGTGAATACATACAACGAACCGCTATTGACCGATATGCTGTCTAATGAAGAAGTCCTCACTGATGCTGAAAGACTGGAGCAATCAATGGGTGAACCAATAAGTAATAAGATGAATTGCAAATTAACATTGTAATATTGGTTAGACATAGAAAGCTACAAATTAAATTATAAATTCCTTTTTCAGGGGAATGCGGCGAGTGTACTATCTATCACCCTAATGAAACTAAGGATTTTGAAAATATAAATTTAGAGGTAAAATTATGCGTAAGATATACTATGTAAACTAGATATGCTAAATGACTGATTGTACAAAACATTTCCTAGGTTAATAAATTTATCATCAGTTTCTAGGATTTTGCGCGTGGAAGTTCGTTAGTGAACACGGAGCATTGATCCCGGGAAATCCGAATAACGGTATTATTAAATGGAGAGGAAAATACTACGTATTTTGCTCGATTTTAGCAGCCCAACAATTTGGACAAGATCCTGATAGGTATCTTTATCAAAATATAAAAACATAAGTGTATCGAAATAAATAAATGGATAAATAATAAGTTTTCACAGGTACATTTATGAGGCTCTTGATTACATACGCAATCACGTTGAATATGTGTATTTGTTTCAAGTACACGATGATGTTCGAGCTCTACAAACACAAGAAGTGTTAGTATTTAAAATATTTAAAAAGAAACACATTGAAATTATTAAAACATAAATATTAATTAACAAGGTTGTCGGAAGAAGGACCTCAATTAAAAACTTGTCAACATCAAATGGTTCAAACAGATTTGCATATACTTCCACCTTCCATTGACAAAAATTATTCTTCGAATCTTTGGGAACTAAGAAACAGAGCATTGCACTTAGTAAGTACTGTTAATAAACAGTATAAAGGAGAGGGGAAGATTTCATTCTCTTCTTTCTAGGCAACTATAAGCCGATGCACAACACGCAGTACGCAAACATATAAATCCAACTTCCGATACGGTATTTACGTACAAGCAGCTCCGCCCCGAAATAAAGAAGTTCAAACGAGGAGAGATAATTATATGAACACAAAGAAACTCTTAACTTATATCTTTGGCTTGCGGGGGAGGCGCGATGATAATCAACACGTACTATCTTTCTTAGAAGACGAACTCGAACATTTATAGATATGTATTCAATTTTATATTAGTTTAAAGGACGAATTGGATAGGATTGTTCGAGGACATCTACAATAGAATGAAGCTACAAAGGGCACTCTAAAAAAAAATGAAAGCAATATCTTTTAATGACGTTTTCAAATACATTCACGAAATATCAGGGCATAACCTGTACTTTTCTTCATTTAAAAAACAAACTGATATTATAACTTGTTATTCTGTGTACACGTTCATCTTTATCTTCACTGTAGTGTTTTCATTATCGTCAATTGTTTGCAATGATTTCTTTGTGGCTTCCATTAATTTAGGCCAGCATTCATTAATTTATATTCAAAATACACAAATTTTTCCATACAACGAGGTGTGAATATCCACACTAGGATTAATTCTACACCTCGTATCATCAACCTATCTTATTTTCTACAATTCAACATTGCATAATGCTGCACATACTGTGACTTTTAATATGCATGCATTGTACCTTCACTGAATACATTATTTTACCATTAAATCTTAAGAGTTAGGTCAATTTTTTACACCAAGAAACCTATATTACGACAATAATTATTAATTACATGATAATACAATTAAATTTCGCTTAGTAATAATTTCAGTGTATAATATAACAATTATACAGAAGAGGTACAGGATGTTGATTTTTCGCATTATCTTTCTCTTAATTTTTTTCGCACTTTTTTTTTTAGCCTTACCACATATCATTACTCCTCTCTCTCTCTCTCTCTCTCTTTGTTGACAGAACTGTTTATCTCTCTGTTACATCCATTGCAGAAAAATAATCAACATTAAAAATAAAAAGATGAAAATATTGTGTGATACTCGGGCGGAAATTTTCGATTAAAAGAAAATCCAAATAAATAGAAACGCAATAATTGCTATTATAATCCTTTGTATTTAATTTTCTTCAGATATTGACTGTCACGTAATAAAATAAAAAAGAATTTAAAGTAGTTCTCGCTACTTTATACTGCCACAACGGCACACCGTATTTTCATACTTGGTGAAAGGGACTGTTTACAAGAACCACCAGGTAAACGATAGAACATTAACTCTGAATACATTGACTTAAAACCAGCTTATTGACTATCGGCCATTTTAATGTTTTCCACATTTCGAAATCATCCGCACGTCCATGGTACTGACCCTTCCTTTTTATACCGTTATATCATTGACCAAATCTACTTGGATTCCTACCTGTGGGTCATCATTTGCATACACATTTTGGGCAGCTTTTAACAATGTTAACGAGCCACATCTTTCATAATGCCCATAAATTAAGATGCTACATTGCGAATATTCAATAAGACAAAGCAGCTACCATGGACAACAGAATTCATCGGAATGATGTAAACATGGCTAAAGTCTTAAGTCGCAAGAAATATGTTTGTGTTTGTATGTATGTATATTTATGCATGTATCGTGTGAGAAAGATGGAGAGATGCACTTTGCATCCTGGAATATGTTATACAATGTTTATAACCTGTCAGATTTTGTGGTTCAAGGATGATTTAATCTACAAAGTGATTTTTGAGGTACTTCATCATACCAAAAGTTCTAAAACGTTTTACTCCAATTACTTTCAGTAATTCATCATCGCAAATTGCATACTGCTTATTCTTAGGATCCTATAAAATAAGAAAGTGTATTAAAATACTAGAAACAAAGTATGTCATAAAAAAAGGCCATACGAGAAGTAACACTTACATAAAGATTCCTTTCTTTGATGATACTCCAAATCTTCTTTACGACTTCGTGTCGAGCCATTTGTTCAGCACCAACAACTGCAGAAAGCTCAGGAGATAGTGTGATAGCACGAGTATAGCCACCCTTACCTCCAACACCTTTACCACCACCACCACCTTTCTTTGCTCCTCCACCTTGGGCTTTCTTAACCTTACCCCAATCTTCATCACTATCACTATCACTACCCTTCTTCTTTCCTTTCTTGCCAGGTTTATCTATTAAAAATATACCAAGTTATAACTATAGAACAATGAACATGTACATATGCAGAATATTTTGTGATATACCTACTTTTTTTAGGGGTAGCTTTTGGTTTTTTTGGATTATATTCCTCATCACTAGCATCATCATCGCTTGCACTTTCTTCATCATCAGAAGATCCTTTTTTACGCTTATTCATTGCTTTCTTTGCAGGACTTCTTTTGGCTGGTTTCTTTTCTTCCTCCTCCTCTTCTTCCTCTGAGCCTTCTTCTTCTTCCTCCTCTCCATCTTCGGATTCTTCACTAGCAGTCTTCTTCTTTTTCTTTGCTCCATCTTGTTTTTCTTGCAAACACTCCATAACTAAAGTATCTACTTCCTTTTTCCTATGCATGAAGTTATTACACAATCCACATTAAACACAAAATAAAACATACTAATAAAAATATATTTAATTTCAAAGAAAATGTTGAAGGAGGAACGAGGTATAAACTTAAAAGAACAGTTTCACACAGAGATCCTTCTTTTCATTTAGGATACACATAAGCTCACACTTGAATTATTTTAATTGCAAGAGTGCCTGTGGTATCCAAATATATGTATGTATTTATAAATTTTAATAAATATCTTTGAAAATTTGATTCCTTTGTTATAAATACGACTAATAAAAGACATTTATGCTAAATATTGATGATACATTTTAAATGAGTTCTTACCTTTCAGTGAGGTCTATGTCAAGTTTTCCTTCAATCTGTAGCCTCACTTTTTTAGCAGACATGGTAGTAAGATCCGCATCCTTAAGGATAGCTAAACATAAAAATGCAAATGTTGCATTGTATGTAAAAAATTGTTTTGATAACTCAAATATTCAAAATTTAAAAAAAGGTAGGAAATTTATTTATACAGAATTTACTTTCAATCTACTCTTTATATTTTATACATTATTCATGAACAGTTAAGTATGTGAAATTTTATAAAATATAACAAATAAGAGTTTTATCAATAAAAAATCAATTATCGTAATGCTACTAATTATTTAAATAACCTAAAAATTTTTAATGCGGCGTATTTCATGAAAGTTAGGGTAACGTATTGTAGTTTCCCGCGTCGGAGCTAGTAAATATTGAACGAAAATGGCAACCATTCATTGTGCCGGTTGCTGATTCTCTATATCATAGAGAAAAAAAATTTCTGGAAGTTAACTTTATCACGAAAATGTAATAAATTGGTTGTATTTTTAAAACTGCTTTCTTTACATCGGCTGATCGATCGTAGAATACATTGGACCTTGGAATAATGGAAAATAGCTAAAAGGTTGGAGCGTATCGATGGCGTGATTTACAATTCCGGCGGAAATTTATTAGCAAAAATTTAAGGCGATAAACAGCTAAAGTAAAAGAGATTCAAAGTAAAAAAAAGGCATTAACAAATATCAATGGACATTGTGTCCATTTTGAGGCGGCGGGAAAAGGTAAAAGCTATCGAGTAAATATGACAACGGAATACGTTGTAACAGCAACTATAACAAGCGAGTAAAATTCGAGGAACGAGGCTATATTTGGTCTGGCAAAATAAAAAATAAAAGCAGGATCCGTTGAAATATTCTAGAAAATGAGGGCACGGTCCATGCTGAGATCGCTTTTCACGGTGCAAAAGACGTTGAGACAAGAGAAAGAGCGAGATATGAAGCATGCGATGGCTTCAGGCGCGCGCCACCACAGTCAGACGCGTCATACAGTATACTATAGGATAGAATAGGGAAAGCTATCATTTTCTAGAAAACCAAGGAAGAATCCAAATTTTCCCAAGACATCGAAAAATTTTAGAAAAATCTTAATAGTAGATTACACGAAATGGTTCGGAGATGCAATATTCTAATAAAGCTGTACGTAAGTGGAAATACGATGAATCGTGGTTGTAATGGCCGGCGTGGGGCACGCCACTTCGTCACATCGTGCGCGCTAAAGTCGTCACGTCGCAAGAGCAAAGAGCCCGATTTTCTACATATTCCTAGTCGCAAACGTACCAATAACTTGCACCACGAATGATTACTAACTTAATTTTATCATATTTGTAGACTAGAGTATGGTAAATCAAAGGATATTGCCACTTACCGGTGATTTCTTTACGAAGCTCTTCGTTCGAAATATCAGCCATGGTACACCTTCTCGCTGTGCGTTCTGCTGCCAACTGAACCTATGCCGGCTACGGACTCCCGTAGCGTCCGTTGGTACAGTCACCCTATACAGTGAGTCGAAAATACGTTACCTTTGCAGAACTTCAAAAACAGATATCTCGGCAGGGATACGTTAAAAACGAATACTATATACACCAAATCGTGTTAGTTTTTTGCGAGCTACAAGTTTCTCATGACGCCCCACTCGTAATTTTGCGATCGAATGATCCTATTTTGACGTTCCGCCAATACGTTTGTAAAAACATTTTGGTTGTAACTGTACTTCAAGCGACCGCTCGTGGCTGCCGGTGGCGTCTACAGTACAGTCGACTCGTATACCTAGTACTATTTCACTTCCAGAAAATATATTCTCAATAACCTATAACAATGCAACCTGACATTTTGGGAAGATATTATGTATACCAAACCGGATCAATTTTTGTCTCTTTATAATTTCTTATAACGCCCAATGGCTAATAATGTATATAATTTAATAGACCGAAATATGATTTTTCTCAATCCTTCGGACTGTTTTATCGAAATGGACTGTACAAAGCGACTACTTCGAGATTCATAGCGTCAGGCATATAGTCGCATCATATGACAATCAGTATACATTCTACCGATATGTCATAAAAACTAGTAGTTCAATGAATATCAGTTGCGATTTCAGTTTCATTAGGCTAAACTAAATATGAACAATGGCTGTTGTAAATGGGAATTTATTTTTCCTTGCATATTTCATATCATCTATATCGTGAACTTCATTATCTTTATCTATAACAATACTAACATTTTGTTTACGAAACAAGGAATTTTATATATTGATATATTTAACGATATGAAGTGATCTGTACTATATTACATATGTAATAAGTTTATATAACAAATGTGTATTTATCATCTCTAAAAATTGATACATTCACGTGTAATTGCATCCAATCAGTGCGATATTTTAATAGGCCGCGACTGTCGAAGCGACCACTCGGTTTCTTCCTCGCTTTAGTGGTACAGTAACTACCAACACGTTCGAAAGGATACATCGAATAAATGATCTTGGAAAATTCATAACCTTAAAACCGTTGATCCTAGGAGGACGTTGTATTTACAAAATCGTATCAGTTTTTTACGAAGAAAATATTTCTTAGGAAGCGCCTTCCTCGATTTTATCATCTAACACATGTACCTAGAGTTTATGGCAGCTATGACGTAAATACTTTTGAAGGCGACTATACCCTATCTGGCAGGTTCGTTGAAAGACGAATTTCTCGATAAAATTCCATATAAATTTGTTTCAGAAACATCATCAAAATAAATTGAATTTTTTTTTTAAACGTTCTATGCGTTTAAGTTCTTTTATTTTAGCCTAGATTATATATTTACTGATGACACGTCGAAAGTTAATGCCGCCACGGGTGTTTGAACGCTTTAAAATGGCGGTTTCATTTTTCGCGGAATCATTTCGAGAATACGATTTATCATTATTCATTGGTTTAATTATTCTATGGTAATGAATCATTTCATTCTGCTGTGCAACCTTATAATAAATTTCGGATCATATTTTCCATAACAACTTTAACTATTTGTACAGGAATTGATAAAATTATGAATTTTCGCCAAAAATATATTGTTTTCCCTCCTAATCTTTGTCATTTCCGGTACAACAACAATATTGTTTTTATTATGAGAAGTTTTTCGTTTGTTACTTATAAATGCTCATCAAATATTTAATGATGTATTATAAAAATGAGTTTTGATAAACAAACAAATATCTTGTCGTCTGTTTGTTTTACATGCAACTCAGGTTACGATTACAGAATTGTCTCGAAAATATTGATATTTTCAAGCTACAGATAAGTTTGCTTCGCCATCTAGCGTTGTATTATGCACTTTAGTCCTATTAGCAGATAAAGATACTGTAGACTCTCGTGAGAAGTGGCGGGAAAATTGAACGTAAGTTGCGTATATTTTTCCATGTACACAAAATATATTTTAATATTTTTTATCGTATCAATTCTATAAATAACGATTTGATATAGCACTGTTGGATATTTGAGATTTAGAGTATACACAATTCTTTATAGCTCTTCGTACCCAATCCTCTGAAATATCGACTGCGCAAAATATCAAAAACACAGGCGAGGACTATGTTAAATGTTCTGAAGCGATGTGTTTAGAAATTTATATTCAATTTAACCACCGAAGTTAGTACTGTTAGATGTAAGAAGATTCTCTTTTATATTCGAATATAAATATACATGTTGCTAGACCATAAACGAGATATAGGATGGGATAACAGTATGACATACAATACTTTTTCGTGTCCCACGTTTTAGAGGTTACCTGTTCTCTTTACCATTTTCACGTCACGTGCAACCTTATCGACGTTAGTATAATATAGATTTGGATATGTTCACTTTATTTTCTTCCGTCTCTCCTTTTCACTGTCATTATATTCTCTCTCATTTTTTCCTTTCCCTTTCATTTCTTTTCTCTTCTTCCTTTTCTCTATTTTTCTCTCATATCACAATGTTTTTTCGTTCGTTTATGTATATATATCAGCTTTTTAAAGCAAAAAGTAAAACGTTCAAAATTCTTCATACATATATGGCCTGAAAATGTCATACTTCGTTGATTAAATAAATATTACAGCAATATTTCAATTTCTTGCGCTGGTTTTGATTGAAAATATTCCAAACTGCCTGAACCAATCAGTTGATTAGTCAGGTAGACGAATATTTGGCGGGATGAAACATCACTTTAATACCTAAAAGTGTGGAATCTACGCGTATCATTCTGTTTGATGTGCCTGATTTTCACCACGTAGTAATTCTCCACTTTTTATAACCTACCAGGTTTGCTTAACTAAAAATTCGATTCAAAAGGTTCCTTATGATTATTGCTCCATCAGGTAAAAATAGGGGAAACGTAGGTTTTACCATGTTTCCCAGAATTCCACCCGCAAGCGACCAGTGATGGGGCGATCACCACCGAACAAGAGTTTTTCTTTGCAACAGCATGGTCACCGGACCACACTTGATATACAATTACAGATCAGTCGACATCTCGGGACTGATTCATCGACTTTAGAACAGTCAACATCTCTTTATCGGGTTCTTACCCGTCAATCATTCGTCTACTTTACTTATACCTTACGCAACAGCGTAAATATCTTCTGTACAAAGTTGTTGAAAATATATATATATATATATATATATATTTATATTTTATATTTATATATATTTATATTTATATATATATATTTAATATATATATTTATATATATATATTATAACCTGTTAACCGCAGTGTTATACTCATTGAACCACCCCTGTTATCCTAATCGAAATAGGGGATCGATCTATTCGTGGTGTTGATTATTCTAATCGTAACGGGAATTTACGACTCCCATTGACGCGCTTCCTCGCGATCGAAACATATTGCTTTATTTTAGTATAATTGATAGTTTATTTGGTACAGATCATTGGTTGATTGCGAGGATCATTTTATTTATGGTGATATGCCTTTCATAATCTTTTCTCTTTTATTCTTACACTATACATATACTGCCCTACTATTATCCTTCCTTTTTTCTTTCGTCTTTAACATTTTCCCTTCTTTTCTCTTTCATTATTATAATTTAATTATAATCTTTCGACTAAAAATATTATTTTACGTCGAACTTAGAAATTACTATCTACGTGCTTTATATCTCTTAATCAATTTTATATATTAAATATTAAATTAGATGATGATATGTATGTCAAATTTCTAAACATAGGTCTACGTTTGTATTGTTTTTTATTTTTGTAAACGTAGGTTTTGAAAACATATCCTGGAACACACGGTGTTGTCCTGTGAATGACCGTGTGAATCTGACAAACCTATACTTACATATCTCACGCACTGCTTACAAACAAAGGTCCCCCACCCTTGCCCGAATCGAACTTCATGGGACAAATCGCGGCGCGAGGTGTCAGTTTAGTGTCGAAAATCAGAGCGATTAGATGTATATCCACGTCACTCTACGAAAGGTTTCGACGTTTCTATTACATAGTACTTTCCTTCATTCTTCCATCGTTTAATCCGACGCTATTTTAACTTCGTATAATTGTACGTACGTTTTTAGTCAATAACTTATTAAATTTATTATTTAATTATTTTCTCTTTGGTTATCTTTCGGTTGCCTTCCTTGCTGGTAGATCGTATAATGAACATTCGAGATGTAATTTGACCTTGCCCGTTGTTTCATTTTCAAATAATCTATTCTTTTTATGCATTTATCTTAATATAGTGGTCTCTTTTTGTACAGATTATTGCTTGATTGCGAGAATTACTTCAAAGTATCAGAGGGATGTCACGAAAATTGGAAGGATAAAATGACATTCAGAAGGACGCCACAATGATTAGTAATGTATCCAATAACTTTTCATCGAAATATGCTAAAATTTGATTTATTCCATTGAAAGCAAATTTATTTATACGTTAATGTATTCAGTTGTATTCATTTTTTATTGGGTAATTGTTAATATTTATTAAGTATTTAATTGATTTTGTTTTTTAGAAAAATTTCGCGATTTAACGTAATTAGTACGTAACATAACACAATTTTAAATGACACATTCAAATGTGTCAAATTATTTTTCGATTTAAAAAAAATTGAGCATATTATTTAACATTTATTCGACGTAGAGTTCGTAAATTTTGTTTCATTTGAAAAAGAAATTGAAATAATTTTTATATTTTACTAAATTTTCGTGGATTCTCTGTGATAAGATTGTCATTTCATTTTTTAAAATAATTTTTATATACTCCAGAAAGAATGTTAGCATAGATAGATTTGAACGTATTCTGCGCATCGGATATTTTTCGTATTGCGCAGTTTTGTTTAACGGTCGAGAAAAGTGCGCCATGTTTTGTTATTACGAAGTCACGTACGAAGCATGTCGAATAACTGTATATATGTATTTCAAATAGTAATGGCGGACATTCAGTTTGGCGGGCAATTTTTATAAATCAGTCGTGAAATATTTATAAATATTTAACAGTGTAGTAGGAAATATTTTATAATGTTCAAAAATATTTTAAATATATTAAATATATATTTTTTGTTATATTCTTAATATTATGTGTTTTTATCTGTGGTCAATGAATTGTAATAATCCATATCTTGTTACAGGTTTTTCACTCCTCTTCTTTCTGTTGCCTGGAAAGGATGTTTTGGTGCTTTAAAAGCCAAGAATGTAAGTAACCTTGTATTGTATTTCATTTAATTTTATTCCTCTATTATGAATTAAAAAATATGATTTGAAAATTTGGCAAGTCTAAACTTTTCATTTTTAAATTGAATATTGTCATTAAAATTTTATTTAGTAGAAATCAATCTTTTATTATATAAAACTTTTCAAATAAGAAACACTGTCTTTGAAAATTAATTGTAATATTCTCTGCTTTGTTACTGGTTTCGTCCAGCCTTCGCTTCTTTCATGGGATTCCACAATTCCTATCTGATGACGGTTTCATGATGACTTTTCAATTGGGGTTGGGGTTATAACAATATCGACGACAACGTTCTTTGCATCTAATCGTGAGTTGCATGCATTTTTGTTCCTCTGGTCACTTAATCATGTCGTAGCATGAAAGGTCCGAATCGACACGGGTGACTAGTTGTATTACGTAGATTTTTTAACGAGCACAGTGGCCGCGGATATTTATTATACTCGCGAGTAGTAACATTTTCTTTTCTGTGTTTTATTTATTAGCTCAGGATAGGTCTTCTTGCATATCGCGTTTTTGAATATTAATAATGATGCATTAATCATTGACACGAGTGTATTAATCTTGATAACTCGATTATGTATATATGAGTGAAAATGACATTTTCTGTAAAATTAGAGTACACATATACAATGTAAAGATCAAATATGCATACGAGTGTACGTATGTAATGGATAAATAATGTATGAATATCGAAATAAATAACGAACATCAGAATGACTTAAGTATTATGTAGTGAAGAAGTTTGACACCCGCAGACTTCGTTATTATAAGAAATTGCAATCACGATAGAAATTATTATTATTATTATTATTATTATTATTATTATTATTAATGACGATACATGCTATATATTTAATTTTATTTTATTTCCTTTTTTATGATGATATGGAACAACTTGTTATTCGAGTTCACATAGAGTATAATTTTAGTAAAATTAGAAATGTACAATATAAAGATATTAAAGAGTAACTTTATCCGCCCAAGGATGTATAAAATCTCACGTGCAAGAAGACACTTCGCGACAGGCAGATTTCAGAATCAAAGCAAGTATTGAATGCTTTTTTGTTTTCAAAGATACGTTTTGATGAAGGAATCGCCTGAGGTTATTTCTATTAATATTCCATTGGGACTACGTTTATTATTATACATTGAATTTATTACTATTTGTATTTATTGAATCTTAATCTGGTTTGTTTTTTATAAATATATTCTTTATATTTTCCTTTCATTCAAGTGTAACTTTTTAGTAATTTATTAAATTGGTAAATTAAAATATGCATAAACAGAGTCATTAAAATTTGAAACGAAATAAGATTACAAAATGAAAGAATATTAGCCCGCAAGATACAAAATTTAATAGATATGCTAATCATATTTTCAGCATAGGATTTTCAGATTTAACCCCTCCCATGCTCGTTGCCAGGATCTCACTCACGTGTCCAGGTGCTACTTGGGTGGGACAAAGGCAATGGGCATGATGACTAGTTTATAAGTTTAATAATCTTTCAGCGACTGATGTTGAGTTAGTGTATCGTGCGCGACGTATTTTCCACATTGTGTGTGTATGGTTAGGCTGTGGAATTGCGTCGTTTTTGCTATTCATTATAATTTTAAAGTAGATACATACTTCTAAATTTCAATTTACAATAATAATGTCATTAAATATGTATAGGAGATTATAAATAGTATAATATTATTAATATTAACTATTACATTACCTATAATAATATCGAACTACGTATCGTATATTCTAATAATATTATTTATTTAGATAATATATTATGATTATACTTTATACAGCATCTTGATGAATTTTTAATTAAATCTAAAATTCTGATTAATTAAATCAAAATTAATTAAAATCTTAATTAAACTTAATTAAAATCAAAATATGGATATCTTTACCATACTTTTCGCAATGGTCGCTAGTCATCGTCAGTCGATTTCAGGAAAATGGTACGTACTTTAGAGTGTGAAAGTTGTATGCTAAACTCGGGTGTCGGAGGCGTCCCGGGACGTCTCTCTAGTGTAGGCCTTTGCGCCCGGATTATGTGTGAGAACCGTGGAGTGAATGTGTTGGTGTGCTTGTTTTGCCATTTTTTAAATTTTAAATATAGGTTTCCGGGTAGGATAGGTAGCATATTTTCTGGTATGAATGTTAACTATAAGTAGGTAGGGCCGGGCAGGTTGGCACAGTCTCTCGTCGGGTAGGCGCGTTTTCGCGTGTCCAACCTGTTTCAGGATATTTGATTTGAAAAATTGACGGCGAAGCTGGCATCACGAATGGAGCATATCATTTGTCTTGAGCCTTGCCTATCGATTTTTCGAATATCGCGGTCGTGGTCGCGGGTACGAGTAGGTTCCGAAACGAACGTTT
Source organism: Bombus muscorum (assembly GCA_963971185.1). Classification (NCBI taxonomy): domain Eukaryota; kingdom Metazoa; phylum Arthropoda; class Insecta; order Hymenoptera; family Apidae; genus Bombus; species Bombus muscorum. The sequence goes on from OZ020141.1 coordinate 4,361,911, forward strand.
ATTGCTCGAGCACGCATATGCGAACGGACAGCGATCGCTATGATCGTTGGTCGTCCATATGCACTGCTATTCAGTATTCGCGATTTATTTTACCTTTATAAGTTATTCATTATTTTGCGATTAGAAAGACTCGAGCCTACATTTAAGTTTCAGCGGGCATTGCGCTCGAAGCAAGAAGAGGCTATGAGCCGAAGAGGCCCGGCAAACTGCCGTTCAAGAGGGCAACTACTAATGGCTCTCCATTCTCTGGGTCATCCAGAGCATGGAAAGTCATTCTTGTTACTACTTTGTCACTATGCTCGTTTTTAGTATTTGTAGTAGTAGTAGTAGTTCTTTTTTTTTGGCCGATGTATATATCGGTCCATCATCACATTGGGCAAATCGCGGCTTTTTATTAGTGTCGCGAGAGAATGTTTACGGTTTGAATTAGATTTACGATAAAATGATAATCGTGTTTGCTTTAGAGTTGCAAATTACGATATCGCGATTTTCTTTTGCAATTTTGATTATGAATTTTCAGAAATTTTAAGAGAGTAATACATTTTAGACTTTTCTTGTTTCCTTTAAAATTTTTCCTTCATTTAAATTAGATTTAAAAGTATTAAAGTTTCATTAATTTTTCAATATTGCAGTTTGTACCAGTATAGTATAATATTTGAACTAGCTTTTTCTTCATATATGGATATTAGTTTTATTTTTGTTTTAAGAATTAGTGTTGCGACTTTCCATCGTGATTGTTTTAATTAGTTTACTAGTTAGAGTTGCGTCGATGAATGATCGCGTTTTTTTAAAGTAGTGTTGCGTTTATATTATGCCCAATCTTCTTCCACTGGATTGTGGAAGCACGTTCCTGCTCCTGAATCTTCAGATGCAGTTTCACCGGTAGCCTTTTATATGGCTACGCTGAACTGTTATTAATGATGCGAACATTTAAATCTGAGTGCATATATTAATAGATATTAATGTTGCGCAAATAATTCACACGAAAATATTCTTTCCTTTTTTCTTTTCCTTTTTTTTTTTTGCCAATAACGTATTAGTTAATATTGCAAATATGATGCAACATTCATCGCGATTTGATTTTGAGAATTTTCTATTTTATAACTACATATAGTAAATCAAAGTTTGCGAAATAGAATGAATATTCCACTCACGGTTTGTTGCCGGGGATTATATTGAGTGGATACTTTGATGGTCCTTCTGGTTTTTAGAGTCATTTATTTTTCAGCGTCCTTTATTACTAGAGCATTTGTGATTGGAAATACTGTTAAGATATGTTTGCTTAATAATAATGAACATTTTTGCGGAGGCATAGTATCATTCTTGAATGATATTATTATATAATTTCTTATTGTATTCAAAGAAAAGTGAAAAAGATGTGAAATATTTTAATATTATTGCCGTACTAAGACATATATAATTCAGAATTTTCAGTTTATCTTCATAAAATTAATAACAGTAAATGTCCATTATTATAGTCATATTTTGAAACAACTGATATGAATTGGTTATTGGTTAGTTTAGTGAATAAAATTATTTTTATCTTTGTCAAGTGAAAGATCATTTGATGGTTTAGAAATAAATTATATGGTTTTAATCGCTCTTTTTTCATCATAGTACTTCAATTCGATCTGTTCAATTTCTTAAATTCAAATTTTTAAGTTTAAATTGAGGTTTTGATGATTTGATATTTCCCTGTGCCTAATATATCTTTCTTTCAGCTGTTTTTTTTTATGTATTAATCCAATAATTATGTTTTATAACCAGATTTATTAACTTGTAGAAAGTGTAAATTATACGCATGGAAGTTTAATCACTATTGGGAGATGCATATGAACAAACGACTTAAATACGAAATAATATGAATTAAAAGAGAAGAAACAAATATGTTTAATGTGTAATCTCCTTCATTGGTAGTTAATTACATATATTCATAGAATTGAATTAATCTTTTTGTGGTTTGAGTCTGTTTCGGAATCCATCATGAAATCGACTGAAAAACAATTATATCATATATCCCATACAGTGCTCTAAACAATTTTCCGTTCCTTCCCTTTATCACATTTAAATTTTTGTATAGATAGCTTTCTTTTATATGAGATCCCTACGAGTATGCTTCCAAATTTTTCTTCAGAAACCATGGAGAAGCAGTTCAGAATTCTGATAGTTAGGGTAAATAAAAGGACCTTTAGATTTCTGATGAGTAGGGTTTAAAGAGATCTCTAGATTCGTGGTAGGTAGGTTCATACATATAAAGACCTTTTTAGACCCTGATAGGTAGGACCTACACAAAATTTTTCATTTTGTTTTAATTGGTTTAAATTCAAGTTTGTTTCAGAAATATCTACAGGAACAGTGGAAAGAGGCGATAAAATATATTTCAAGATAAAATATACGGTACACTTTGAAGAAATCATTTCATAAAATGAGAAACCCCTTCTCCCAGTCCTTTTATTATATTAAGATATTTGTGAACTCATGAGAGCTTTGGGTTTTTACTAGGCAGATTAAATTAGATTATCAATTAAGTAGAGGTTTTCTTGAAATTAGCAAATAGCATGCTTTCAAGTTGCTTGCAATGCTTTCAAGTTGCTTTCAACGCTTTCGGTGCATGCGATTAGTTTTGGGTTAAATGCATGCATAATTAAAGTATTATTTAATAATAATAGTAGTAGTAGTGGTGGTAGTAGTAATAGTATTTAAGTTTTATATTTTTTACTGTCAAGTTTAGTTATTCGCGTCGGTTTTTTAAATGTTTTTTTGATGTTCCTTTTGCACAACGGTCAAAGATTTGAATGTTTTGTAAACGCACATCAAAAAAAGAATTTTCTTAAACTTTTTAATGCAAAATTAGTCAATTTTTGCGTAAAAGGAGAGGTGGATGGGATCGTGGATAGAGAGAGTCTCCACTCGCAGCAACCTCCATGCGGTGAGACTCGGGTAATTGGCATTATTTCATATATAATTACTAATCGCATTACTGTACGTGATACAATTATTAATTATATAACAAATAATACGAGCTGATTGGCTGCGATCGCGATTGTATTATATGATTAGAAAGTTTATCGAATAGTTTCATTGATTTCTGCATAAATATAGATTTTTATTTCATAATTGTTTGAACAAAGTATCACGCTCACAAATTTAAAAAGTTTCTTGAAGTTCAGCCTACAGTACATTGTATATGTATTAAATTCTGCATCTAAATCTGTGTTAGGATGAACAGATATCGTAGAGATTTTATTGATATCATCACATATATATTAGTAAGATTTAATTTTAATTCCGATCATGATTAATATTGTAATTCTTCTGTATGAAACACTAAAATATTCATTTGGTGTTTTCCTGCATTTATAATAAATCAGTTCTGGGATAAAGTTGATGGTCGGTATAGTAGAGAAGCGCGCCGATCGATCAAGTATAAAACAGGAAAACCAGTCTTATCTTATGCTGAATCGGTAATGTTGGAAATAACGCTAAAATGGTATGGAGACTGTGGAGCCCCCAATACGTGGAATAAAAAATGCAGAAACCTGCAATCGCATAGTTGTCCACTCGATGAAGAATGAATAGATGTCGCTCGAATGCGGACAATTCATTTTCTATGAATTTTACGTTTTAGAATGTCATGTGGTGGGACGGAACTTATAGTTGCATTATTATTGCTATTTGGTTGTACCATGACCTCCTTTTACATGGCGCATATGCAGTTATACTAACCGCCTATGAAAACATCGCCTCGAAAACCAAATGATAATGATTTAATTTCGGATGATTGGTTATAAATTTATAGCGACAGTGATATTTCAAATATTTTCACCATTCACAAGGATATCATATCGATATATCCTTTCTTTACAGATTGCAAAAATTACAAAAGTAGTGGCCAACACGTACGAAGAATTCAATTTTATCTAAGAAAACGACATCATTCGTTTATATTGTATTTTTTCGAAATGCCTGTAATTACTTGAGTTTATGGTAGTGGGAATCGGTATTGTTTCTCTTGCAAATGCAAACGGACGGGCGTATCACTGTTCTGTAACACTCGATACGCGTCTCAAATGGCGTCGCGTAGGACACAGGCACAAGGGGAGCGGGAATTTTCGTCTTAACAATGTGTAGGTACATGAATTTGATGCGCGCACCGCACATACGACAGCGTGCATGAATCGAACGGACATTGGAATGATTTCTCGCGCCACGTGTGTACGACGAATACGACGAATACGACGATACGTGATTGGTGTGTGTACTCTCTCCACGTGGTTGTGCGTACCACGCACACGTATGTACACGGAGACACGACAGAGGCGCCGAAGACGCGTGCACACGCCAATATGTATGCTTAAATGTAGGCGTGTGTCTCTCCTACCCTCCGCATTATATACGAACGTCGTCTAGCGGTTCGTCACGTGTACGTGTCAAAATCAATATTTGGCGTTACTAGGTTATGATAACACTGCATCGTGTCGACGATGGTCGTGTGTCTTAGGTAGCACATAGGGACAGGGTGAATTCGCGCTGTGCAATCTTACTTCCGATGAATTCTCCCGTCGTCCGAGACAAAATCGACTCTCGTTTCTTTAAGATACAGTTCAGGTTTTCTTATCGGCAAAACCATAATTAACGAAAGGATTATGTTATTTAAGCCTTATTATGTTATAAAAGCCTTTGTGTTATTGCCGAAATTTTGTATGTTCTTTTATGTTCTTTTTGACACATGACAAGATACATTTCCCGGCTATTTTTATTTTATTTTGAAAATGAAATTGTGAAAAAGAAAGTTTTAAATACATTTATAAGTTAATTTGATCACGGGGGTATCCATACGTGTGAGACATAGTAATTAGATGGTTTATGAACAGACGCATAGACAAATTGTTAATCAAAATCATAAACAAGATGAGGTTTCCTTTATCGCAGAACCAAAAGCAATTATCTTTCACGAGTATGTATAGAGTCGAAAAGTTGAGAATCTTGGTAGAAGAGCCACGTGTACATGGAGTAAAAATATTATTTCCATTTACTCTTATTTTTCAATAAAGCGCATTTTTATCTGGTTCTACATTTCACTTTTATAGCGTCAAAGTTTTTGCTATTGTATGAAATTGTATTGTATGCCGTATGAAAGTACCGCTAAATGATATGAAATTTAATATACTTGGGTTTAATGCTATAATAAATACAATGGTATGCAAATATTTTTTGTAGCCACCATATATTACGTAGTTTCATATAATCTTTGGCATGAATTGTTTATGACTGTTCCTAGTGGATCACAGAAACGGAAAGTTAACTGTTTTCAGAGAAGTATGAAAATGAAATTATCATCCCATGTTATTTGAAGTATGGAAGAAATATGTTGAGCGTATCCGAGCGAAAACTTTTGGTTATCAAATTAAAGATTAAGCAATTCACCGAGCATTCGATATAAAATAAATATGACAAACGATTTGGCTAGAACAGTCGTTACTATATCGGGGAAGTTAATTTAGAATTAAGAAAAGGCAATATAATAGAATCGATATCGCTGGAATAGCGTGGAAAAACAAACGGATCCAAGAGGGCTCGCATAAATTGCAGAAAACGTACTCTAACAAGCAATGAATTTTAATACAGGTAATTATCGCCGTAATTTGATGCAACCCCGTAACTTTCCAGCCGAATCGGTCTCGTTCTATCCCAGCTACTTGGCATTCTGCGTTTCCGCCGCGCTTTCGTTACCCCAAGAAGCGCGCGGCAGGAATGTTGTGCTTACTTAGCTCGTCGAATAGATCTCGTCCTCGAAGGAATACCGGCACAACAGGTGTATAGCGCTCTACATAATGCATAGAGCAGATTTTCAGGAGCATAAAGTGTAAACTCGAAAGGGTTTGCGGCCCAGTACAACTCCTCGGTTACCTTTCGAAGCGAACCTCCGCTTCGTTTTGACTTTACCGCTATATTTTCTAACCTGATATACAATGGGTCAGAAAATCGATCAAGTATTTTCTTAATGTGAACATTCTTCTAATAATAACGGAGAAGATAATTTTATTTTGTTCGTTTAGCGTTTTTCCAAAATTTTTGTAATTTCTGATTTGTGTTTTTAAGCGCAATTTCATTTTTACAGCACGATCAATATTGTCATTACGTTGTACTAATTAAATTATTAATTCTTTTCTGATCGAAGATAATTTTACTTTAGGTATTGTTTCATTTTTTAATAAAATCCATTTAACATTTTTTTGAATCTCTTCCGCAGTACCACTGCGTGAATAACCAGATATTCATAATACAAATAATTACACATTTTAGAAAAGATATATAGATAAGTAGATAAAACCATGTCCTGTTGCAGATTTGAATATTCGAAATATTTGACCAGTTGCGTGAGCAATTAACTGCGTATATCGAATCGATAGATTTTTCAATATTTATTCACAAGTGATTTACAAATAATTTATAAGTCGAAAGTGATTGGAAAGATCGCATAATCATGACATCTTTTCGAAAAGATGTTCTTGGCGGTTGGATCGCGGGAAACGCCAGCGAAACGATACTGTTCGACGTTTCGCTGGCTCATTTGTCCATGGAGCACGGATTAATTACCATTTTAGCGAAACAAAGCCAGTTTTTCTATCAGCGCTGTTACAGGACTTGGTACGGTTTGCGTTTAATCCCGCCGGACGAGCACTTTTAATTACTCGATGTCGGGGAAAAAAGAGAAGAAAAACAGATTTATCGTCCTTAATATACTAGTTTTATTCGTTTATCCTTTCATGCTTTCAGCGAGTCCACGTCAGTCTGTTTGTCATGTTCGTTGCTTGTTTCTCCTGCTATTTCTCTCACTATCCCTCTCCCTCTCTCCCGTTCTTCCGTTCTCCGTTTTGCTCGTCCCTCCCTCCGTTCGCTGGTCTCGGTCGCTCTTTCGACTCTGTCGCTCTCCTCGGACCACACTTCCCTTCTTTGTTCGCGCAGAGACAATTCCACTCGGACAATTTTCCATGCATGGGCTGGCACGTTTTTTCGCGGCGTCCACGCCTATTTTCCGGTGGACGATTCGGCGAAACGCGCCGGGATTTCGCCCGCCGCGCGACGCGTCTGATGACACGCGCGTCGTCCAAACCGATACGCGACTAAATTACGCTCCGTCTACCGATTAGAAGCTACGATGCCGGTTCTGTTTGCAGGACATAGCCGTGCGAGGATCGAAAGCTAGCCAGAAGCGGAGAGGAGATACGACGAGCACGTAGCGCGCGTAATTTATTTTTACGCGTCTCGGACGCCGTACGATTTAATTAAACGAAAGGTGTAGCAGCGCGATGCGTTGCGCGCTTTGACACCGCTCGATTTTATGTTTGTGAAAAACCACACGAGAACATGAGCCCTGCACGTAAATCTTGCTCTATTTAATTACCTCTTTCTCCGCGCCGCTTCGTAAATATTTTGCTTTATCGTTCCGCCTATACCCGTGTATTTCGATTATAACTCGAAACTGACGTAACCAACAGTATACTGTAACACGAGTATCGTTAGTCGTTTCCAGCTTAACGGTTCCAGATACCTGTCATTCTTTCTAACTTTGGAATTTTTACACGACGATCTTGTAATATTTTCCTTAGCTAGAAGTGTCCTATCTAGCACTTTTTCATCTTTCAAAAATAGACTTGCTTTGAATCTCGTTGGGCCAGGTAAAGGAGGCGGCAAATTTCACTTGAAATAAAAGCTCGCCAGTACTTTGATTGTTTTTAGTGAATGCACGATGCGTATCGCTTGCTTTCCTCTGAGACAACGTCCACGAGACAAGAGAGTGGAAGTACCATTGAATCAGTTATTCAGTTATCGAAACGTGTTAATTTTACAACAGTCGTTTAATGTTGGATTACAATTATTAATGCAACATGACGCGTACCAATAACGATTCTTTCATATTTTTCTCAAATGTAAAAAATGTTGTAACGATAGAAGAATACGATTCGATCGAAGACGATCTAAAAGAAGATTAAAAGAAATAATCTACGTAGTAGGATTCGAATAAGTAGTAGTATTTTTAACTAGTGGACAGAGTTACAGTAATAGATATGGCAGAGGGGGATGAAGCACGCGTGTCGGGGTGTATCTATCGTATCTTCTATCGCAACAGATGCCTGTTGCTACGCGGCCCGGCGGATGCTGCTCCACGTTTTTGGCTGGCAGGTTCAAGTTCGCTCTTTTTCTCCAGTCTCTCTCGGCTTCTTTCTCTTCGGGAAACGCTTTTCGCCCTTTTTACCACGTGATCGGACATTGACCCTTCGCCGGCGTAGCCGAGGGGTGGAAAACACGGGGTCTACAACGAGAAGGGACGAGACGGATGTTTCGCGTTCCTTTTTATCGATTGCGCGTACCGTTACTTTCAGATTGCGGGACACTCCTCTTCTCTTCGCTCTCTCTCCTGTAACACACTCGATCGAACCATTTACATACGTTTGAACCGCTCTCGCGATTCTCTTCTCCAGGCGGTATCAGTCGTCCCGTTCACAGCAATATGACGCGACATATCGGACAATGCCTATGATTTAATTAAATACACAATGAATCCGACGAAAATTCATCGCGATGAATGCACCATAGCTCGTGGAAATGTTTGAGATTTTCCATTTTAATTAGTAGTAATTTCTTTTATCCTTTAGAGGAAAATTTTGCAAAATAATAGTATGTTAGATCCTCGATTCAGATACAGACTAATATCAATTTGAACTTGAATTAGGGAACTGCAAAGACCAATATAACTATTAATTCATCACGAACCTTTTACGGTATTAATTTCCGTAATATTAAGTTTCACTTTTGAAAATTTCTGGATTATTCTACAGTAACACAAAATTCTGACCGATTAATAGTCTCCGTAAATCAATTTGAACCGATTATCTCGTCTTATAGAAGAGCGCATGGCGTTCTAATATTTATGGACAGTGCTGCATGTCTTATCTTTCGAAGGGAGGGTGCGGAAAGTACAATAATTGGAGGAGTTTGATAGTTCCTGAACCTAGGACGCCGGACAAAGATCGAGGTCATTTTGGTTTGGTAAAAGTCGAAGCTGCGGGCTCTAGCCGGGAACTAGAAAGGGAGAAAAGAGTAACGTCCCCCTCGCGTAATTAAGGACCAAGAGGGTTGGAGCGCGGCTCTCCGGTGGATGGGGCAGACATCGATCGGATTCGTCGCGTATAAACGCGCAGCCGGCCAGTATCTCGTGTAACGCACGTTCGAGCGTGAACACATGTACGGCTGAACACGCGCGCACGTGGCTAGCCTTCGCGGGATAACGAGAGGGCAATGACAGAGGGGGGGCAAGAGGGTGGGAGAGAGGTCTCGCCAACCGAGTGGTGAAGAAAAAATAAGCGAAGGGAGGAACGAAGAGAAAAAGGATGATACACGAAGGCGCGAAATGCGAGAACCGACCAGTATAGCGAGCAGACAGCAAGAAGGTTTGGTCAGTTCCGAACCTGTCCTAAATCGAAGAAGTACGAGGACACACCCTGGAAGAAAATGGAAAGCAGTTGGTTCGGTGGACCGCTGGCTGGGTAACACGGGATGCCGCTATCCTCTCTCAGGTTCTCGGCCGGTTCTCTCTTACCCAGTTCCACATCTCGCCCCTTTCCCGTTGCCCACCGGTGACTCTTCTCCCGACTGCCACCTACACCCTCCGATATCTTATTTCGTTGCCTCGGTGTCGGAGTAAGCGCGAAACCTATCCTTCGTGCGGAGAAACTAAGAAAAGGAGAGAAAGAGGAAGAATAAATAACGCGAGGGTCTTTACGCACTTCCGCTGCCCGTGCACCCTTTTTTGATAGCCTTACGGGGCCATCGATACGCTCATCGGTGTCGTCGGCGAGGCAACGAGGGTCACTCTGCGACGAGGCAGGTGTGTTCGGGCCACAATGGAAGGCGCGCGCGATCCGGAGGCGGACGAGGAGCAGAACCGCGGAGAAAGAGAAAGGGCCCTGGTCTCGAGAGGGAACGCGCGCACGGCTGCTACGTGAACGGAGAAAGCCAGAAAGAGAGGAGGCGAGAGAACGCGAGAACCGAGGAAACGACCGATGGAAACGAAGAAAGAGAAAAGTGGAGAGAAGGAGAGAGCACGCGTGCCGAGACCACGGGGAAGACGAAGTTGGCTCGTGATAGAGAACTAGACGGAGAGAGGGTGTCGGAAGGGAGAAAGGTGGAAGATGGTGGCGAGAGAAGGAGAACGAACGAGACAGTGAGAGGCGGCAACGCCCATTTTTTGATAAGCTAGTTACCCGCCGGCAGGCTAGCTCTCTCGCGAAGGGCGGGAGGGTGGCTCGGCAGAAGGCGGTAAGAGGCGCGGTGGCAGGAGGTTGAGGCCGAGGAGATGGCGTAGGAGGAGGAGGAGGAGGAGGAGGTGGAGAAAGAAGGGTGGGTACGGCGGGTGTCGGGTTCTACGGAGATCAATAACTGCATAAAAATAAAGTGAGGCTCTGGCCCGCTACCTTTAACCCACCGCCCCTTCCGAGTTCTCCACCTTCACCTTTTCCTCCGCCGCGCGGCCCCGTCCCTCGACACCGCCTCCGCGCGCCACCGCTCAGGCCGTCGCCGCGACTGCTTCGCCCGCTCTCTTTCCTTCGCTGCCCCTTCCAACCCCCTCCCCTCCTACCGCTCTGCAACCCACCGCCGCCCTCTGCGCTCCCGCAACACTCCGATCTCCTACGCAGCAACTTCTTTGCCGTGCCTTGCTGCCACCCTCCGAACCATCATCCCCCAACCCCCTCCGACACCAGCTACCTCCTTGTCCTACCGACACATCCACCTTTGCCTTCGACTCCGTGCACACACCGCCCCCTTGCCTTCTCTCATCCCATCCCTTCTTTCCCTTCGCCACCCCCTTCCTCCTCCGTGCGCCACCGATGAGGATCCGGAGGTTATTGCCTGTATTTTCTTAAGGGATGAATTTTCCGCGAGGACTGCCACGGCTATGCTGCCCGTTGCCATCAGCGCCACCGACCACCCCCGTCTCTCATCCATTCTCCCTCTGCCGCGCCGCGCTACGACTCGTTTTCTTTTCCCTTTTTCTCCTTCATTTTTCCCTTTTCTTTTTCTCTCTCTTTTTTTACCTCTCTCGATTTCCCTTCCTTTTCTCTTCGTCGTACTGTTCTCTGGAGATGAGGAAACGAAGAGGATAGTAGCCAGGATAGTTCGCTTCCGGAATACGCAAAGTTTCCGGGATGTCCTCCGGGGAACGCCGAAGAGGGGTTGATCAATTTCGCGATGGAGATGCGTCTAGGTGGCTGGTGTTGTTCGTGGGCGAGCAAATGCCCCGGACACGGGAATCCCTGTACCACTGGACGCATGGAAGAAGGAGGACGAGCCGGACGAACTTGGCAAGAAAGAGACCGAGAGAACTCGGTTCGGTTGTTCGACAACTTTTTGCCGGCTGTCTTTGAAGTGTAACGCATACGCGCCTCGCCACAGAGGCTAACACGAAGATGCATCTGTGGAACCGAAACATTTTTCATAAAGCTTCCCCAAGTCATGCCCTTCCCTGTCGACTGTTGTTTCGCAACGCGACATCGAGCTTCCGAAATTCACCTTAAAGCACGACGAAGTTCAAACTGGCAATATCGATCGATCGGTTGATCGATCATCGAACGTTAAAAGATTTTGTGTATTATAGTTGTGGTCGGCTGCAGGCCACGTTTCGAGGACTGCGTTCCTGTCGGCGAGAGGGACAGAGGCAAAGACGAGAGAGGGAATTACGATTCCGTGTATTTCGAGAGCAACAAGTACTTACAGTCCCTTTGTGAAGCACGTTACGGTTGGAGAGACATCGAAGGGAGCGGAGAACAAAGTTGCAACGAGCGCGCCAGCAACTCGCGATTGCGTATTATATAATTCACGAGTGGCGGTCGTTTAGGCGCGGATCGGACTGCGAGTCGTTTTTTGCCATCCGACGATTCGAAAAACAAAAACACGCGTATATAACCTGGCGAGCTTTTCGAACAAACTTACGGGGTGCGGTGCTGCGACGAGCGTCGTTGTCGTAACCCATTCCCTGAAGCGAATTTTCGCTAATGAGTTTTGTTAAGGGACTTTTAATGAGGACCGACGTCCTCGCGCTGCTCAAAAATGTATCTTGGTTTACGAGCCGCCGGAAAAATTCGCTAATCCCAAGTAATTCCAGGCTGGGCGAGATTGTCCGTGGCGGCTGCTGCTCTCGCGGTTCGCGCACGAGCGCGCGAGCGAACGACCGGGGATAATTAAAGCGGCGAACGGGTTCCGCCCGACCCTCCGCGTTACTTCTAACGATGCAATCGCGGTTAATGCCGATAGTACGTGAATCTGCCGCTAAACGATCCAACGTCCACTCTCTGTTCGCTTATCCCTAGGATCTCGTTTTCCTTCAAGGATGCTGCTCTTCCTTTTAGACTGTGAACGCCAACTGTCGTTGTGCGCCGTTTATACGTCAAAGCAATCAGACATGAACGACGTAAGCCGTTCACAAGACACACGAATCAACTGTATAAATAGCAAAATAAGGTAGCGATGATGGTATTATTTATTATTTTTGTGAAGATTTTTCAGAACTTGCAATTGTTTACAGCGATCTTCTTGCGATGTATCTGTTGAGGTTATTAGATGTATGTGAACAAAGGAACGCGTGGATAAATTGTAAGGTTGAAAATGTATTTTAAATACTGAAGTGTAAATACAAGTCGGAATATAATTGAGATGGTCTAGATCCGCACGCTAGCAGTGTTACCCTATGACTGAAAATCCTGAAGCTATCGTCACCTGTCTACAGTTTATGGTCTGTCTTCGTCCCAGTCTTTTGTCTATACGCTGTCGATGGGTTCAATGTTTGAGAAAACTAAAAGACCAGATGTAGAGTTTTCTTAGAAGTGGTGACCACTTCAACAGTATCAAATGGCAGAAATAGTTATTTGTTTTTCGGAATTCGTTTGCACGTCAATCTCGTATATGGATAATGAAATTAAGATATCTATGAAAAGTGGAATTGATCAGCTTGGCTTCTGAAGGACTCACATATGTGTAGATTATGTTATGTGTAGATTATGTTGTATGTATGTAATGCGGTTTCCAGATGTTCCACTATTTACGTCACCTTATTCTACTGTAACGGATGGAAAAATTCGATGGAAGCTCACGCGCAGGTGACTCGACAACATCTTTTCCGACATTGGCTTCTAAAAAAGCGGACGCGGCTTCGTAAGTTGGCGCACGATGTGTAACGAACGAGCAACGAGGTGTACGTACGTAGACGCATGCGACCTTCTTTTTCGGCTCTGTATCGACCGTAAGGGCCGGACCACGGTTTTCTTTCACCAACGAAAGCAATTTCGCTGACTGTCGCTGGTAATTTAACGAGAGGAGATGGCGGGACGAATCCATCAATTTAGATATAGATAGCAAACCAAATAGATATCGAATCGAAAAGATCAACACAGACACGAAGGTATTTTTATCACCGTGTAAAACAGTGAAATAACGCGATCATTGAGTGGACGGCGGTATCGAGTTGTCCATACTCTCGCCTTGATTCGAATTTAGCGGCACGTACGTTTCGAATTGAATGCGGATGCGCGCGTTGCTGTCTGACTATGTTCTCGCTATATTTTCGCTTCTCTCGAGATCCAAAAGTGTGCACGCTTTAAGAAAAAAGCACTCGATCGCGGTGCACTTTTTCAGTTGCACATCAGGGTTGAACGTCTGGCCGGGAAGAGGGTCGGTGCACGAACCCGGTGCACCCCAAAGGGGGATTCGATTTAGTTGACGTTGAGAAGAGAGGACGTCGGGGGAATTGATTACCTGGGACAATTGTACGGCAGGGTATCGCGTGCGCTGCAAGTTGAAATTTCGAGTAGATCGATCGTTCCGGGGGGAGGGTGGGAATACGAGTCCTTCGAAAGATTCTCCTTTCCGGCGCGCAACCTCGAGCTCGAAGGATGCCTCCTCTCCCTCTGGAGGGGCCTGGAGCCGCTCGATAGATTTCGGGGCGAACGCAGCGCGCGCCCAAGGACTCGTAAAAGTAATTTAAATTGGCTACTTTAAAGCGGAAGCCGCGTTCTTAATTAACTTCCGCGGAATTAAGTGGACCTAGCGGGAAAGTTAAGAGGAGGATATTTTAGATCACCTGGGATTGCTACGGCAGTGTCGGTAATTATACCGAAACTCTCGGGGAAAGGGGCGCAGCCGAGACACGGTGCCGTTGCGATCTCGACGTCGCAGCCCGCGAGTTTGCACGCCACGCCTGCGAAATGAAATTAATAGATTTCGTCGCGACGAAATGGCCCATTTCGCGGTAACGTCGACCTTCTTTGCTTTTTCTAATGAAGCTATAGACGCGTGGTATGCACGTCTTAGTCAGATGTGATTAGCGGGAATGTGCGTTCATAAATATTAGAACACCTGGTATAACGATTATACGGCTAAATTAATATTTAATATATTATATATGGATATTTTTGTTACACGTATTTAGTTAATGTACATTATATTGAAACGTACAATGGCTATACAAATATTTGCGCACCATGGTATTTATTATACCATTTACATATTAATTAATTAGTGGTACTTTCATATGATTGCAAAAATTTCATATCTACTATGTAAACGAAATCTAGAATCTGATAAAAAAAAACTCTGCCTCATTGCAGTAACCACTGTAGCTTTACCTTTGATTACCATAAAAGTGATTAAAATGCATAGGTATTTGATATTACCATCATTGTATAGTCAATCCTGTCATCGAAACGACGTAAGTGCGAAATGACATAAATCGAGGGACAACTCGTATACATATGTATAGATTCTTACGAGAGCATGCATTTTGATCTTTCGATGTTTTATTCGTCACACGCATCCACTCTAACCATACCTTTATAAGTATGTACATACATGTTGTGTTTCATTGATCGAAGAATGCAACGATTTTGGTTGTTCGTTAGATTATGTATATATCGTCCTTTGTTTACGATACGATATAAAGAAGCGTGCAAAAGGAAAAGGAAAAATTAAGAAATACTCAGGAAGCAGTTGAGACGAAGGAAGATTCGCAGCCAAAAAATATGTGTCGTCGCGGCTTGGCTATAATCGCGGGAGAAATTTTTCAACCCTCTCTCCGGCGGGACAAGTGGTTCTCGAAAGGGCTAAGAAGGAAAGAGGGGTCTCGACGCCCCTACGTCTACGTACACCGCTCGTACATAAATCACGTAGTAGGGGTAGGTCAGTGCGGGTTATCCTCGGAGGGTTGAAAGTTTCAGGGGAGAAGGAGGCGACCCGCACCGCTCGAGACACGCAAATTTAGGGTGGGTCGTCCCTTCGTAAACCGCGCACGTTTCGCGTGAATTTCTCTGGCTTGTACGCGCCTTTAAAACGCGTCCGGCAATGGTACGTACGACAAAAAAGAAAAAAAGCGGGGGAAAAAATCATTATACGTATATTTAACTAGATAGTTCTTCGTCACTCGTTTGTTCGCTTCACTGGTATCAATTTTATTTGAAAGATGATTTTATCGGTTCTATCAGTGTCAACTTTCGATCTCGCAAAAGTTGAAACGCCGGCGAGTTTAGATATCCCCGATGCCATCTTAACCCTCGCGTTTGCTTGTTTTCCCGGGCGAAAGGGGCGGAAACTTGGATTTTCGAGATCGTAATCAATTTTTAACCACCGGTTAGACCGTCACGCAGAACGCTCCTGATTCACGCTGTCGATGAAAACGAGGGCCGCCGCGGAGGGTGCATTCGAAATCGAATAACTTCCTTCCTTCGAACAAAAGTGTTTCGCGCGGAGATCGACATAGATAGTAGTTCGGCGTGTTTTCAGATCCCGAACAATCGAGCAACGGAGAACGCGACGAGGATAGCAATTTTGGTGTCGGGTTTTGTCCTCCAACGATGCAACGAGAGTGTGGTGGCTGCATTTTTTTTTTTATTTTTCGACACGGCGAAACGAGCGCGCGCGCCCGCCGGCTACGACGATTACGATGACGGCATAGAAAAATATGCACCTGGCGTGTGCCACCTGCAATCTCGAAGAGCCGGCTCGCTCCGGATGAGTTCTTGATTGCCGACGAAGAAAAAGAACGTCCCCGCTGCGCGTCGATGCCGTGGAGAAAAAAAGGTGTACCGATACAGGTCGTTGAACAACACCCTGCAGAGCCCTAACCCGGAAGTAAAAGCGCGCGTACGCATCCGCACGGTTGGATAACAAATCGGCCATGGCTCTAGACAATAAAACTTTTCCTCGCAACTTTTCTAGTACGTCATTGATAATCCTCTCTCCGTGAGCCGACCGCAGCACGCTTTGTTCATCGCCACCGACGCCGCCACCCGCGCCACGCCGCGTCGCGCGTTCTCATCAACGTCCACGACGCCTCCTCTTTCAAATGATCGCGGGAAATTCGATCGAAGATCGCCCTCTCCGCCCGCTCTCGATCACCGCTGCAAACTTTTGGACGAAAGACGGTCAACGCGTTCCGACAACTGGAAGAACGCGACTCGGGCTGCTTGGAGACACGACTTTTACGTTTGGGATCGATAGCGCGGCTAACGGCCGATGTTTAACGTTAATTTCGCTGATAGAAACCAACGATTTGTCACACGCGACGCTTCCATGTATCTGCAAATTGACCACGCACACGGTCATCCATGAGTAAGAGAGGGAAGAAGATAGAAGGGAATAAAATGAAATGGAAGGAAGTGGATGGGAAGGAAAACAGAAGGGAAATGATGAAAAAAGCGAAGTCGAAAGAAGATTTGCGACTAAACGCGACACTTTCCCACGGCTGGAAAGATTTTCTTCGTTTCCTGGTTATCTGGACAAAGCTTGGATCCGCGGTTTTACGAGCCGTGGTATCGCGCAAGATTTTTACGGGGTGAACGTAAATTCTCATTTTTTAAGGTTTCGAATAATACCCTCTTTTTTTCAATACGTGGCCCGATGGTCATTGAATCGCTAGGTTTCACTTTATTACGCGACGTAAATGCACGCGCATCGACGAGCAACATTTTTTTCTCCCTGCAGCGGCGCTTCGCTCGTGAATTTTCGTAACGGCGTCCTTTGATATCGTTCATTCAACTTTTTCCGATCTCCCCATAAAAAATCCCGGACGCAGCGGCGTTTGTAGCCGCCGACATAAACTGTTGCGTTAATGGAGACTAGCAGGCTCCACGACACCCCCATAGCGTTCTGCCTCAGCGATAAATACCCGTTATACAGATAGATCGAACAAAGATTTTTCGTTTGTAGATGGAAAGCGGCGACCGAACAGTCACGCGTATTCCTTAACTTTCCAACTTACTTAACTCCTAAACCTCCTTAACCCGACGTGATCTCCGTCTGTCGTTTTAATTAACCCCAACTCTTTTTCAGTCATTTTCAATTCAGTTGCACTTTTTTAGCGTTAAAAAATATCTCAAGTTTGAACAAGGTATGAAAAACTTGTTGATGGTACGTTTGTTGTTTTAATATTGCGTTAGATATCTTGGTACACCATCGCAATTCCTCGTTGAATGTTAAAATTAATTCAAGATCGAAATATAAAAATTGATCGATTGCTCGTCTCTATAAATTTATCCTGGATCCAAGTGGTTTCCTTTCCGCCCCACTTTACCAGCCAGGGATCGAAAAATCGATAGATCGATAAAGTTGTTCGTTTCCTGTAACTGACAAGTAAGAATGCATCGATGAAAATTCGGGGTGGACCTTGTCGAAGAAAGACCGAAGACGAGACACGTGAAACGGAGCAACAAAGGAGGGAAAATCCTGGCGATTCCCGTCAGAGAAAAGAGGATGCATGCAGGGGTAGGAACGAGCGAGAAGGAGAAAAAGAGGAAGAGGCGGAAAGAAGAACGGAGAAGGGCAACGGCAGATTGCGAGGAGACAGAGGGACTTTCTGAAAGGGGGGTGCAATGCGAGTGCAATACTTTTCCGTGAGACGGCACCAGTGTCGTCGGCCCTGAGGGGTGGGTTCGGGCTGGACTGGGGGTGTGCGTGGGGTCAACGACCGCAGTTGGGGTGGCTTCCCCCTACCTGCCACCCTGTACACCTCCTCCTCCCTCTTCCTCGGGCCGTTCCTCTTCCTGCAAGCCCCTCTCTTCCACCTTCTACACTCTGCCCTACGCGCTGTACGCCAGGCCACGTTGCGGTAGGCGAAGGTTGGGGCAGGTTAGGCTTAGCTTAGGGTTCAATATCGGGGAAAACACGGGCTTTTATTTGATCGTTCGCTACGTTCTCTGCCCTTTCCGCGCCTTTACCGGACAAAGAAAGATACTCGGGACGAGCGGGTGCGAGCGGGTGCGAGCAAGCGAGTCACCGGTTACAGATGAAGCGAGATGTTTATCGCGAGAAAGAGAAAGAAACAGAAAAAAGCAAGAAGAGCAGCGAGGAGAGGAGTGAAGAGAGAGGGAAAGAGTGAAAGAGTGCGTGCGTGCGTGAGTGCGTGCGTGCACGCATTGGTTCCGTACTTTTATGGTCCTCTGAATACACCCTGGCCAGAAGGGGCTGCTTTCACGTCGACTACCCTATGAGAAAAGGACCGACATAATTCATTGGAAAATTTCAAATTCGGTTTTATCGCCGAGCGATCGAGTTGTCTGTGAAACGCGCGGCCGAGCGCCCTTTACACTTGAGCCCTTTCCCTTCCACCTTTCGTTCCTCGAGGAGCGCGTGTTTTTCTTCTTGAAGAGGTAGCGTTTGTAGGGTAAATAAATTCAAACGGGAATCGCGATTATCCATCCTCCTTTAGTTCCTGCTCTGAAACGTCCTTTTTTTCCCCAGACCGAGATCGTTGCTACGCCGAGGCAAGGGTTCATGCCCTTACCGACGCGCGCGTATCGTTACATTTTCTTCCTATTCAAACTGAACGAGAGGGAAGGAAAGAAAAAAAGAAAGTGAGAAAGAGAGGAAGAGAGAGACTGAGAGAGAGAGCGAGAAAGAGGAAAGGAGAGAGAGAGCATTCATCGTCAACGGGGCAGCCGGATAACATTCAATTTTCTAAAACGGTCTAGAGAGAAGGTCGCCGTCACCGCCATTGCCGCGATCGCGAAACAAACGATCGGCCTGTTTGTTCTTTTTACTTCGGTAAAAAAATGTAGCGCGCCTCGATGAGACGAGATTTTTACGGACTGCTGACCACTAGCAGCGTTAATTACTTCCTCGAAGCGATCGTCGCCGCTATTTCTTTCGAGTCGCCGTACTAAAACGGTTATGGTACCTCGTTTGCACCGGTCGATCGTTGTATCGGTTGCTCCGTAACGAACGTGTCGATCGATCCACGAGAGAATTATTTATTAAATTAGCGAGCTCGAGTGTTTGCCAATGGTCGGACTGGGAAACCGACTCGACGATCTTTGGCGAGGACGTTGCATCTACAGGTTGCCGGTTTCACGGCATCTACCGAGAACGCAGAGTCCGTAGGGCGGCCCTTTGCGCAGTTACCGTTATCTTTAATTGACAGCCGAATAACAAACGACGCGGCTCGCACAATGTATTCGTTTATCGAGAGAGGCTGACGTTCCTCCGAGACGCGGTGTTGGAACGATCGACCGATGCCCTGCAACCACTTTGGGCGCAAGATTTGACCGCGACGTCGAAAGAAGAGGAGCAGGATGCGCCTGCTTGGAAACGGAACGAATGAATCGATGTCGAACGATGGGATCGCTGGTTGGCCGGGAGTGTTGAACGAAAAAAAAAGAGAGAATGGGGAAAAGGAGACGATCGGAGAAGTAAAGGGTGTCTAAGAAGAACGGAGAGGTGAGAAAAGGAGGAAGAAAAGAGAAAGTTGGCGTGAAAGAATACGGGAGGCGAAGGGGAAGACTGATAGACGAAAAAGAGGCAGACGGATTTGAGGAACAAAAGGGGTTAAAAGGGAATTGTAGTTAGGGGAGAAGAACACTGAGCTGCCAATCAGTCATTAATTAGAAACTACTCGAAAGTTACGCACCCCATGGATAGAGAGAAAGAGGAACGGAGAAAGAGAAACGAATCTGGGGAGGGGCAATCGGACGAAGGGCGGTGAGGCAACGTCACCGTCAATTTTGGAACGATTTCCCAGAAATTCGGTATAATTAGAGAAGGTATGCTCGAGAGACGTTGTGAATGAAAGAAGACGTGAACGAGGTCAACCAATTTTTCTGCGGATTATCGCTCTCGCATCGAAATCTTCCCCGAGCAACGGATGAAATTTGACGGCTAATCTGATTAACGACGATGGCGACGGACGACTGCTATTTATTAATCGATGTTCGTGTCCGTTCTTTATTCCAGTATTTCGTTGCCAGCTTGGTCTTTGCATCTAAAACGGCTTTCTCTCGTTTACCAGGAACATCGTCGCTATACACAGGGACGCGTTTCCGCGAAATTTCGCACCGACTGAATGCGAATCGTTTTCATAACCAGGTTACGTAATTTGTTCTACGGGCGGACAATGAGATTGCGTAACGTCGCTTCGTCGAACGTTATCGATTGTAAAACGTTAATAACGGATGTATTTTCTTTCTTTTTTTGTCTCCTATTTCGATTCTCGTTGTTGAAATTTATGGAACTTGCTTTCTATCACGAACGTGGGCTTGCACGAAAGCTTGGCACGAGAACGACGAAAGCAACGTGTCACGGTCGTGACGCGAAAACGTATTCGTTTTGTACCAGACCTGCGGAAGATTTCGCGTCGTGTTCAAGCCTCCACGTCGGATACCGCAACAGTTATGATCTGTCTCCGTTTTAGTAACGAAAATCCGTCGACCGAAACTCTTTGCACGCTGATATTCTTTTTCCACGGCATTATCGATTTAATGCTCTTGGATTTTTAATTGTTTACGAATCATACAGCCCCAAAAAGTATAAGGCTGTGTTAGTGAATGGAAAGTAAGGCAACGAATAATATTAGAGTACGATTTATATATATATATATATGTTATGTCGTCGACTAAGTTCGCGTCATTTGTTGCTCTGCCACTTGGACCAATATTCGATATCTTTAAATGCTCTAAAAAAGTGTGATCACGTCTGGTTTCGTATTATTTCTCAGTAATCATGCAGGAACTTTTTTTTAGTTTTATCTACTTGACGGCAGTTTCTTTTCTAAGCATCATTTTATCACTAAAACAAGAAATTAGTCGGGTTTATTGTCAATATTATTGATTGTGTGCAGACTGCCTTAATAGTTTCTCATCGTCAGATCGCGAAGAAAGATGACGAAGCAATGTCACGACGCCGACGCAACGTCTGCGTCGTTGAGGCGTTTAAAGGACGAAAAGAGAGAGGTTCTTCCGCGATGGAGATGTTTTGCGATCGTTTCTCGCGAAACGGCGCGCTGCATCGAACGCTGATTGGCCGGGAAAATCGTTTGAAACGGAATGGTGTTCGTCGATCGTTTTGAGAGACGATAAACGTTAGCAATTAAGCGTCGTCGCTAAGGAAAGCAACGAGGGTGAAAAAGGGGCTGGAAATGTCCGGACAAACGGTTACAAGTATTTCATTGAAGAACGTCGTTGCATCCCCTGCTCGTAGGTATACCAATTATTGAGTCGATGTCGATGTACAACAGAGGGTGAAGAAGGAGAAAAGGATAGGTAGCCGGGATGGAATCGGTAGGGCGAAGCTGACATTTTAAACGGCAGCTAGCTGGCTCGTGTTCCTCTTTTTCCGAGCACTTGGCAATCGTGATCATCTCTAATGGATGTGGTTATCGATTTTACTAGAGAATTCGACACCTCGTTTCTTTCTGACGTTAGCCGTTTCGAACGACCGCTTCAGCCAGGGTCGATGGACAGTCGTTGTTGCTAACCGCTAAGAGATCGTGGTGGTGATGTTTAGAAAAATGGCGCTTTTTATATATTTCTTTCGTTGAGAATTTTCGCATTGAAATTGTATTGCTTAAATGTTTTTCAAATCTGTCATTTTAAAATGGCCAAATTTTTGTTCATCTACACGTTTTCTTTGTACATGGTAACATCTTTCCAGTATTTCTTTAAAATACTTTTTCCCGAAATAGAGGAAAGAAAAGCAAAAGATGGAACACGATATAATAACGTAATAATAACAGTAACAAGGAGAGTAAAAGGTTAGAATGAAAATTCCAAATTATTGATAAGAAGCCACTATAAGAAACGTCGACATATCGTCGAGGAAGGATGTTGGAGTGTGTTGCCTAAGAAAGATGCTTTTAAATGAAAAGAGAGACAATCAGTGTTAATGCAACACTCAATTATTTTCCTTTTTATTCTGTACGCAAATGATATACAACATACTAAACAATGTCACATACAGTACGTAACTATAATAAACGATTAAATCCAAAATATACATATACCCATCACGCTTATAAATGCAGAATCAATATTGAAGATTCTCGACAAAATCAATATCAAAGTTTCTCGACAAAATCGGTATTAAAGTTTCTCGACAAAATCAATAAGAAAGTTTCTCCACTCGATCCAAGATCCCAAATTGGCTAAAACCGTAATGTTCGCGAACCAAGGGTTATCCGAATAGCGTTTTTCGTTACCATACAAAAGCGTATTATGCGATGGTAATATTCATTCATCGTGTCAGTCCGATGGATTTGGTGCAGCCATGCCAGTAATCAGCTGATTGACCTACGGTCGCGTGGATCGCTTCCGAAAAATTCATTGGTCGAAGGGGTGTATAATGGATGCGCTGCTCGATTAGAAACAACGTCGGTCGGTCACGCTTTCTCCGCTTTGTCGATTCTCGGGCGGAACGTTTTCAGGGAAATTCGCGTGCGCGATGAAATTGGGATCGAATAAGAAACGCGAGGGCGACGTGGATTTTTTTGTCGGTCGTGTGCTAACTCGTGTTTTCTTGCTCGTGTGGCCTCTCTCTTTCTCTGCTTTTCGAATCAGACCGAAACAACCAGCGCAATCGTCGGTTCAGCGCAACCTGAATCTCCTTGCACATAGAAGAGAGCGCTAAGGAAAAACGGACAAGCTTGAACTGTTAACCCATTAAGGACAGACATTGCATTGACTCTATTAAAGTCATGTTTTAATCATGAGAAGAAATTCTAAGATTTTGCTTACTATTTCTTGTCCTGCAAGAAAGATTTTAATTATTTTCTCAACCGTCTTTACTATCCTTTCTTCAAGAAATTGAAACATTCTATAACACCATGATAAACTTTTTGTTTCGAATTGAATAACATTTTTTTGTGCTCCCAATTTGTGCGATGATATTTTGTAATCTATTTATTATTCAAGTATAGTTCCTGTACCTTGTTAAAACAATAACGTTTATACTTCGTTTCAACGTTTCGTTCCTGGTGGTTTAAATCGAATAGGGGGATTATGGGGAAGGTGCTGTACTTTGAAAAATTGATACTATACTTTATAACAGAAAGATGATTCAAGAATAAATATACCGAGTAAAATATCACGTACCGTTGTTTTTATCGAAAATAAATTTATGTTTCGATATACGTGGTGTTGAAAAAATTTAAATAAAAAAATCAATTTCTACAAAAAAATTGGTAAAATAATATACCATCACATATTTATATTTTCTAATTGACAAATGTACAACGGCATTCGAGCGGATTCTTGTCATTGTTTCTCGATTACCTATATTTTCCCAGTCACGTCGCGCGCATTTAAAATAAAGAGAAGTGTGGGAAAGAAAAGACGGCGGGGGAGGGGTGAAAGTAGGAAAAGTCTAATCGAGGCTGCTTTGAGCGTCGACACCTCGAGACGGAAGGTCAGAGGTGGGCGCGAAGAGAAGAACTGGAATCGGGGTTGCCACTCGAGAAACGGGGTGCCGTTGCCGGCAATTATTATCGCCGACTGACAGGTAAGAGGCGACTTGGTGCGCCGCTTGGGGAAGCTAATTGCCGGCAGCACCGAGACACGGGGCGTACACTCTTACGAAAAGCCGGCAGTTGGATCCCGGCGAGCTTTGACGAGTCTAATCGCTCGTGTAACGAACTGGACCGTACGATCGCAAATTGCCCGTTTGCTCTCCGAAGCTTGTTTGCACGCCGATGAGACACTCTCGACTACTCCGGTATTTCCAATATCGTGGTGCCGCGCACTGGTAAGAGAGTCCACTTCTCTGCTTGAAATCGCGGAAATAAAATCTTCGTCTCTGTTATCGCGTTACTCGTAAATTTCATCGAGGCGAGGAGTCGTTCGTCCAATCGTTCGTTCGTTCGTTTGTTCAGAATTGTTCGTTCTAACGCTCGTCGACATTTTCGTGCTTCTCTCCTGCACCTCCGAATTATTCCCCCTGACGGATTTCTGGAGCGGCCCGCGGAAATCTGTCTCGTAAGAAACTCCGGCGTTATTCTATTTCCGGTTTCGAGTCGCTCCCACTCGAGGGTGGTTTTTTCCCTTCCTCTCTCTCTCTTCTTCACCACCTTGCGTATCTCTTTTACCCCCGACTCACTCTCTTTTTCTGTCTCTCGGCGAGGTCTCTCGCGGACGCAGCCTGCTGTGAAATTGAAAAATTTTCGCGCGTTTTGCGGGCCTCCTGCAGACGAGTCACCCGGTGTGCACGCAGACTGGCTGGATTACCGGCTAGGCTTTGAGACCCACCAAACAGACCGGAAAATATGCAGGCTGCATAATTCAGCACGCTCGGTAAATGCGTGTGCGTAGACGAGATACACGCACACCTACACGCACACGCGCACTCGCGCTGCGCTCTGCGACCAGCGCGAAAACTTTGTCCGGTATCGAGTTCGAACGAAACAACTCTTTCTCTCTTTTCTGCTTTCTCCGCCTCCTTTGGCTCTTTCCTTTTTCTTTCCGTCGCGTCACGTAGTGTCACATAGCGTCGCGTCGCCCGCGTCCCATTTCCGATGACAGCCACGCGATTTCGTGTAAACCGCTCTGCCTTTTTAATACCTCGCGTTTCACGTTTCATTTGGAATATTCACGCGCTTGTCTCATCGTTGATCTCCTCTGTCGTTTGCTCGCGAATTTTTATTTGTTCGATGTATTCCAGAACTGATTTATCTGTACTCATTGGGGAATAAACAGTTCGTGTAACTGTAGTTGATGCAATACACTGGTTCCCAACCTGTGGGTCATTAAGACTCTTCTGAAGGGTCGCCGCGGTTATTTTTAGCTGAAAATTTTTAGCACTTCTTTATTTTAACACTGTTATTAATACTTTTTTTAATTTTTGCAGTGGCGGACCTTGATTCACCCCCTAAAAGTAAAATACAGCAAAGTTGTGCGATTCATCTGCATTATTTTGTACAGAATAGCTTGTTGTCTAGATGCAAGTACAGCCATCGCGTTAAATAAGATAATTCAATACATTGAATATATCATTGAAAAAAGGTAATTAAAATATTATTAAGATAAAATTATATTCTGAGATATTTCTAATATTTTCTTTTCATCTTATTGGAAAACGTTTCTCCTTTATATATCTGGCTGGTGATTGCAAATTACGTGGTTATTATGAAAGGCAATCGCGAAACAAGAAAAGATTCGAAAACATTAATACAATACATACAATAGTTCACTAACTTTCTCCATCATTTGCGATTTTTCACTTATATGGAGTAGTTTACGTTGAAATAATTAGATTCAGTTGATCGAATACTAATTAAAATTTCGTTCCAATAAATGAAGTTTCGGATGAATGGAATCTTCATGTATATACAACATACTCGAAAGGAGATTTTCGCTACGAATCGCTTCGGCTCACGAGCCGAAGAATCTGCAAGGAAATCAGTCTAAACGATCGAAGGGGAACAAAAATAATGGGACAAAGCATCGCTAATGACGCTCGGTGCTGCCATTCGCGTTGTCACGCGAGGAAAGTTCGTTGCATCGACTGCGCACACCCTTTTCGCCATTGCAAGCGGCAAACTTTATCGCGTACAGCTGGCAACGCGCGCTTACCGATTCGGTCGAGGGGAGAACGGCAAAAATTGCGTTTTGTTGTCCATCGAAAGGGTCAGACTTGGCCTTGACGCTGTTCGTTGCCATCGTCGAATCGAACGCATCCACCAGCGAGGAGAGCATCGAAAACGCGGTTTCGTTTCACCGAATCGGTCTTCACGCGACGCGAGATCGATCCGGAGCAACAAGTACTCCTCGGCTCCTTGGGGCTAAAACCAAGGAAACCCAGTCAGCTTGGTCAGAAGCCGAGTTCAACGGAGAATTGCTGTTTAGAGAAGCGACTTTCCACGAAATGCGCTTTTGACGTTTCCCTTGCAACTTTATCTCAAACACAACGCTTCAAACTTGCTTTTATCGTCTCTAATCAACGAATTAGGATCACGTGGAGAAGGTTTACTTGAAAAGTATATTAAATATCTTATACGTATGTTGTGCGTTAGATAATTGTAAATTGTTTTCGATTGTTACGAAATCAATTCTCTTTCCTGGAAACTCTAGAAACACGGTTTATATCGAATTGCATAGTAACGAAGAAGTGGACAAAATTTATGCAGCAATCTAATATTTGCATATAGAGAGCTGAAGATCATAGCGGTGTGGTTCAGTCTACTGCTAGTTTTCATTATTATAAAAAGTCGATTATGTTTATTCAACTGATAGAAACGTATCTGCCTGTTAGAAACCATGGCAAAAGATAGAGCTATAGCTTAATTAATTATGAAACTGAAGAAATGATACGTTTAAGAAGTAAATAAGTAACTTGAAATTTACAAAATCTTGATTTACGTTAATATCATATTTACTGCGCCAATATATCAATAGCGAAAAGACTTGTCGCTCATAGAAGCTAAATAATAATATCAAGCTAACATGGAGATATCGCAGCAATTCTCGCGAAATCGTGATCGCACGATACAATGTATGACGGTTGGCGTTGAATTGGCTTCGTTAAGAGCTACGCCGAATTTCGTCGGCGACGCAAGAACTGGCTCGTTAGGAAGGGTCAGGGCCCGCGCCTACTTGCCAAGCCAGATATATTCAGCACGGGCAGTAGACGAACAAACGTTTGGTGCTGCCGGTCGTCGAGACGCGGTTACAGGTCACTCACCGAATATGAGTAAACCGCCTGTCGCGTCCTCTTCTCAGCCCGGCCGAGTGGCTCGATTTCGAATTCGCGCCGCGTACAAACGCGTTCACTTGCGAATACCTCACTTGCACCGCGTCGAAGTGCCTTGTGAACGGTATTTCTCGAAATTTCCAACGCGCCTTCCACAGGATATCGCCAGCCGCTGCTTCGTTTCAAAATTGCGACCGATAGAAATATAAAATATCGAAAAGGCGAGAAGCTGTACGGATTTTGGCGAAGAATTCGTGTGTCAAAGGAAGCAACGAAACGAAAAGCGGGATTCAACCGCGTGGCAAACCACTCATCGTCGACCATACTTAACGATAAAAGTGTACCGCGTCAATGACCTTGCGTACACATGCGTGCGGGCTAAAAGTGCAGCCGGCGAATAAAATGCGTTTCCATGGCGTGGAAAGCGTCGAATTTCAACCGGTCGTTCCTCCTTCGCGTCACGCCTGTCGAATTACAAATTCCTCTCGTCCCTTGCGAACTTACTCCCTCACACTTGCCGATTCTCAAGATGGCAACCGATTTTAACGATCGTTTTGCAAATTTATTATTTCGTTTCTTATTATTTACCTTTAGTTTCTCTTTCTTACTGAAATCCCTTGAATTGTATTGACTTTGGGTAAAAATGAACGCGCGTGACAAGTAAGAATTTTTTCGGGTGTACTTGTTTCGATTTGAGACAGGCACACGGTGCTGGTCTTTCGTCGGCCATTAATAAGCCACGAGGCTTCTCCGTTTACAGCTCCGGGTCAGGTTAATCGGATTTGCGACGAGGCCAGCGACGAGGCCAGCGACGAACGTCGAAAAGTAACGTCGCCGTACGATCGATCGGACCGCCGCGAATCGCCGAACGACCAGGCGAATGCCAATTCCACCGACCTATTATCTTACTGCTCAGGTCATCGAGGAACAGAGCTTAAGTTTGGCCGGGAATATAGCGGAGCCTACGTTAACCGGTGTTCAGTTACTCCTGGTCTTGATTAGAATCCAGGTCTTACTTAGAACGACTTCGAATTTTTATCTATTTATAGAAAATCTAAAAACGTAGAAATATACGAAATACATAAAATTTGCGAAGATATACAAGTATCTGAAGTATATGCATGATCGTCTTGACATAGCATACACATAGTTATGAGGAAAACGGTGTCGGTGTAATTATTAAAAGGCAGAAGATGTACCATACTCTGATCGTAACATTTAATAGTTGAAACAAATCACATTTTAGGTTCGATTTAGAGTAATTTATATATTGTTTTGACAAGGTACACGACATGTTTGTATTAGAACGATAGTCACCTTACGGAAGCCGGAGTCAAAGACGTACAGGAAATTTTCATCTTGCGGAGCAAAATAAATTTCATAAAATTGTAAGGTTTAAATTAGAAGAAGAAGAAGTAATAATTGGAATTCTGATCTACGATCAGAAAGTTAGAAAAACAGAATTCAATCATGTAAATTGACTGAAAGAAGATTCTATAATAAATGAAATACTGCGTTAACGCAACGTTGGCGCTTAATGGATCGAACAAGGTCCCACTGTGCAAGTAACAACGACACTACACTATCGTCGTTTCGGAAAGTGTAGAAAGAGGAAGCGAAGAAGAGCGAGCATCAGAGACGAAAAGCAAAAAACGTGCTACAAGGTAAAAAAAGTTTTAGGCCCGACTGTACACGAAACGGCGGGACATTTGTTTCGCCGCGTGGCGAACGCAACGAGTTCCCCCGTGCGGAAGGTTAGGGCCGGATGTCGGTCGGGAAAGTTTTGACCGAGCACGCACGAGCACTCGCCGGCTGCCGAAAGGCCTAACGGGCGATTTGGGGTAGGTCCTGGTCGAGCCACGCCGACGGTCCCGCGTGTAGCCAGTCCCGGCGAAAAGAGGGAGACAGTCGGATCGAAGGGAGCCACGAGATTTGCTTGGAAAGTTTTGTCGGCCGCCACGCGCTCGTCCCCTGATCCTCGTCTTGTCATAGGCTCTCTGCCGTGTGTACTTTGAAAAAAAGTTTCTCTTTTCTCCTCTCTTGCCAAAGAAACTGCCGCATTCCGCTCGCTCGTTGTCGAACGCTCGCCAATTTTCGTGTTAATTTTAATTACCACTTCGCTTCTTTCCCTTCCTCAACCACTTCCTTTTCATCTTCCTAGCTGAACGAAACGGTAAATAAAGCGGTGAAGCGTTGAGAATGATTAAAAAAAAAAAAAACAGTTTCGCGTCGGAAGTTTTAGATTTTTCCGTAAACTGCGAAACGCCGGGGTTTTTTGTTCTAGCGAGGAGCGTGCCTGTCGTGTCAAGGACGGAAAAGGGGCCAAAATCGGGGGAGTACCGTTGGGGTTGCTGAAAAACGAGCTCGGCGAATCGACGCATGGGTATCGATTCTTATGGTTTGTGTAATTTACGTGAGTCACTCGCGCTCGCAGACCCATACGCGTCGAGCGAGTTTTGCTCAAACAACGGTGAACGAGTAACTGTCCGATAGGGGTTTCCGTTCGACTTTTGTTCTCAAAAGATCGAACGGCGCGCGCGCCGGTAAAAGCAACGGGCAAAGCTATTAACAAAAATAACGGAAGCAACATCATGCTACGTCGCGGTAGAACATACGTATGTTGGAACGAGAGCATGTGGCAAACACGAGATGTGTCAAAAGGAATCGAAAAGAGCCGAATCCTACGGTCAATTCGGCGAAGTGGACGAAAAGGAAAGAAATGGCCGGGTCGATCGTCGTTCGCGACGAACGCGGACAATGGGCTCGTTCGTTTCCGGGTTGAAAGGCAACGCGCGAGAAAAAGAATTCCTTTCGTGACGGATCGATAGCCTGTCCGAGTCGCGTAGCTGGCCGACCCTTCCGTTTCCACCGTCGTTCTGTAAACTACCGGAACCCAAGGAGAATAGTTTGCGAGTTTGGTGCCGCGAAACTTTCTCGTCGCGCACCTACTTCTCGCACTTTTAGCCTATAACCATCTGACCCGACTCATAGCCGCGTCTAATCGCGGTGAGCTGTTTCTTCGATTCGATTTGGTTTGTTTCGAATCGGTGTCAGTTGATTCCGATATCGTTCGTTAATGTCGTTCCGATCGAATCAGTGTTCCAAATCTAACATTCACTCCCATTCATACGTATTATGATACCTTCTGCTGTCATATAATACGTCACAATTGCTGTAAGTTGTCAAAGAAACGATTAATCGATCATGGCCCTGTTCGATCATGGTTCACGTAAGCTAACGATGCAAGAATTTGCAAGAATTATTTGTATCAGTTCAAGAGGAGGAACATATTACACGTATTTAGGAATCATAGTCTCATCGAAGAAGTTTTGTTTTAGATAAATGTAAAACTCGAAGAAGCTTGCCCAAAATTTGAATTGAAATTTGGAATTAATTAAGTACAATTAATGAAGGATTATGATTATGATTAATTGATTAGAGTAACGGTCAAAGAACGTAAGTATTTTATATATAAACGAGAGAAAACTGAATGTTATGAATTCTTGATTTATGTTAAGATTCTATAGTCTGTAATTCCTTCTAACCTGACTTTTTGTAAATGTACTGACGTTTACGAACGTGTGTGCATTCGTTTCGATTCGATCGACCGTCCTACGCTCGTTTTCCGCGAGGAAACGCATGGTCCGCGAAGTAGCGGTGGCGCGTTTGTAAGAATCGCGATTACCTCGACGAACGTTGATCGGCCGGTGACATTCGGCCGTGTGCTTACTGTTGCTTACACTTGAGCCACCGACAGGCCGAACGGGTGTGTCCATGGGCACAATGAGCACACGCGTTTCCTCGTAAAATACAGCGGAGAGCAAGAGAAAGGGAGGGAGAGGGAGAAGGAGAGAGAGAGAGCGCATAGCGCACACACGTAAACGACGGTCGTTACACACGGCCGTAATGCACACGGTATCGATCGGTGTTTTTGCGCCGTATGACAACTCGTTACGGAACGCTGATCGAAGCGCAAGCACAAAGTACACAATTACGGTATGTTGGCGGTGAGCGTATCGTATTCTGAAAGGAAGAAAATTGGCGGAGTTTCGCCTTTTCGCGCTTAATTCCTCCGCCTCCTCACCGAGCCTTTCTTCTCTTACCTCTTTCCTTTTCTTCTTCCTTTCCATCGTTCCCTATCGTTCTCTTATCCCCTTGCCATTATCCTGGCTCTCGTCCTTTTCCTCTGTATCTCCCTATCGAAAGAAGAGCAAAAGCGAGGACGAGTATCTCCGAGAGAAGAGTGTACCTCCTCGTCGTCTAAGGGTTCGCCGACGAGGGAAATATTAGCCTGACGTTTTCCTGCTGATTTGACTTTAATATCGGCTGCGGAACGACATCCATTCACCGAGCTAGCCGCAGGCAAAGAACGCAATGAAAATATTTCGTTATATTGTAGGACGATGATATTAGCGCGGAAAGAGCTCAGCTAAGGGGAATGGATACAGATAGAAAGAGAAAGAAATGAAGAACGATAAGTAGAGAGATGTATGACGACGACGACGACGACGACAACGACGATAGTCTTTCTGTCTTTGACGGGGAAAAACTCATGACGAGGAAAAACTCATGACGAGTATTTGCAGTGTATTGTGTTACGGGCGTAGAACCGTAGAAGAAACGAAAAAACGAAGCGGTTCGATATCGGAGGCGGTGATAATAGAGAAGATAATACACGAGATGGAAAGTCGGCGAGTTTTCGTTACACTCGTTGCGAGGATAATAGGCTTCGTAGCGTGAACATTGGCGAGTTGAGAAAGCCAGACCCAGACCACCCTTCTCGTATGAACCGCTGGAGGACGAGGTGTTTTTAATTGACCTCTCCGAACGATGGACTCGATCTTTTCGTAAGCGTATCGTCTCCCCGAGGGACAAAAGGGTTTTTACTCAAGAGGGACGTTAAACAAACGTAGGTAGCAACACTGGTTCTATTTTTCATTGGACTATATTTTTTAAGAGCCTTCTTAGAGATGGTGGAACAGTGTAAATGTGGGAAAGATGTTGCATATTTTAAAAAATTCCATATAATGTTTCAATTTAACGATGGCAAATTTTTTCTTTAAATTAACTCTGCTTCGTTGTTCTGGCCATTCTTGATGTAATTATATTTTTCTAAAGTTAAAAAATATCCTAAGTTTGATCAAAGTACGAAAAATTTGTTATCGATATGCATGATTTTTCGCATCAATTTTATGTAAAACATTTTCTTCAAATATTACAAACCTGCTTTGCTCGCTAACACCGGAGTAAGATTGAAAATTTACAAATTCGAGGATTGCAGCAGGGTTAAAGTTTCGAATCGAGGTTTCTTAAGAAAAGAGATATCAATGGTAGAAGGTAGTAGCTACTCCAAACAATCTTTGAAAATACTGAAAAAGGTAAAAAAGGTCTCGACTCTCTCAACAACAAAGATCTCTATTCGATAAACACAAATAGATAAACCATACTAATAATAAACCATAATTAATATACTACATTTCTCACACATATACTCTAAACTGAAAACAGGAGGCAACTCAGAGTATCGATGTCGACGATGATGGGCCGAGCCTATATAATAAGTAAACCGAATAGAATTAGTGGGTCGTGGAGGACGAATGGCACGCGCGATATCGATTCAGTTTCCTTGTAGTAGGATGACAGGCCTAGGGTAACCCGGGCCGCTTAATCGGCATCGTGTTATATAGGGATAGGTTCGTAGGGCAGGTTATGGTGAATTGGAATGCAGGATTAGTCACGAGCAAGCTTGCCTCTGGGTAACGACAGCTGCTACCACCATGCACCGTTGCCGTCATCAACGGCGACTATCGACGCCATTAACCGACGGATATACCGGCACCGATGGTTAGTGTCATCTACATTCTACACGGAGATTCGCCCAGGTAACGTCGACGGGCCGGTGAATACGGGGGCTTCCTCTTGCGCCCGAGAGTGCCAGAGCTCCGACGTTTGCGAGGTTTCCGACCCCTTCCAATGAATCTTCGAAGAATCGAGTGAATGGCGTTCGACGTTATCACATACGCGCGCCCTCGCGAGCTTTTACCCTCGCGAAATTCTTCCCGGGATTTATCGCCCGTAAAGGGGATTACGCGGGAAACGGGCCACGCCAGCGACCCTATCGCTTTTTTTTTGAATAACGAGCCACCGACTACCGTCCACGATTCCTTCTTCCATTTACCAGACAGACAAGCTACAAATTTTCCCTTCGTTGCGCTAACATTTCCTTATCCGTTTGGATAACTCTCATCAAAACTGATGACATTTATTTCAAACATCTTTTTATTCCGCGTGATTAGACAGTTATGGCGAAAAATAGCTTTCTGAAGAATAATATCGGGGGATCGAAAGATAAAGAAACAAATATTGTCTGTAATTGAAATTAATTTCGCTAAGCGTTGGAAGGAAGACCCGAAGATGGAGATAAAAGAGCTTTGGAGGACTTGTGAGTCGATATCTCCGAGAAAGTTGTTAAAAATATGAGTATCTCGGTGTATAAACTCTCGTGATTTGAAAAGATTCCATAACTTGGAAGAAAATATGAATTTTACTCATAGCGCAGAGGTATCTAGTTCCGACAGCGACCAATTTTCGTTTAAAAATAGCTGCAACGTGTGTGAGCGCGTTTGCAAGAAGCACCGGTTGCGTAAAAAGAGCTCTTGCCATTTTTTCCCCTACCGCATCTTCTGTTCTGCTCCTCACTCCTGCAAGTGGTGGAGCAATTCTCCTTCGGTTTCGAGACTGTGTAATTTAGAGCCGTTTGGACGTCGCGTAATGGAAGACGTAGAATAAAAGAGAGAGAAAGACGGGCCCGTAACATACTTGTAAATTACGATGGCATGGGTAGCGAGACAAGGGAGGAGCAGGACGAGGGGGATGCTACCAAATTAGAGCCGGCGAGTTATAGTTACTCAGGAAAGAGATAGACCAACGAATAGCGAAGGTTAATCGTTGGACAAGTCCTGGTGCCGACAACCCTCGAGGCGCGAGAAAAAACAACGATATCGTATTCCTTCGTTCAGCGGATATGAATATTTCAAAAATTCCTTTTATCGGTCCAGATAAAAGCAAAGACCACGAATAACGGAGTTTTTCGTTTGATTGGTTTTACGGGGTCGAAAATCAGCTTGGCTGGACTTTGTCGATGAAAAGCCTAGAGAGCAACGCAGCGCAAACGGGAAATCATAGGCGCGGGAATTTGAAGGAACGTATGCAAATTAATTCCAAACTCGCCGAGAACGGCTGAGCGGGAGCAAATCGAGTCGCGGTATTTCATTAAAAAAAAAAAAAAGAAAAAGTAGAAAGAAAAAGAAAAGAGACGTTATGCAAACTCATGCACACAAACTGGTTGACCGATAATTGCATGGAAAAAGAAAGGAAGATGGTGCAAGTTCGAAGAGGTTCAGGGTACACGAACGAAATCGAAAGTTTGGACGACTCGACGAGTTTGCTAGAGAGAAAAATGGCTGAGAGGGAAGACTAGGGGAAAGGGACAACAGGAGGGGGCGCCAGGTGGATGATCCTCCGAAGACGGTTCGGAGGACGTTGCCGATCGGGAGGGCCGAAGAAAGGGTCGTCGAGAGAGGGACCAAACCGGACCAGACCGGACCGGCCCGGCCGCTGGTGCTAGAAGACCGAACAGAGATACGAGGAGCGAAACGGGGGCAAGGTGGCAGAGGGGCAGGTTGGCCCAAAAAGTCGAGCAAGAGTCTAAGAACTCCAGGACGGACCAAGGACCGGCGGCGGTTTTCTTGCCCCTCCCTAAACCACTCGTTGCCTCTTGGATCTACCCGTCCTTTTTCTACTTCGGTTGGCCCTTTCGTTCTACCCAGTCCCTGCCTCTGTCGGTGTTTCTTTCCTACTTTCGTTCGCTTCGTCCTCCTCGTCCTTCTCGCGAACCACTGCCCGGCTCGCGTCTCGGTCTGGCCAAATGCCCGCACCTGCGTGCGACGAAGAGGACACGCGATGGTCCCGGAGCGTACCAGAGAGGGAACGGGAGAGGAAGACGGCACTGACCTAAAGCAACATGGTTGGCAAAGTCAGATCCCAAAGCGACAAGGAAAGAAAGAATGCGTCGGGTTGAAAAGAGAGCAAAGCGAAACAAGGGAGCAGAGGGGGAGTAATGGCGACGAGAGCGCGGGATTGTTTCGTTTTGCGACGGTTCGTTGGAGATTTCGAGCGAACGCGCTGTTTTGCCGGCGATGCTTCGCGTTTCCTTGGTCGTCTGACCTCTTTAGCTATATACGTACGTTTTGTGGAAATTGTTATTGGGTCGCAGAGGTTGGACAACCTCGAGAAGAAGAATCATCGAACGATTTTTTCTTTTCCTTCTATAATATCCTTGGCACGCATTCACGATCCACGAGGACAATATCGGCGAAGATAACGACAATTAACGACGGTGACAACGACAAGGAAGACTAAGAAGACGACGAGAAAACGTGTCAAGGAGACGCGGGACGATACTAAAGGGTGAAGTTTCGTTCGAAGGAGAGACTGGTCCCCTGTGGGAACGGAAGAGGCGACGACGAGGACGCAGTGTTCCGGCGTGGTAGATGGCGCCACCTGCGCGAGCACGGCACGCAAAGGGCCGCAGCAGCAGCGGCACATCGCCGGTGCAAATAGAATTTCAAGAGTTGCACATTAAACGCTTTATGTCGCTGACGCGCAACCTTTTACGACCTCGCGGACCGTCTCTGTGGTAATACGACGAGGACCTTTTGAACACTGCTGCAAAGTAACGCGCCCCGCTATCCCCACGAAGCTTTAGCCCCCGGATAAATAAAGAATGTTTACGGATTTTTTTACGCCCGGCAGAGAGAGGAGCGGTTGAGCTTAATAAAATCGCGTCCCTCGTGGCCTCCGATTCAAGGGTTCGTCGATGGGCTCGCGGGAACCACCCTGAATCACGCGCATACAAATTTCTACCCTTTGCGGAAACGCGAATACCCTGCTCGTTTGTTTATTACGGGATAATCTCTCGCGCGTAAGAAATGGAACGGCTCGAGCGCGGATCTCGCAGATATCGTTCGTCGTAGCGAATGGAAAAGGTAGAATACAAAGGCAAATAAAGGTGAGACAATCCCAGAGTCGCAAGATTCGACATTTGAAATTTCATCGACCGTTTTTACAACTAAATTGGGTATTCAAGATCGTAATTTCGGAAATGATCGTTTCTCGGAGTACACGAATTTCCGCATAAGTACTCGGGTATAATACTCGAAGGAGTGCCGGCCTGTAAGCACGTCGAAAAGTGGCGGGCCGACCGGTGCTGATAATTACCGCACGAGAAAGCACGCGGCGCGTCAGGTGGTTGCGGTTGATCCTATCGCGAAACGCGATTAACTCGAACCAACGGGCACAGAGATCGAGGAGTTTTCGACGTTGGCAAAGTCACTCCCCTCGTCCTTGGTAGATCGACGATTAACCAAAGGAAGAAGAATTCTCGCCCCCCCCCCTCTAAAAACGAAACGAACGAATTCGATCTTTCTCTTTCTGCCGGTAGACGAGATCTTTGGAGGATGCAGCGTCGCGACACTTGTAACGATTGCTGCGAGCGTTTGACGACGCGTCGGGGTCCAGTTTTGCGAGGAATCGCGCGGAAACGAAGCAAGAAGACACGCGCGTGGTAAGAAACCCAATATCCCGCGTGCACACCGCGTTCAGAGTCGACCGATCTACATTCAACCGGGCAAACGCTTGCTGTTCGAAAAGAGAGAAGAGCGAGGCATCGCACGCGGCGAACCGAAAGAAGAAGCGGCGAGGAAGGCAGAGCGAGAGAGAATCGGCGTGATGTGTACACGAACGGCGAACTACTTTTTGCCGATCTTCTCCTCTGCGTACGCCTTGACTCGTCGGTCGGGCCATCCTTCGCGCACAACCTCTCCTCTCCTTCCTCTCTCGGTCTTCTCTGCGCGTCTCTTCTTCCTCGAGTCGTTGCACTTCCCCAGCTGGCGAAGCCTCTGCACCCGATCCTGCCCGCCGCCGCCTGGCTTTGGTCTCTACTCTTCTATTTCTCTAGATTTCAAAGCGCTCAAACAGGTTTCAAAATCCCGCCCGCGGAAAAATCGCGTCCCTTCCCTTCCTTCCCCTTCTATGTACCCTTCCCAGGGAGCTTCTTCTTCATCGGTTCTTTTCTTCGTCCTGCTCGTCGTTTTCGTTGTTGTCGTCATCGTCGTCGTTGTCGTTGTCGTCAACGTTGTCGTCGTTGAAGCGTACGATAAAATACAAATACCGAAGCAAAATTTACACATTTTTACTTTGAATGATCATGACGGATGATTGATTGGTAGTGAACGCGAAGAATGACAGCCGGAGTATTTATATCGCTTGAATGAAATATTCGCTAAATTTACTAAGTCGATGGATCTTGAAACAGAGTAATGATATTCATTCTCCTCTCTTAAAGAATATTTTATTGCTTGCATTCTTCGATTATTAAAGTTCTTAATGGAAGACTGCTCGGAAAAGAGTAAGAGTCGGCCACATCCATATCCATTTCGTGGTATATGTGTCATAGAAACGTGAAATATAACTATACTTGTAACAACATACGCGTACATTATAATTTATAAATTTATACTTGCCAGTGTAAATGAATCATTCATTCAATTCGTCAAAAGTAAAGATTGGTTCCATTCAGCCTACTTTGGATGAAACGCGGACGAAAACAATACTTTTTGATAAATCATCCGTGATGATCGTTAAATGTGAAAAGGCGTAAATTTGGCTTAAAACGGCGATCGTAAATCGCCGATCTGCCGCATGGCGTAAACCAACTTTTCGTCGTCGGCATTCTCGACCCTTCTGATGCTATCTCTTACGCACTCTTCTACGCCTTTCTCCTTTGCTCGAACACCTTCTCCAGAGCTGTGCTCGCCGCTGTCCATCGAATCGTCAACGCCTTCCGCATTGTTTGCTGGGAACGATAGAATGGACGGCGGCATCCTGGGAAGTTAGTCGCGGGTTTATTCTTTGATCGCCGCGGCGTCGTAAAAATCAACCACTAAAAATTGAAAAGAGGGTGAGCTTGTGTTAGGTGGTGGGGCAGACAGGAAACAATGCCAATTTAAGCCACATGCATCGCTCTGGCTTCGTATTTAGGTGGATAATCGGCTTACCGAGACGGTCTGCCGGGCAGCCCACTTTCAACGCATCGTCTTCAGGATGCAGTTATTCACGCGTCGATTTCGATATTTTCGCGTAGAAACCATAACTACAAGTTATAAAGACTCATAAAGACGGCCAGTTAATAAAGAAATAAATCTTTTCGAAGATTTTTCCAGTTGAGGTGTTGGCAGCAAAAATGAACTCACATCAACGAATACGTCGATTTAGCAGAAATAAAATAGCAGACATTCTAAATCAAACGAAAAATGATACATACTTGGTATTTTCGTATAGAATGAACAAACAATACGTTTTAATTATTTCTTTAAATTATTGTTTGAACCAATTACAATATAAGTTTAGAAACATTTTTCTTATCTAGTCTCTGTTTTAAATACTACACAAATAGTCTAAAGACAAACAGTTTTTCCGGAATAAAGTAAAATAGTCGACAATATGCAAGTTCAATAACGAGTGGAGAAGGTAAAGAAGATGGATTTCGTAGTTTTGACAAGATTTTTGTGAATATTAATCTGAAACGCATTGGTAAAACCAAAGGGAACATTTGAAACGTGGTTAAAAATATTCGCGATACTACACGTGCGCGATTAATTGCCTTAGGTTTAGCGATTAACATAACTTGTTGGAATGAATTAGTGTTACAAACTCGTACTTGGAAATAATGTAACTGCGAGTCGTCTATTTTTCTTCTCAATGTCTCGATCGTAAGTCGACCATCAAAGAATGAAAATTCGGAAACCTACCGTTGAAATTACGTTTCAATGTCGTCGACCAGGAAAAGTCGCAACCGAGGAGAAAGTATTACCGATCACTTAATGCGATTTCCAGGTTAAGCCGCAAATTTAACTGGTTTCAAAATTCGATTCTGGATGAGTTGCGATAAGCGAGCCGTTCCGCAAAGCTGCTACTCGAAGCCGGAACGACGAAAAAGCTGGTCGGGCGGTGTTTCGTTGGATGTAACGCAAATGCGACAATTAATTTCCTCGACAATGTAGATTCGTGGTAGTCGAGCACGATCGATGCGATTTACTCGCTTCTATTTACTCACCGTCTATTTGTTAGCGATACTATTACCATTATTATTAAACAATTAAGCGGCTTATTCGACGCATGTAATGGCAAACAGGTTACACGATCTGTTAAACTATCGCGATCGGATTAGAATTTATTACGCGCATCCGCGCGTGTACCAAGGAAATATCACGATCTTTTTAGATAAAACACATAAAAAGAGAAGAAAAAAGAAGAAGAGAAAGAAAGAAAATGAACAACCAAAATGTTACCGAACGCGTCGAAAAATATGTACGGCCACAGCTTCTTCTCGATACATTGACGGAGAATAAAGGTTGGAGAGACGATCGTATTGGAGAGAGACGATCGGAAAGAGGGCTCAAGTATCGAGGACGATTCTCGAATGCAAATATCGACGGGTATTTTTATGCGTCTTGCCATACCGTTGCTCGCAGTTAAGCTTTTGAGCTCAGTGTTGACTTGCAGATCGCGGGCCGAATTTGAAATTTTAAAGCGTCCACCTTGCGCGCCACTTCCCGCGATACCACGCCTTCGAAAATTGGCCCTTATGTTAGAGAAGCGTCGTCGCGAGCATCTCCGAGGGATTGCCGCGGAACAGAAGCTCGTTTCAGTCGTCGCGATTCGAATACAAAGTTGGGTTAATTTCGCGAGCCTGTCGAGCACCATCGAAGACGACAATGTCGAGAGAGCTTGTAGCGATCTTCTGTTAGAAAATGGAAGAGGGAAAGGACGACGCCGCGACGAGCACGCGAAATTATTTTGCGACGCACCATGATCGGCGATTGGCCGATCGCTCCAATTAACGCGAGAGTATTTGCGCTAAAATTACGGCCGTCCGACGTCGGGGCGAAACCTCGCCCAACCGATGGGTAATCGATACAAAAGTCCACAAGGGTTGGGCCGCCTTAGTGGCCCCGCTCTTTCTCTCTCTTTCGCGTACTCTGCTTTTTTTCCCCTCTTTACTTAGCGCACAGAGAGGCACAACCAACCGTACTCCACTCCACTCCACCGCGGCTGCACCGTTTCTGGAACCGACTTGCGAGCGACGCGGGCAAAAAAAACTACGAAAACTAAATAATCGGATCGTCTTTTTTTCCACTCGACGGGACATCGTAGAAAGTTTAACCCTTTATCGCGACACGCACCATTTGTCTCGTAACGGCCGGCATCGGATTCTTTGCCTCGCCTCGTCAAAGAGCCACGTACGCTTCGAGGCTGATTTTAAATATCGACTACGCGTTTGCCTTCTCCTTTTTTCCTCTCTTTATTTATTTTTTTTTTTTTTTATGGTGATACGGTTTTTTGATAAAGAAGAGAGCGGATGATGAAGTCAATCGA
Organism: Bombus muscorum; assembly: GCA_963971185.1. NCBI lineage: Eukaryota > Metazoa > Arthropoda > Insecta > Hymenoptera > Apidae > Bombus > Bombus muscorum. The sequence goes on from OZ020141.1 coordinate 4,402,402, forward strand.
CGATTCGGGGCAACGATAGCCGAAAGCGTAGCCAGCGTGACACGCAACCGCGCTCATTAATAATATTTTTACGCGTATTGGTACGTGTTTCCGGCCAAGAGGCCTCTCTGCCAGTCTGCAATTGGGCGCACGAGCGGCAATACGTTCTCGGTGACGTGCGTGCGTGGACTCGTGCTTTCCGGTCGTATATCGGGTGTCTCGCTTTCGACCGAACGTAGGTTCAAAAATCGAGGACGCGCAAGATTCAAAGAAACGAATTTTTTTCTCGAAACAGAGCCTCGCGTACCGATTATCGGAACCAACGAGACTATGGGAGATTTACATTGGCCGGATTCGAGTTGCAACGACCGCGTAATAAATCGAATCGAATCGAAGCCACGCTGCCTTGGAAGCCGCGTTATGTAGACACGACGAGCGCCGAAGAAACGGAGCGAAAGCGTGCTCGGAAGAACGGCGAGGGCCGATGGAGGAAAGAAGAGGACGTCGGTTGGGGGAAACGCGGGCTGGGGGAAGCGTCGATCCCAGGGAATGGAAGAGCGGCGAAATAAAGGCATCCTTTTAATGGGCAATACTAATCAATGAAATACGAAGCTACGGGGAGTAGGAGATATGCGTGCGGAGAGAGAAGCGTGGAAAGAAGAGAGAAGAAAAAAGAAGAAGCGAGAGAGAGACGGTCGAACGTGGCCGTGCAAACAAAGGGGATATGCGGCCGCTGCTTCTCTCTTCTCCTCTCCTCTCCTCTTCGCTGCTCTCCTCTCCTCGGCACATCGGTCCGCTCGCTCGCTCGCGTTCTCCTCGTTGCTCTTCGTGGTTCGCCGGTCTCCGTCCCTTTCGTGCCGGAACCTTCGTCCCCTCTCCGTCCCTCTCTTTATATACCCCGTTCGGCGTTTCCCTCTTTTTCCCTTTCCGCGTGTACACGTACGCGCGTGCACGCGTGTAGCCGCGTCTTCGTCGATCGGCGGGCGCGCGACGCAGAGGGCAGGATATTTTTCAGGATGGGATATTTAACGCGTTGGCCAGGTCAGTAACCCCGGGGAGCCGGGGCCCCGCGATTGGCCGGTCTGCTCGGCGTTCTGCCACGAATTCCCGGCCCCTCATTGGCCGAGCCGGGCCCTGGACCTACACCAACACCCTGCGTGCCACGCACGTCCTACGTACCGGACCATAGTACCTAAGTACGTCCGTTCGTCGTTTCTACGTTCTCCTCTACGTTCCTACGTTCGAGTATATGAGCGCACGCACGAATGCACGCACGTACGTACGCGCGGGTACGCTCGCCGTTTTCTGCGTCTCTGAGACGAACGTCCGGCTTCCATGTACCTCGCGATCGAGCCCAACCACCGCCAACTTGGCCCACCATCGCCGTGCGATCTACCAAGGATTTCATCCAACCTTTCCACAGTAGATCCTCGAGTTCGATACACTCTCTCTCTCTCTCTCTCACTCTCTCTCTCACTCCCTCTCTCTCTCTCTCTCTCTCTCTCTCTCTCGGGGACTTTCGCCGTTTGATCGATGCGCTTGACTTTGGACTTTGCGTCGCAGCCAAGCGAAAAAGCGAGGCTGCGATGGAGGACACAAGATTTTATAAGGGGAACCGTGAACGTTACATGACTTTCGAATATTTCGTACCGTCGTCTCTGGAATTACATCGCGGCAGGATACCGTGTTGTTATGGATCCGTGCGTAATTCACGTGCCGCTGCATTACCGAAATTACAACGGATGATAATATTACGATGCATTTCAATCGCGAAATCCCCCTGACACTTTTGCAGCTGAAATCCCGCCAATATTAAATTCGCATCGGACCTGCGGCCGTCTGTGTTTGCGCATTGTCGTGCCTGTATTAAATTGCAAGGAACATTGGTTCGTTCGCCATTCGACCAACCGTTCGTTTTCCATGGTCCGACCGGGTCAAGGCTCGACTCGATTCGCCAGCCCCTGCTTTTCTTCTCATCAAACGTATTTCTGCCCCTTTTTACGAAGCAAAGAGAAACGAACGGGCGCACGTAAAAAATTAGAAATCTCGCATGATGGAACGTTTACGCGTAGAATTATACGTTGTATCGATTCGAACGTAACGAGAGGGATACCCGCTGCACGGGACTGTACCGTTCCCAGCGATGCTTGCATGAATAATTGAGCGCGCGACGCGATATAACTCGGTATATAAGCTAAAATCGGTTAACATTTATTACATCTTCTTGACTTCCTTTTTCTCAGCGATCGATCGACCATCAATTTGGCAGAGATTTCTTCATGGTGACTCTAACCGGTCTAGGATCTCTGGTATAAAATCAGGAAAGTCGAGTCGAGAAGCGAAAGGTCCGCCGCGAGTTCGCGGCGCTTTATCGCGATCGTCCCGGTGACGTTTCATCGGCGCGGCTAGACGATACGGTCGAGAAACGATGGACGACCGTTTAACGAAACTCGTATCGCCGGTTGGAGGGTTAAGGAAGGCCAAGCTGTATGGTTAAGGGCCGTTAACGTCGGCGTAACGGACAGGGAGCGAGAGAGAAGTTGCGTTTACACGCGCGCCGCCAAGGCATCAGGACATCGAGAGAGGGAACGAGATAACCGCGTTTGGATGTAGGCTACCAGAGTCACGACCTTCTTCCTCTTCCTCGCGCGATCGCCGCTTCTTCCTCTCCTGCTTCCCCTACTGCACCTCCTCCTTCTCCATCTCCGCTGCTACTTCTTCTGCTGCTGTTATTACCGCTGCCCTGCTACTGCTGCTGTTTCTCTCCTCGTTCCTCCTTTTTTCCAACCGCCTGTATTTCCGTTTTCTTTTCAGTTTCTCCGTTGCCTTGCCGGAAGTTTGAAGGTGGGATTTATATTAGTGTTAGATATATGCGTCTGGAGGCTCTCGGTTAAATACGCTACTGTTCGCGCACAGACATTTACTATCGGCGTAACATGTTTGTATGTATCGCTATAACGATACGTCGGTGGCGCGTTCTTCTAAACGTTTTTTTTTAAGTCTGTTGTAGAATTTTTCTTGTCGTTTTTCAACGAATTCTAACGTTAACAATTTTCTTAAGCTCGAGGGAGATATTAATACGTGTGAGATTTCGTTAAAAGTGTTGGTCGAAACGAGTAGGCAGATATAAAAATTGGAGAACTGGAAAAGTAACTGAGTGTCGCGTTTGTGTTAGAGAAATCTTATCGATTTTGTAAGTAAGAGAAAAAAGAATTTATGGTAACAATAGGTCTATAAAGAAACATTTTTATTGAACTCTCAGATGTTAATTATCTCTTAGATGCTATCTTAATCACTCCTTCACACGCACGTACTCGCACACACATTTTATGAAACGCGCCTAGTAATTGTCTGACCACCTAAGTGCAGTATCTACTTAATTCGTCTCCTTAGCGGAATGGTCGCCGACAAAATATGTGTTCGTGAAATTGCACATTGGTTCCAAGAACAGACTTCTATATTTAAAAAGATAATGATCTATTATTTTGTAGATTCCTTGCATTTCTTTGATTCTTATCGTTATTCGTTCGTACAGTAAGATTCCACGTTCAAGTAACTAGATTCGCTCGCTATAAATTCGATTGGGCACTACCAAAAATTTCGTCTCGATGAACGAACGACGAATATGCGATAAAAGAATATGACGAGTATAGAAAAAGAATAAACTAGTTCTACCTAATACATTATTCGATGTACGGTCAAACCAACAGGATTTACACGCTTAGAAGCTCGTATCAGTAGCGAAGAAGGAACGTTGATCGCTCAACTTCTCCTCGTCTTCGTTTTTAAGTGATTCGTTAATGTATGTGTTCAGGTGAAGCACGTACAAGGTATCAAAGGTGTTCGCAAACCGGTACGCTCCCTCCGTTATCATTTATCTACGAAATAAACTTTCTCGCAAATCGACTTACGGAGATCTTAATTTTCATGGCTCGCCCCTTGATTCGATACCTTCAACGGCAACAACCTGATTTCCCCCTCTAGAACCTGCGAATCCACTCCCTTTCTTCTCCAATCGAACACTCCAGCTTCGTGGAACAAGTCCAAGTGCAGCGATCGCTGCGTGCCACTGTCCAACTTATCCGTCGAACGAATTCGTTCTCGGTCAAAACCGTCACTTTGCCCTTCCTCGTTCTCCTCCCGACTCACTGCTCTTGCTCGTCGCTTTTCTCACTTTCGGTTTCATCGGAGAAAGCAACAAGACGGAGACCGATCAAGGTGAATTCTCTCGCGAAAGCGTCGATGCGAGAAAATTTCGCGGTGCAACGAACTCGTAAACCGCTGGGAACAACGAGCGTTTCGAGGCAAAGAGAAGCGACCTTTTTTCGTCAAAGAGTCAGTCCTTTTCCGTTCCCTTTCTCTCTCACTCTCTCTCTTTTTCTCTGTGGGCCCTCCGCTGGTTAAACCCGGTCTTTTGGACGCTGAAACACAGCCGGGCCGCTATCTATAGCCCAGCTGTTCACGCTTTTCGTCCAGCCGCGGATAGGTACGGTGCGACGTGGCTCCGCACTCCGGCCTGCCTCTCCTCTGAAGTGGCACTCTGGCCGAAATTCAGTTTATTCGAGTACCGCCGCTTTAAGCTCGTCAGCTGTAATTACGCGCGAATCTGCCTCAAAGGGTCATTCGCTTACTTCGCATCCGCGGAGAATGGACCGGCCGCAATTACAGGATCCAGGTTGACCTATCGATGAGGCTAATTCGTGGCCGGCTCGAAAAGTAGCGCGACCGGAATTTTAACAATCCTCTTGAACCTTCAAAGGCCACAGCACAGTGCGCAAAGAACCGTTCGTTAATGATCGTTTAGAATCTCTTTTCCTTTTTGTCTTTCTTCGCGGAGACGTTTATTCGATAATTAATTGGAACGAGGGGGACGATAACATACGTAGTAGTTCCCGAGGGTTTCATATTGCAGAGAAAGAAGGAGAGGGATAGTATTCGGGGGAGAGGATGAAATAAGCGGAGGTGTCGTCGACCGTTAAACGGTGACATATTCGAGCGAAGCTTCTCCGAGAGGCGGGGGATTTGTTGGCGATGTTTATCGTGACCTAAAATCCTCGTCCTAAATATCCTCGTCTAGATCTCGGCTTTAGTCTGACGCGCTTTAGTCTGTCGGCAGGCGATGGAAACAGGGCGCCGGCTCGCGCTCTGTACGGCCACGTACGGCCTGAATTCTTTCTCGTTGACGGGTGCGCGAGTGCGCACATTCTCCCGTCTCGAGAGGTCCTAGAACAGAGCCGGCGATAGGGAAGAAGGTAGCTCGGTGGCTTGTTATCGCACCTTCCCTTACCCAGAGGGAGGATTAAGCAGCAAGGGAGACGAAGACAGTGCTTGCAGACGGGTCGAGACGAAGCCCATTACGATACACTGCCGCATACGTAGCTCTCTCTCTCTCTCAGTTTCTCTCTTGCTCTTCAAGTTCCTCTGTGCGCGGCGCCTCCAAACCTCGACATCGATAACGAGACAATGGGCTCGTTTGACCGCGCGCGTATGCTAATAACGCATCTCTTGCCGCATTTCGAGAAGTCCGTCTTGACGGCATACCTGCGATATCCCTTGCGTGACACAGGTGCAAGCGGTGGTGAAACGGAGAGGAGAGAAACCATAGGAATTGCATCCTGATCATTGGACGAAGTGGAATCGTTAAAAAGTCCACGATAATCGCGGAGAATGCTAATCGCTGGTAATCAGCATATTCGACGTTAGTTAATGACCGCGCGAGCAGTGAAATTAAACGACCGGTGACGGAACGACATCCACTCGTTCGGAGAAGTTGAACGAAGTTCTTCGATTCGAAGCGACTCGTTCAACACCGATTTAAACTTTCGTTCGAGTTCCTTTATTAATCGATCATCAAAACTACGGATTAAGGATGTCACCTAAACGTTTCTTATGTGCAATTTGTTGGCTGCTTTGCTATTTTCTGTGTCTTCGTTGTTGAATTACTAAATGATCATTGACTCGTTAAATATAACCGAGTCGTTATGTTCACATACTTGAATTAATCTTACCCTAGTTTTTCAAAGTTTTAAATCTAGAGAAAGTTTAGTTAAGGGTCAGGGTTTAAATGTCAAACTTCATCCATCCCATATCTTCTGTCAAAATAGCAAAAGTTTCCTCATCCCTCCTGTTCGTAAGTGTTAGGGCACTTATGAAAAGTCAACTAAACCCTAAATATCGTTAGAAAATTAAAATAAATAATAAGTTTGCACGGTATAATTAACGTTAATGTTCTTAATTCGAATTGTCGGGATTTAAACACACTTTTGCTTTCGTACTATTGGCTCGGATCTAGGGTCTGCCTGTTTTTCAGTATCGCGGAAACCATCGAAGTAATTTTTCCGTTCATGGCGCGACGAACAATCGTTGTTGACGGACTAGAGAGCACGTGGTGAACGTGGAGGAGGTAGTGTGTTACGCGTTCATGGCACACGTTTATGAAAACTCACGCAATCTCCTTGCAACGCGATATGCGTTTCAATAATTTTCGTCAGTCGTTAGATTTCAAGCACCGATCATTCGTTATTTAAAATCGAACGAGGCGTGTTCCGATTTCGAAATTGCTTGACATTGTTCGAAATTTCCTACCTGGCGGTAGATCGAACATTTCTTATAAAAATATCCTTTTCGTTGGTACTTGGAATATATAAATAACCTCTTTATCTGACGTGATTATCTTGAGAAGGATGAAGCTCTTGCCTGTAGTCGTGTTTCAGCGTTCCGTTTCTAAACATTAAGTACGTCAACTTGGAGCTTTTAACTCTCCTACGGTCTTGAGATTTTTATATCCGGATTTTACTCTCATTTTCATAATTGAGATATTGTAACTATACTTCTGAGATCTGATGTTAATAAGCTACAAGTATCTACGTTTATTCTAAGAGAATCATAACTGTGCCATTACTCGATAATCTATATTTAGATATATTAAAAGTTAAATTTTAGATTTCGAATTTTTATGGTGATTAGATTAGAAATTTCGAGAAGAGAAGAGGCAGAAATGGATCGTAATGTTGACGAAACATGGAAATAAAACGGAACGTACTACGATAAAAAAAGAATGATTGAAACTCGAAGACTCATGAATACGTCAATGATCTGTGACTTTATATTTCTATTCAAGCTAATATATGAATGATTATATATAATATGAATAATTTCGGCGTAGGAAAGTATTCAAAGAAATAGGTTATCAGGAGTTCTCGCTGAAATGCGAAAATTCTGCAGCCGCAACGAGTTTTGATCAATTTCCCCTCGGGTTGTATACACCGGTGGCTGAATCTTCGGAAGCCTTCTTTCCGCGTTGTTTCCAGCGATTCCCATGGTTGCTTGATCCGAAAACAATCGAGAGCGAAACGGGGACGAAGGAAATCTCGGGAAGGGTGCAACCAGCGAGGAAAAAGGGAACGAAAGGGCGAGAGCAAGACAGAGGGCACACGGCACGACGTTCACAGGAGGAAGAGAGGGTTCGGTCGAGGCTGTTCTGGTTTTACGACTCGAAACCCGAAGCTCGTTTTGATCTCTCCTTCCTTCTCTCTCTTATTCTTCGTCGCTCGAAACCGTGGCCACGAGAGCACGCATAACCCGAGTACAATAACTTGACGTGTTTTTTTTTTTGCGACTGGATACCGCGTACGCGAGCCTAAACAAACAATACCGAACGCGACGCGTCGCGACAAGACGCTGCCAAACCGATCCTCCACGGTCAACAAAGCTTTTCGTAAGCTTCCGGTCGTAATTCACGGTATCATCGTGGTCGTATTCGTATCCATATTCGTAATCACTGTCACTATAATCGCGTTAATTCCGATAAGTATTACGAAATTTTCATCTGGTCACCGTGACAAGTATGCACGTACAATGGAAAGTATAACTGAAGCTGTAACGATAATTTTGTACAAACGATGCTTGCCCAACAAGAAATATTCATCGAGTCAATTTTGTTTCATATCGTCCTTGCGAGATTGTATTGGACCATTGAATAGACGATAATAATACAACGAACTAAAATACAAGTAGAAAAATATTTCGCAGAAAAGTTGATCAGATACAGATACACGTTATCTTTAATCTTAACTGAACGTACTTCTTGTAGATCGTAATTTAATCTAAGATTCTTAACGTATTTCAATCGAGGTGTAATTTGATCGATCGTCACAATCGTGGGACATTCGACCAGATCGTTTCCGGCAGACTCCTCTATCGATCCTTACCATCTTTCTACGGTAAATATCGTCATGACGAAAAGCTCCAGCGGCACGCGTTACCGCGAACGCGCGTTGGTGGTTTAAAAAGCGACTTCTAATATTACATGGCAAGCAAGTAGGCAGGCAGGCAGGCAGGCTGGCTGGCTGGAAAGCAAGCAGGCAAGCAGGCAGGCAGCCCGGCCGTGAAAAAATTCCGAGGATAAAGGGTCAATTTATCGGCGATCGGGGAAGCCGTCGCTCTAAAAGGAGGATCCTTTTTTGACGCAACGATGAAAAAGAACCAATAACGTTCTTAGATGACGGGCAAACCCAGGAGCGAAGCGAGGCGAGGCGTGTACACGTTGCTCATCTCCGGGAGCCTCGGTTCTCCCGGCTATTATTAGCTGTTTTATTTATTAGACCGGAAGGAAATGGGTTTAATTTCATGTAAACTAATAAAAATACTTGGCGTGCGCGAGAAAAAGTTACGGCAAGACCGATATTCACGCAAAGGCCTCGTATGACGGAGAGACCGGTTGCGGTCTAATCCTGAAGCGCTCTGTGTTACACGCCTTTATAAACGGAAGCAAATTACCGTTCCTTCGGCAAAAACTCGAGCGCGTTGCCTGTCCGTAGTGCGTCCCCGGGCAAAAAGCCCTGGCAATCGGGCACAAACCATCCAGGACAGGTTTTCTTTACGTTTCGTTCGTGAAATTCGACTCGTAACCGATCATTTTTCCGTTTCTCGATGATAGAAGGAGATCGATCCTCGCGATCGACCTTCCGCGAATAAATCGTGCAAGATGAATCTCGATGTTATTCGTGCGCGACGGGGGCGCTCCGGCAGCGCGTCCAACACATTACGATCCAGCGAGTCGCGCGACGAGTCAGGCTCGAGCGGCGTTTACGAGCTATAACCGAGCAACGAGTTCTTATCGTCGCGAGATTACGTAATACGCGCGCGTCACGCGTGCGAGCATACTCATCGATGATCACGAACATGGTTGTTTCTTTCTCGCTGGTTAGACAAGGACGACACATTTTTCGAAGGGTGAAAATGGTATTTCGGAAGGAATTTTACAACGGTAAGATTATTACGCTCAAGTGGATATTATAATTTTTATTATTTACGCCAGTTAGACGACACTTTCGGACAGTGATTTATCGACAGGCGCAGTACACACTTGAACAAATTTTCTAAGAAGCAAGATTTTCTTTCACACAGATACTTATCTTAAGGTACTATAAAAATAATTCTACATTCAAGGCCTGGTCTCGCATATCAATAAAGGGTATCGATACTTATCCGATATAATTCTATTTATTTATTTCTCCAATTATTTATCCATTGATTATTTATTTTTTATTCATAACTAGCTTCAGTTCTGTTTTTCGCTATACGTAAGTAAAGTAGTGGCTCCTATTGCTTCTAACTTGTGATTCTAACTTTGTTCGCGTTACTTCTAGAGTTCTCACCTGCCGGATTAAAAAATTAAATTAAATGAAAACTGACAGGTGCCCTAAAATTTTCGAGAGCCAATGTAATTCAATGGACTAGTTAAACCCTCGCGCGGGTGAATCTCGTTCGTCTGCATTTAAGGGGCCAAAATGATTGCAAGATCGATATTTAAAAATAGCGCAGAATTGATCGCCTTGCAAACGCAAGGCTGGTCGCGTTCGCTCGCTCGCTCGTCGATTGTCCCGGTGTCGTCGCGTGCGAGACGCGCACGCACCCACGCCCGACGGCATACGGAATCGATCCTGAGAATCGAACTTCCGCCGGTGAGTTCTTCCGGCACGATGCCTATTCGAGGGTAGTCGGCCGAGTCGACGAGACACACTGACTTCGTAATTCCTATACGCCGTTTCCCGGCGTTTTCCACGGTTACGTGCTCGCGCGACGATGATTACAGGACGCAGCGACGCAAACTTTCCATGGATGTCTCGTCGATGGGATCGGAAGTCGCGGCACACTGCGACGTCTGTCTTTTGAAACGTCGCGCGCGACCGCGCGCGCGCGCATCGCAGGGCTCCTATTCGCTGGAAACGAGCGCGCCTCGATCGATTTCGCGATCGCTCGATCGCACCACTGCTCTTTTTAACAGAAAATAAGGCGACGTGCTTGCAGAGACATTCTTTGTTTCTCCGATTAATTTTTCCAACTTTCTACGGACGAGTGATTCTCGAAAACGATGGAGCGTTGAATGTTTCATCATTTCTTTCTTCCAGAACTCACGCTTAGCGAATATTTCGAAAAGAAAATCATCGATGAAGAGAAGATCGATAAGAAAGCAACGACCTCTGGTCTTGGTGATCCCGTTCGTCCTCCGATGGACCGGCGTTGTTGGAAAATCGTTCGATTGGCCGGTTTCGCGGTTATTGTGCATCCTGAGGTAAACAGCTCGAGTGGAGAAGACTCGTTCGGGGCGAGAAAGATGGAGAGGGAAGACGAAAAGCATCGACGGTGAAGGATGAAGAGGACCGAGGAGAATTGGACAGGAACTGAGTGAGCCAAAAAGGAAGAAGGACGATCCAGAGAGAAGAAGAAGATAAACAAGAGGATGGAGAAGAGGAAGTGGAAAAGGAAGAAAAGAATGAGAAGAAAGAAAAGGCGAATCTTCCCGCGGGTTCGGTCCGTGGCTTTCTTCATCCTTCGTGCCCGAGCTTCGGCTGTTTTCATGGCCGTCATTTAGTAGGTTCGTTCACCCCTAGGCGCAGGGCCGCGCGAGGGGAACAGCGAGGCCGGGGGAGGGAGAAATCGGCGGCGGGAAGAAGAGGAAGAGGAAGAGGAGGAGGAGGAGGTGGTGGATGCGGCGGCGATGGTAAGGGCGAGGGAGGAGGAAAGGAGAAAACGTGTGGCACAGAGGAAGAAGGAGAAAGAGCAGGAGAAAGAAGAGAAGCAGAAGGAGAAAGAGAAGGAGTAGGAGGTGGCGGGTGGTAGAGACGGGTGGAAGAGTACGGGGAAAAGGGGCCAGACGGCACGTACGGCTCAGCTCAGCTCGGCGTGCAAGCAACGACTGAGATGACGCGACGAGGGCGAGGGGATCCCGCGAAGAACCCAGAGTCTGAGAGAGGCAGAGCGAGAAGGAAGGTAGAGACAGCGAGTCAGTGAGGAAGACGTAGAAGGGGGACGAGCAGAGTGCGCGAAGGGTCGACAAGGTGGATGAGGAGAGAGAGAAAGGTGGTGGCGGCGGCGGCGGCGGCGGCGGTGGTGGCGGTGGCGATAGCGGCGTTGGTGGGTGGTGGTGGTGGTGGCGGTGGTGATGGTGGTGGTGGCGATGGTAGTGGTGGCGGCAGTGACGACGGCGATGACGGTGGTGGAAGCAGGCAAGCAAGCAAGCAAGCAGGCAGCCAGCCAGGGGCAGGCATGCAGGCAGCTCGGCTGCGCGGCGAGAGCTGCGAGCGGAAAGGGAGGAGGGTAAAGAAGGGACCAAGGGAAAAAGAGTTCAGGCAGGTCTGGGATCGGACGAGGGTGAATGCGTGACGGTGTGTGTCGTAGATACTCTTTAGCCTGGGGAGCGATGTGCCTCTCCTGCTTACTTGCTTGCCTGCTGCCTACCTTGCAATGCCTTGCCTTGCGTTGTCTTGTGTTACCTTGCCCTGCCTCGCCTTTCCTTGCCTCGTCTTGCCTTACCTTCCTTGTAAACCTGCCAGCCGATCGGACGGCCGGACAGCCGGCCACCACGCGTATCTATCCGTCTCTCCTTTTTCCCTCTTCTTCTTCTCCCTCCTTTTCCCACCAACCCTCTATACAGCTCTTTCACCTCGGTCTTCCCTTTTACGCTGCTCGTATTCGTCGCTCTCGCTCCTTATTCCCCTTTGACGATCGGACGATCGGCCACGCGGTGATAAAAACACGACGGTAAGGAGGAAGAGGCGCGCGGGTAGTCGGTCGAAGCTTTCAAGCCTAAATTTAGGCGTCCGCCGGAAGTACGCGTAGCGGAGGAAGTTCCGTGCACCGGGCCCGATCGCGGGGAGAGATAGGGACGCGGAGACACGAACCTTGGTGGGGAGACTCTCTCCTTCTCCTTCGTTCGCGTTCCCTAGCTCTCTCGATCTCCGTCTTGCTCTTCTCTCGGCACGGCCGACTAGTCTGCCGTGAATGGTAGTGCATGTTCTTTCAACTCGGCTCAGTCGTGACATTGAGTTCCCTTATGTGGGTAGACGTTACGTAATTCTGGCAACTTTGCGCGCCACTTTCCTCGCGATGCCATGCTCCGCTAAAATTCCTCGTTTCTCTTGTTTCGCGCACGCTTCAACCCTCGCTGGAACCAACCATGCGGAAGATCCTAAGGAGATGGTAAAACGATTTAACCGAGTTTCGGTATAGCGATCGAAGAGACGAAGGGGATGGCAGATCTATGTGCAGCGAGTTTAGCTACTTGTTGAAGTCGGAGAAGAGGGGAACGAAGGCAAAAATTCTTCCTCGATAAATCGTGGACCGAGTTTTTACAACACTTTACCAACGTACAATTCCACGTTGCTTGGATTCGAACGATTAAAAGAAACGACTGAAGCATACGGGTCGAATAATTTATGCGTTTTATCGATCGGTCTGTCGGTTGCCCGGTCAAAAGTAAGTTCACCGCTATCGTTCGATTAGTTCGTAAAGCCGGAGTAACGTTTACACGATCTTCCCTTAACTCGAATCTTACGACCAGTTACCGACACCGGCCACTCGCATTACGCTAATAGTTGGACTCGAGTCTCTTCGGAGCTAACTCGAGTCGAGAGTTGTTCCTTTCCGGTGTATCGCGGTGGTCGAAGAAAGATCGAACTATCTTGCGTTAGTTGTCTCTGAAGCTAACGTTGGCTTGGCTCTCTTCGTTCGTCGGTCAAATTAGAGGACAGTCGACGAATGCAACGATACCTCTATTATATTATCGTAGTCAAATTCTATTCCTAGGTATTTTTGTAACAGCGCAGAGTCTTTTCAGGCCGAGCATCATCTGCACTTACCCTTGACGAACGTTTCTTTGCAAGAATACGCGAAAAGGTGAATATCGAGCAAAGGTACGCGCATCTTAGCCCTCTAGCGTTATCGGCGTAACCTGTATGCATCGGACATAAAACTGAATAGAGGGAGCATTTCGCGTGGCAGCTGCCACTCAAACGCGCCACCTCATCCCATTTATGGAAAAATACACGGAGATGTAGCCAGAAAACTTTGCTCTTCCTTTCTCGTAAACGGCAGAAAGAAACGTCTTCGACATTCAATTATCCGGCTCTTCTCTCGAGTGCGCGTGCTAAGCGTTACGGTGCTGCTTTTTAACCCCTCTTGCTCGTAATTTTCCCTCGCGGCTCGTCGAGCTTCATACAGAAATTTCTCTACACCGGCTTCGAGACACTTCTTCGCGTGACCAAACAACGTCGTCGACGCTTCTCCTGCTCCGCGACGCATTATATTCGTTTCTCTCTTATTTCAACGCGGTTTCTTCTGGAAATTTTTCTGTCGCCTCGATGACCGACAAAATTGGTTATCGTTGGTGGAAATCGATCGTTGAAGGAAATCGTAAAGATGGGAGGTTTCCGTGGCGAGGCGAAAAAAAAAAGAGAAATCCAGCGAGACTCGAAAAAGAAGAGCGCCCGTTGTAACGGCGTGAGGATCCCGCGCTATGGTGGCGCAGGGGGTGAAAAGGGGCTGAGGGTAGGGGAATGTAAAGAGGAAGGAGAGAGGGAGGGAAGACGATAAGGCGGAATCAGGGATTCGTAAAACGACGTAGCCGAGCACCGGAATGGGTCGTAATGCGCGGCGAACACATAACCTTAAAAACAAGTAAGGGGCGAGAGACGGGGGGTGGTGTGCGAGGTTGGGCGCAGAGAGAATGCGGAGGAGGAAACGGGGCAAGTCTCTGCCCGGTTTCTCGGTTGGCTTGCACGAGTTTGCGAGGGGCCGCGAGGGGCTGTGAGAAGCCGCGGGGGTAAAAGGGGGCATATATCCCGCGCGCTTCGCGGAGGGGTGAGCGAACGTGGGCTGAGTCGGTGTGCTCCGGCGAAGAGAAGGTGGATGTGCCGCACCGTAAACGAAACGATGCCGTTGACGACATTTGGAACAGATAATGGCGCGAATGTGCCGCGGGGGTGAACGAACCGAGGGTCGGATTGGGTTCGGTTGGGTCGGCTCGTCGTTGGCTTGTGTCGGGTTGAGTTGGGTCGGCTTGGCTTGGCTTGGCTTGGCTTGGCTTGGCTTGGCTTGGCTTGGCTTGGCTTGGCTTGGCTTAGCCTGGCTTGGCTTGCTATCACATCAACTATCGATCTTATAACGCTCTGTGACTCTCTGGCCCCCGTTGTCTCTTCGTTTCTACCTTTTTTTCTTTCCTTATTTTCATTCTTTCTCTTCTTCTAACTCGGTCCACGTGCCTATTTAAGCTTGTTTAGCGCGACCTTCCCTCCGATTTTGCCCTCCTTATCTCTCGATTTACCTTTCATCTACCGTCAAACACGACGAACACAAGATGATTCGAATTTTCCGTACATTCTATCGACACGATCTAACGAGAGCGATATTAATCCTCCTTTTTTATTTTTTCGTTGAGAGATCGAAAGCTGAAGTTTCAAAGACTCGAGAGCACCCATCCTCCTGTTACACCTCGATTCTTCGTCCCCTTTACTTCACAGTCAGTTCCGACATTTGCCACTAGGTCTCTGCTTCCTGACTTGGTTCCTCCGTTAGCTTCCGTCCGCGTCCTGTTTCTTTGCGCTTCCATACACACGTTTGCGCACGGTTTCTCGTCTGGTCTTCTTCCGCCACCCTTCTTCTTCCCTCGAACGTTTTTTTTTCCTTGCTGTTCTAGCGGCGAAGCGGCTGCACCAGCACCGCTCACCGCGATCTAGCTCACCCCCTACTTATCTACCGGTTTCTCTTCATGCGTGCCGGCCGCGGGGATACGTGTATACACGCGTGTACGCGCGTTACGCGTGCACGAGCCTGGAGACGTTAATTTTCCGGGAAATTATTTCGCTGAGAAAAGCTGTCTCGGTGCCTCGACTGACTGCCGCTGCGGAGAACTTCCTCGAGTCGCGACAATTGGACGAAGCGAAAGAACTCGAAGCCAGCGAAACGGCATTCATGCTCGTGACCCACATGTATCGGTGCCAACAACTTTGGCCCGAGGTATCGTATCGAACGATATATAGACCGATCTGGTTGATAGCTTATTCGTATAAAGAAATAGTCGTTTGCTGAGAATACATATTCATATCACTATTGTATATGTATGTGTATCTAAAAAAAAAGGAAATAAAATAAAGTATGCAAGCTCGGCATATTTGCAGCTACTTGTCTTAACGTGATATTGACACAACTGCTGTGTCTTTGAAATTACGCATTTTCATAGGAAGCGAAATAAAATAATAACGAGGTTGACACTGACGTTATTGGCTAAAGGATATCTCGGATAACGAAGTGGATGGAATAATCATATTTTAGTAGCGACGAGTGTATTAATTAACTCGTGCAACTACGTAATTATTTTCTTTAATCGATAAACCAAGATAGAAGCCAAACATATCGACGCGGTACTAAAAGAAACGATTACTCGGACTTTATTAACTCTGCAGCAGTAGCGATTGATCTGACAGATATATTTTAAACTGACACGTCGTAAATCTTGTCGACGAAGACTACCTATTACATGATATACTGTATCTTTCTATGCTCATCGTTAGAGTATCGCTTATATTTCTCTGAATGAGAGGAACTCCTCGTATATTTCGAAGGAGAAACGAGGAGGGGAATAACGAAAGTGAAGGAAGAAAGGCAAGAAAAAGGAAAGAAGGAAACGACGCATGGAAGTAAAAAACAAATGTTTTCGACCAATCGTGGTCCATAGATAAGAAGAAAGAGAAAGAAGAGAATAAGAAAAGGAAAAGAAGGAAAGGGAACTTTCATATTATTTTTATTTCTGTTAATTTCAGAATTCAACCAAAAATTACCCGATGCTTGTCTAATGCACGATTTCTATATTCTTCTCGCAAACCTTTTCATTACCTTATCCTGAATTTATCTTGCCAAAAGTTAATCACGGCTTTTAACCGTAAATAGACTGCACGTGGTCCGAGCTTTTTACAAATTTCTAACAGGGTTAAGCGAGCAGTAGCGTGAATCGAACAAGAAGCGAGAACAGTACGTTGGCGACATATAGCGAGAGAAAGAGAAAGAGAGAGAGAGAGAAAGACTGATAAGTAGAGGAGGACGGAAGGAACACAGAGAAAGAGAATCATATCCGTGGATGAAGCAGCGTGGAAGCCGGAAGCCAGTTTCTCGGTAGACAGCTTTGGCTTCGTTTTAAACAAGAGTGGAGATTGGTGTGCACGGGAACCGGTGGAGACGTGCCGATCAGAGCTGTCAGGTTATTGTCTCGGGTTTTAATGGAACATCACGAGGCGCGAAATACCGCCGTGCTGAACTGAATTAAATGTCGGTGCGGCTTGTATTGAGGACCTCGGCATCATCGCCGTCGTCGTCGTCGTCGTCGTCGTCGTCGTCGTAGTCGCCGTCGTCGTCGTAGTCGCTGTCGTCGTCGTAGTCGTCGTCGTAGTCGCCGCCGCCGCCGTCGTCGTCGTCGTCGTCGTAGTCGTCGTCGTCGTCGTAGTCGTCGTCGTCGTCGTCGTAGTCGTCGTCGTCGCCGTAGTCGTCATCGTCGTTTGGCGGTGGCGGCGGCGGTGGTGGCGTCGTCGAGGCCGATGCATAATGGAGGTAGGCCATTGGGTAGGTGGTACTTCAATTCCGGGAGAAGAGGAGTTGACAGAGAAAGAGAGAAACGACGTGGCTGAGAGAAACGAGCTGAGACAGACCGAGTGGTCGAGGTGAAGGGAAAGGAAGAACGGAATCCGGTGGAAAACGAGAAACGGGGGCAAGAAAGACAGGAAAAGAGAGACGACATTCGTGGTAGGAGAAACGGCGCTGAATAATTGAGGAGCGAGCAATTTAGGGATGGTGAGTCTCCCTATTACCGTCAACCCTGCTGAACGGACTCGCGATCTTCCCCTTCCATCCCGTTGTGGCCTTGTCATCGAGAACAGCTGCGATTTTCGTGGCGAAGAAGTATGCCTGCAATAATTAAAACCCCCTTACACTGTTAATCGCGTTAAGGGAGCATTTCGCTTAATTAACTCGCGTCTTCTACACTGCGGTGTTCGTCTGGTATTGCGAGAAAGGAGGAAGGGTGCGTACCAGTCAGCCTGTTCGCGCTCAGTTTCGATTAAAACCGAGGGATGACGCGCGGACGTCGCTTCTCCGCCAAAGATCTTTCATTGTCAAAGCTCCGAAACGACGTCTCCCCCCGATTTCGTTCGATTCTCACGACGATTATAAAGCAGCACGCAGCAGGATTTCGTTCGTGCAGCGGAAATTACAGAGTAGTAGTGGAATCGAAACGCTCGGAGATGAGTTAGACGAATAAAGAGTAGCGGTCGTAAAAAGCCGCATGTAGGTTGAAGACCGGAAAATGCATCGCGCGGATGAACCACGACACCTCGCGTGCCGTTTTCGATCTCCTATGAGACAAGATGTAACGTAAAATGATGTTACGGCTTCCACATCCCATTGAAAAGGAAGCGCAAATTCCATTTGTCGGCAGCACCGCGAATAAAGACGTAGACGAACCTGGGGGATAGCTTGCTATCGATTCGCGGTTCTTCCGGAATATTTACGTTCGAGCGAGCGAAGATTGACCCGCCGCTGGAATTTTGTTTAAGGTTCCACCGAGCAGACCCGTTTGGCATTTCGCCATGCCAGAATCAATTACGAGATAGCCGAAACCCACAGACGCTTCCACGTTGCCGAAAAACCATATAGTATGGAACAATCGTAGAATTCAGAAGGGAAATCAACCGAAACTATCGGACGAATCGATAAAAATCTGAAAGTAGACGGGGAAGCAGCGTGTTCGAATCCCAACGTGTCCTGTTTACCGCGTGGAGCGCGGCTAACTTGTCGTTTGTTGCCTATAAAAAGATCGCAAAACGGCCGATAGAGAGCTTGGTGGTCCAGCGCGGGAACACGTAAAGCAAAAGGGGAAAGAAGGATGGATGCAAAGAGAAAAATGCGAGGGGGAGAGAGAAGAAGAGAAGGAGAGCTGTATATCGGTGCTAGTAAGTACACAGGCGATCGTGTCAGCGCGAGAGGGATATTTTTTCGAGAAGTCGCTTGAGAGACGCATCTCGATCGTGAAAGCGTGCTGGTCGGCCACCGGAAGTTGTCGCGCGTTTCCCCAACGCGGTAGGGGGAGAAATATCGTCGGGGCGAGGATCGACGGGGCCCGGGTGTGCTGACGAGGAGGGAACAGAGGGATCGACCAAGAACGACCAAGTGACACACACCAGAGACGTTGCGATAAAGAGGAAAGAGAGAAGAAAACAGAGACACGCGGAGAAACGAAGAGAAGAACGATAGAGACACGAACTGAAGAGAAGAGAAGAGAAGAGAAAACATGCGGTGCTTTTAAATATAGACGCGCGAGAGCGCGCGCATAACCATAGATGCAGGTAGGTTCCGCGAAGCGATCGTCCGCGACCCTCTCTTTCCGTCCCGTAGCGGTTACACGTGTGCTCACACAGAGAAACAGAGAGGACCGCGTGTATGCACGCAGAAGCGTGTTATCAAAGGATTGGAAGGCAGCCGAAGCGGCTCTGCATGAAATTTTGCGTGCATTATAAATGCGCGCAGCCTTGCGGGTGGGAGCGAGACCGGCACTGTTCCTCCGATAAAGACGAGAACAACGGAGATCGAGAGACAGGTGAGCGATGGGGAGAGGAACTGTTGGAGAGGAGAGGAGAAAAAGAGAAGAGTGGTGAAGAGAAGGTGAGGGCAGAGGAGAGGGAGAGACGCGTATGGAGCCCTGACCAGGCAGGGTTAGGTTGGGCCTGAAACGTTGGTTGGACGCGACTCTAACCTACCGTAACGCTATAAAAATAACGGCTACCCTCGTCCTTCTTTCACGCGACATGCCCACCATCTGGCCCTCTTTATTCTTCCTGCTGGATTATCCTGCTTCCTCGTCGCACGAGCGACGATCTTCTATTGGCGGCGTTACTCTGTTACGCACGGTGCAGCAGGGACGATGATCATCGAACACAGAACAGAGGGAGGGACGTGTGTGTGCGCTGCTGAGGGCGGAAGGGGTACGTAGTGCAGGAGGATAGAGAGAAAGAGTCCGTACGGTGTATGTGTGTTGTGTATGCGCGCATTTGTGAGCGTGTGTTTGTGCGCGCGCGATCGGAAAAGGACAGCGGTGGGATAAGAAAGAAGAGCCGTCCGGAGAAGAAGGTACTTACGCGTGTGCTTGCATGCGTACGGAGCATGTGTTACGTGAGAAGCCCGTTTACGTCGCGCAAAAATTACTCTCGTTGTGTATGATTGCCCCCGATTCGATGTCGATTCGATGTCGATTCGAATGCTTCCGTTCGTAGTAGCTTTTCGCGTAATCTGCCAGCAGGCGCTTTCGATTCGTCCCGCTCATTATTCCTGACCGAAGACTTTATTAGTCGAGGGCTGGAGAGACGAACCTTTGAATTTTTCACACGTTTTCAACTGGATTCACTGTGTCGAAATCGATCATCTATCTCTTGGAGTAATTTTGTCGTTTGTAGTCGACGTTCGATCCATTCGCTGCGAGAATAACGAACAGACGCGACTCGCGATCGAAGGAGCGAACAGCGGATTAAAATTTAATTAATCATTAGGTGATAAAAAATTGGCTTGTCCGTTTATTCGCCATTAACCAAACGCTCCTAAATCAGATTAACAACCCCTTGTTCCATGTTCTTTCCGAATTAATCCATTTTTAATTTCACTGTTAAGACTGTTTTTTATTCGAATTATTTACACGGTATTCGCAAATTTCCACGAACGTACTCTTCCACCAAAAAAGGACACTTTCATCATAGGTAATTCCTCGGGATCTGCTCTAATCGCGTTTGGTCGTAGAAAACGAGGCAAAAATAAATATTCGAATAAGGAGGTGAATCTTAAGGGGTCACGATCGAAAAAGGCGTCGATTAAGATTCCAACGTTCGAAGCTCGATACACGAGGCAAGGAGGGATAAAGGGTTACTACGATGGCAGTCATATAAACGAGATGGACGTTTCTCGAACCGGTTGGCACCTGCTCCACGGTGTGTTTCAGTCGGCCACGGCCTTTCGTTTATAACGGAGAAGAACAAACCGATCGAGGAGTGCAACGTGCATCGTGGATCGGCCAGTGGACAACGTGGAGTGGCGAGGGGAAGTGAGAGGGCAGGAAACGCCGCGAAGAAAACGTGCAGCAAAACGGTCCGCTCGACACTTGCGGGCTATCCTGTGAAGGTCGATCTTCCGAACCAGAACAGTCGCGAGCTGTGAATGCGATCGTATCTTTCGGATTCACGCGTTCCGATAAATCGAACAGCGTCCGTTTAGTTTAATACCGATGCGCGAGCAATGATCGAGATATCGAAACGGAGAACGAGGACGATATGACGATGACGCATCGTTGCCAGATCGGGATGGAATGCAAACGATGCGCCAATCAGTAACCTCTTCGACTCTGCTGTCTGTCTTCCTCGTTCTTTTCTTTGTTTCCAGTTCTGATCTTTTATCGGTTGATTTCTTTGGATGTCGACACGATGCACGAAACTCGTAACAGTAAAAGTAAAAGTAGATACGTATCAGTAATCGTTAGAACTGTTATTGCTATGACCGAGCTTTGAATGATGCTATAAGGAATGATATTTGTATGTACAGCTGTTTTTTTAAATCAGGTACCATATTTCGCTTCTATAGTATCAACTTTTTGCAGTAATTTTAATGTATTACCAAATGAGACGAAATTTAATACACCTACTTTATACTTGGATCTAATTAAATAACGAATAGTATAATACGTATAACAGCGTATAAATTTCGTATAGTAGATTGTACGCGTAAATTTTTTATGGCTGACTAACATTTAGCGAGAAAAAAGTGGATCTCGGCGACACAGAGTGACCACATCGTAGTAGTATGAAAAAAAAAAAACAACTATATTTGTCGCTTGACAAGGATTACTTGAATAATGTACTCTATTATATCAACGTCTCAGAAATCAAATTGATCAACTCCATTTTCTATAAACCTGCAGTAGCATTATTCGAAATGATTAAGAACGACTTGGCAAAAAACAAATTACTTGCATCCATAAGATTACTCGTCAGAAAGAAACGGCACAAATAATCGTAAATATCGAGGTAAATTGAAATAAACCATATCTGCAACGTCACTACTTTTCTACTCTACTAATTTTTCGAGTTGATCAGTCGACTTTTCGATACCTTTTACGTGCATGTATAAATCGGCAATATTGCAATCCATCGTACTCCACGTAGCAGTAATTGTGTACACCAATCAGAGGAATCGCTTAAATACTGCCAAGGGGGTGTGTTGGACGGCAGCGATGGTCAGTTAAAGGGAGAAGGAAATTTCGAGAAAGAAGGATCAGGATTCGCGGAGATCGCGTTTCGAAGATCGCGGACGTTCGTCCTCCCTCTCCGGTATTTGTCGAGGACGATGGCTTTTTCCACCCTCGGCATCGAAATGTTCCCCCCACCCTGGCCCCTTAAGCAACGGAAGCGTGCAGCTCCCTCCATCCCGTGTTCATGAAAACGTGCACGTGCTCGGTGGCTAGCAGCCAGGACTGGCAAACCTGTTCGCAGCTAGGCCTGCCGCGGCAAGGGCACGTACACGCCCCCTACGCGTCGCTTGCATCTGGGGATGGCTGCCAGCCTAAAGGGTAGGTATACGCACTGGGAGTTACGTTGGGGTAGGCCTAGAGCCGGCTTGCGTGGGCGTGGGTGGCTCCACCCCGTCCAGGCTCATCCTTCTGGGGGATGAAAAAATAGAGAGAGCCAGGGGGAGAGAGCGAGAACGAGTAACCGGGTTAGAAACGGGGAGAGAGAAATTGAGGGAGAGGGAAAGAGAGGGGCAGAATGGCGAGCGAGATAGTCGTTCGGACCGTGGAAGCAACCGACGGAGAAAGAAGAACACACGCGGAAGGATGGAGCAAGAGAGGTATATGTGAAGGGAGAGAGGGTGAATGCGCGCGAGAGTTAACCAGAGAAATAACCCTACCTATACTCTTGCCGATCGCTCGTACGTACGCATATGCGTACGGTTTACTTCTTCTCCCTTTTACCCTCGCTCGACGTAGCCGGCTAACGCACTTACACACACCGGTCCACCCTCGCGATCCGCCCCCCACGTTTTCTGGAATTTTTCCTTCGCAACGACGCCAGTCATCAACCCTGGCGCAGCGAGCTGCGGTCATCCACCTAACGTTGCCTCGAAACTCGAGACCCGCAGCCGCCGGCCTCGTTCTTTTAATGATGGCCTGCCAAGGGAAGGGCGAGGGGATCCTCCTCGTTGTTGGCAATTAACGGCGCAAAGAGTCTGCGAAGCCAGCTTCGCCGCCGGAACACCGGAAGCTAATTCAAACTGGCAGGTGGTGACGAAAAACCTGACGCAAAACTGGAACAACCATCAAAAACCCGTTCCTCTGCCGGACACCTTTTAACCGAATCATTCAGGTTCGAAGAAGGAGACAGCGAGCAGGAGTTCTTGATGTATCTTGGTGAATTTTCCAACACCATTGTTGTCATTGTCCCCATCGTGATCATCTGTCTTTCTCCGTTTCCAGAACTCTCCTAGAGATTCTCCTAGCGCTCCGCGTCAGGGATTTGAATGCCCGAATAAATTGCAGATTTTTGTACGAAATTGGCATACAACGACGAGGAAGTTTCGCTCGATATTATTATACCGTTCCTTGGATAAAGCTGCAGAAAATTGACAGATGTCCGATGCTGTATATTGTACCTTCGTTCTCCGTAATTCGTTTTGCGTCTCTTTGTACGGGTGCCTTGCACTTTCAATTTGACCAGTTTCACCTCGAAGCGACGTCCGCGCGGCGGACGATGATTTGGGATGAGTTGGCGGTTTGTCGGCTCCGGCATTGGCCTTCGTGACGCCCTTGTACATATTTCGGTCGGCATGATCGGCGCCGGTGACGAGCGCGCATTCATTTTTTCGTTGGAAGCCGAAGAGATTGCTCGAGAATCGGTAAAAAGAGAAACGAGGAAAGGAAAGTGGATGGACCGGTGGGGACAACGCAAAAGCCGTAGAAGAAGAAGAAGAAGAAGAGGACACCGTGGTGAAGCAGGCAAGGAGCGGAATAAAAAAGAGAAGGGCGGGCAGGAGCGAAAGCAAAGGAGCGAGTAAATGTACCGTGGCGTGGGCTGGGTCCTGTGTCGGCCTTGCTAGTACCCTTGGATTTCGGTCGGTGTCCTTGGCACTGATGGCGGCCACTCGGCCTGGTACCACTTTATTCTCTCCATCTCGTCCCGTGGGGCATTCTCCTCCTCCTCTTCTGTTATCCTTCTTCTGTCTCCTCCGCTTCGTCTTCTTCGTCCTCCTCCCGTTGGCCCTTTCTCTCGGCCTCCTCGTCTCTTGGCCGCGCTCCTCTGCGTCCCTCTTTCTCGGTGGCTCTTTTATTTATTTATTCTTTTGGGCCGGCGGCCGCTCTTTGTCCCTCGGCGCGCCGGCTGGTTGGCTGCTTGCTCGGTTGGACGTTGAACGTTGCTGCTTCGAATACTTCTGCCCAGGGTATACTGACCTACCACGACTGCAAGCAGAGTGTACCTGGCGAGTAGGTACACACCTCACTTCGGCGGGCCCGCAAACTTCGGGTACAGTCACCGCCAGCAGCCGAGTCGCTTGGAATTCGATCGAGCATTCCCACTATTCCCAGTCTCATCCAAACTCGATGTGAAACTCCAACCAATGAAATATTTCAACGTCGAAGGAAATTTCGAGCATCACGCGTCGATGCTTCTCGAGTTTATCTATCAATTAAAACCAGTCTCACGATTCACGAGCTGGAATAACGCGACGTTACAAGCGTAGAAATATCCTCCCTGCCGACAACTTCGATTTGAGACCAATTGAAGCGACATTAGAGACGATAAAGTATGTATCGTGAACCGATCTATGAAGCCGCTTGGATTTTCCAATGGCGGCATTATTACGTTGCTTATTTCAGCAGACTGATTCGTGTAAGAGGAAAATTAGTGCAGAAAAAAATGGATGAATGGGTAGACGAAAGTAAAGACAAAGAAGGTTTGAGAGAACTGTGCGGTGCGACGGTTGCTGGAGAAGCTGCAGCAACACAAGCAGGCGGCAGCTGCGTTCGCAGAGCCAATAACCTTGTTTCGAATCATCTTACTCACGTAACGCGATGGCTATAGCATGTAACGCTACAGGACGTTCCACAAGTTTTGTGGCTGGGCTCTTTAGTCGTTTCAAGGAATATCGGCTTTTGAAACTTTGTACTACATAAAATCAAAACCAACTTTGTGAGACGTTAAACACAAAATGAACGACGATACCAAAATTGGATTAATGTCAAGGATTGCTGAAATATCATAGATTTAACTAGAAACGTAACACATAGAAAATGTCAAAAACCTATGCAAGCGGATGACGTGACAAAAAAAAAAAAAAAAAAGAAGAATAATACGCTACAATCGAGTTACTAAAATCCTTCATATTTACTTAGAAGCATAACCGTCACACGAATTTACCTAGCACATTTTTTGACGAACTTTCGATGAACAAAAATGATCCTCATTTTATCTATTATATCTGCAATTCTAATGACTCCACTGTTGTGAAACTTTGAATAATTGTAAGAAACAAAGAAGACTTTATTATTCCTCGGCAGAGTAATTTGCTAAATTATGAACTATTTTTAATCTACATAAGAAAACAGGTTATATATTCGGCTGTTAGGTGATAAACAGATGATAAACACATATCGCCCGTATTAGCAACTCAATAACCATTTTTTTAACGAGAATATTTAACTTCTATTTGTCAAAAACGAAGAAGATAGTTAAATGTTAATATTCTTAGTCTTCGTTAGCATCAAGATCGAATGTTAAAACGTTGAAGCTTAAGTGACGCAAACAATCCTACCCTATCATAAGTTTTATAGAAGAACCGCTACAATTCCTTTTTACTATTAAAGATCCGATTATTTTAGGTACAGACCTTGTGGAAAATTGGAAAATGCGAAGGTGGGGACAGATGAGGTCATAAATAGCAAAAGAATCTTATTACATCGACCGCGTGCGAATTCGACGCGCGAGATTCAACGCGTATTTGTTGCGGACACCGCGTAACGCGATCCCCAAACTATATCCGCAAACTCGCGGTCGGTGTTGACGCGCAAAATAATAGAAGACTGCCGGCTGGTCAGCCGGTTGCGTGCGTATGTGCATGCGTGCGTGCATGCGTGCGTGCATACAAGATCTGGCTGCGTGCGTATGCATCGTACGCATGTTAGCGACCAACAAAGCGTCGGTCGTTGCGTTAATTTCAACGCCGGTTATACCGGTAGCTACGGTAACGATTACTTACCGTACTTGTATCTATACGCGCGTATGTCACCCCCACGACACGGTCCGCAACTTGACCGCGTGGACCTCTCAATCCACGAAGCTCGCGATACGCGCGTCGAGTTGACCCTCGAGTCGAAGAAATGAAAGTGGCTGCTGCAATTAGGATACGACTCTACTTTTCATTAATTGGAGTAAACCAACTAAAATCAAAGCAAAATCCATTAAAACCAAAATACTTTTTCAAACGTGCCAATGAATATTTATTAATGAACTTTTGCGCATGCACTTTGCAGTGCTTTGCTTCTTCCTCTCGCAATAAATGTAAAGTAAATATTGGAACTATATTTAGAAATGAATTATTGTATATTTAACTTGTTGTTGGTGATATTTATACGTTAAGATACACGACGAAACATGTTGCGTACACTGACAGCTCTATAATTTGTTTATCTATTAGACGCAATATGTAAATTTTAAGATCTTAGGATAATTATTATATTTTTTCAAAACTGCAAGCATTTAAATACTCACAAAAACGTGTAATACACATAGACGTGTTATTTAATTTCATGGTTTATACGACGAAGGAAGTAACTAATGTGCAGAATGGTAACGCATTGAAATTTGTATCAAAACGTGCATGTAATTTAAACTTCGTAAATTATATCGAACAGGTACCAATTTTATTAAAAATGAGAGGTATCCCGTGGCTCTCGTGTGGCAGTGTACGTATAAGGCATATCATAATTAGAAAAGTGAAATATCTGCGTGTGCTCCTAATTCAATGACCAGGGAATGTATTAATTACGTCCTCTAACGAATGTGTAATCTACTATACGCTATACTGTAGCACTGCTTTGCTAGTAAGCTCCGCATAACATGATCCTGTTAATGCGCGTGGCAAAGAGCGCGTTACTCTTGATGGCGCTCCGGTTTACTCATGTGTAGGAACACTAAGAATCAAAAACGGAATTTCGTGCTGGACGCCGATTTCCCGAGGACTCTAACGCAAGTCCAGCCCTGATATCTGCGTGCGTCGTCGGTCGAAATGTTATTAAGGCGAAGCAGATAACAGGCAGGTGCGGATACGAAGCTCCGGGTGTAACAACCAAAACGCACGCGAAAGCTCTCGCGCGTGACGAGCCATCGCGGTCGGCTGTCGAACTGTGTTGAATTGAGAAGCGGAATGACTGAATTCAAGGTAAAACATGCATCTATTATTCGACCATGTGCCGCACGAAGGACCTAGATGCTTCTCTCCGCGGAAGAAGAGTCAGCCAGGTTTTCTAGCTTCATATCGGATGAGAGTAGTTTTCGAGCACGCCGATTTCGTACGTCACGAAGCGTCTCGATCTCTGTACCGTACTGATTCCACGTACCGTTCGGTACCGGTAAATCCAAAATACACGGGACGTATATTAAGATACTGGGTTATTTAAGTGAGTTATCTAAGCTTCAACATCTTATAATTAATTCAATTAAAATCTTGAACTTTGCACAGAATAAACAAACTTTTGTATATTACAAGACATCGTTAGTATTTAATATAATGAAGAAAGAACGAGAAAGTATCGTGCTCAAGTATCATCTTCAGGACCGGCAAGAGAAAATATCAGAAACGAGGAGATTATTATTGCTAACCTCGCTAATAACGGATCAAACAGCCGGCTTTTAAATCTGGATCGCTTAAAAATTGTTCAAAATCGAATTTGGTGAATTACAAGGCGAATTACATGGCGAGTTACTTGATTGCAATAATGAAATTCTTATAATCACGCTATCGTACGAGATTCGATAACAGGAGATTTTTCGAGAATTCTTAGAGGAAAATAACGAGAAGACAGGAAAAAAAGAAACGCTACGCGAAAGGCAGGAAAAATGACAGTTCCACGAAAGGTATTTTTAAACGCAGCGAACGTTTCGCCATCCCCCTGCAGGTAGTACGCGGTACAGCGTTTTCACCCGTCCCGTCGCGTCGTCCCGGGTATGGGCCCTCGCGAATCGCATGGGGTACACGATGCGAGGAACCGAGAGAAGAAGGGAAGACGAAAGACGAGCTGAGAGAAAGAAGGAAAGAATCGGACGTGCAATCGCGGTTCGAGTTAGGACGGTTAGGGCAAGAGAGTAGAAGAGAAGGAAGCAGAAAAGGAAGGGCAGGAGGTGCGGTGGGTTCGTCGTCGAAGGATGGAGGAAACGAGGAGGTAGATGGGGAACCGGTGGGGAACGTGGCGTGGCATGGCGTGGCGCGGCATGGTGTGGTGCCCAGCGGTGGCGGTGGCGGTGTCGGCGGCTGAGACGGTGGCGGCGGCGCGGGTACGGGAGGGGCAACGCAAAACCGCGTGCGGCAGGTTCGGGTTCGGCAAGTTGGCTTTCGTTGGCAATCGCGCTCGTTCGGCGCGCGAAGGTCGGGATCAATGGCCGTAGGACCCTCTTGGCTACGGGGCCGTGCGGGGCCGGGGCCAGGGTCGCGGCGGGGGCCGAGGGGCGCAGGGAGGGCCCGGCATGCTCGATCCTCGGGCCCGAGCCCGAGCCTGTGTGCCTCGCTTAGTGGGGGAACCCCGCCACCCGGAGCCACAAGTTGGGTACCAAAAGAGGAGAAATTGAGTTGGCGCACCGGTGCACTCCTCCGTTCCTCTCTACGCCTCTCTACGCCCCTCTGCCCGGCGCAGCCTTCTTCCTCGGTGTCGTGTCGAGGGACCGAGCGAGAATCCGATGGAAATGCCCAACGTGGAACGCGTAGATTCGCTAACGCGATACCGTCGACTCGCATTGTTTGCGACCTGGACCTGGTCCCTCGGATGCATACAGCGAAAGTCGCCCAATGTTTCGGTGTAAACCTCGATTTAATCCTTGGAATAAGCCGTATGAACGGTGAATTTGAGGTGTAAGCTTTGGCCAATGGTGTTCAGGGCTGCGCCTATATTTTTGGAGGCGCCAGGAGCGATACGTTTGTAAGGCTTAATTAAGCTTTAAAGTCAAGGTTTTGAAATGTGACAGCATAAATAGCGGCATTGAATTACCTAGCGTCTAACGTGCCTTACGGTGAATGCTACTGATGGACGTTGGATGTCATTGATGGCAGTTCGAGTTCTGCGTCCATAGAACGTTTTGATTCGTTCCTCTGACGCGGTTTTTTCCTTTTTCTTTTTTCTTTTCTTTTTGCCCGGCTGTTTCCTGGCGTCTTCCAGATACGGAGGAACGGCCGACGGGCCACCGGAAAAGGGGCCACCGTGAGAAATCCGGGGGAAGAGAAACCAGTGCCCGAAGGTCTTCGACCGTCGGCTTCTTCTCGGTTCCGTGGTTCAACGGAAACGTCGTTGATAACGATTATGGTGTTTCGCGAAGCCGGTCGCGCCCGCTGAAAAGGAAACCATTCGCGGGGAATCCCGTTCGACGAATCCGGGCCGGTTCAATTTTTCAAATTGAAATCATTTCTCTCGGCCCCGATTGACCGTTGTTAATTATAGAAACGCCCTCCGATAAAATTTATTTTCCACTTGGTTCGTTGATATTCAATTTACTTGCGTCTGGCAGCAAACAAATTTTTATAAATTTGCGTGGCAGAGGTATAAAAATAATATCGTTAAATTCTGTAGTTCCTCCACGTACGCACACCGTTGCCCACCAAAGTGTACGTCCCGCCCTCGTTTCGGTTTTCGCTGATAACTGTTCGCATTTGGACGCGATAATTCCCGCCTCGTAATGCTCCAGACCCGTGACTGATGATATATGCATCGCGCACATATACGAATAATTTATCAAAAATGGAAAAAAGGTAAAAATATAACGCGAACGCATATTTGACGCACACTGTATAAGTACATATTTATTTAGAACTTGCCGTGAATTCTCGATACGGTTCTCATACAATAATGACTTTGCTCGCGTAAATTGATTTGGAACATCGACGTCTCTGTGTTTGCGATTGCTCGCAATTTTCAATGAAAAGATCTATCGCATAAAATAGCTACGAAGGGGTCAAAAAAATGTATACACATTTCGACAAAAGGAATTTCGTAATTCGATTCAATCTAAAAAAAAAGTCGATAGATGACGTCTATTGAAGCGTATATACAGTGTTATGATTCCCTTTGTAAATTAAACGTATATACGTGTTTCGATAGAGCGACGACATTTGAGAGAACGGGTGCCATTTCGAACGTAGGTTTCACGACTCTTATTCGTGTCAGAATGGCGATTAGATGGGTGGGTCTTTCGTAGGCTAGAGCTTAGTGGCCGTCCCAAAATGCCGGAGACCACGTTGCCACCATCTCAAACAGTTTGGGGCACTCCTCTCTCTACCTGCTTCCCTCCTAGCCATTTTATTCGGTATTCCGATACGCATTCCCTGGCTCCTCCTG